>JARQOD010000001.1:16923331-16953576 GCA_033576555.1 Oophaga sylvatica | reverse complement strand
TTTCTGGACATAGAAATAAATAGTTGTGGTGAAATCCATGGAGGGTGGTTTGATGAAACATGTGTCAGGCCTTTAGGCAACTAGGAAGCAGCAACTCAATCTGGAAAAGCTGCCAGGAAGAATTGCCCCGCTGCTTGGAAACAATTTGTTCCACAGTACAAGTTGTACGACGTGGGATTCGGATTGCCAGAGGACAAGATGCTGGAAAGTAGTCAACACTCATCTGTCTCCATCAGGAGGCAAGACACAATGTTCACTTTCTATAAACTTGTTTACTTGTTAACGAACCTGAAAGTCTGCAGGAAATTGTAAATATCCGTAGCCGATAGTCCAACATAACAGTCTCTACATCTGTGTGTTATGAGGCTGGGCAGCTGCTGAGACGTGCAATATGATGTTCTGCAGCAGCTGAGCTTTGTACTATGAGGTTCTGCAGCAGCTAAGGTGTGTTTTTGAATGTTCTGAAGTAGTTGAGAAGTGCATAACAAGGTTCTGCAGCAGCAAAAGTCAAAGGTGTACAGTACACAATGCAGCAGCTCACCTTCTGCACTGAACTTTGAAGACAACACTTAACCTCTTCTTCTCTAGTCCTTCAGGAAGTAAAGTAAAGCTTTAGAGCACAAATAGCAAATAAAACTTGTTTCTATACTAGATCCCCCAGAAGAGATGTGTTGCCTTAACCCACTACGGAGCCATATTTCAACCCCCTCCGCTACCCTAAACGTGGCTGCATATTATATTTTGAAAATTGATGGAAAATAATTTAATTATAATACTGTTATATTTCAGCTTTAATTCATTTTCCTGCAATCTCACCCACGCTAAACAGATTTAATTATTACCCTCATTTATTGTGATCTAATTTAAGGAAGAAGCAGAAAGAGCTAAACACACCATAACATTTTTATCCTTCTGGCAAAGTTTGTCTTTTACTAAAACCGAATAGAAGTTTATCTCAATTTCATACTTATTTTAGCTTTACAAGCTTGAAAATTCAATTAGCGCCTCAGCTCATGGTACATTGCACTCCACTGTCATTGGTAGAACCTCAGAAAGATATTTTTAATTAAGCAGCAAATTAAGCCTACAATAACCTTTGTCTGAAAGGTGGGGATGGAAACGTTGCTTGTTTCTGTAATGTGTAATCAGTCCTGATGTCTGAAGCTCCAGGTTAACAATTAGGCCATGGACGACGGTAGTGATCGAATTGCAGCATTATCAAATTAGGTGGGAAATGAAAATTAGTCTGGAGTTGGGAAAGTTACTCTTATGGATTATAGGGCCATTTTTTTTACAGGCGCCGGCATGCTGTGATTGGAGCGTCCCTGCATTTGAAGAGCAACTTTACAGAACAACTTAAAATCAAATGGAATCATTTAGAATTGTAGAGTCAAGTAATCTGAAAGACTTCCATGGGGGCCTGGTCATTGTTAAAAGATTAGCCAGGACTATGAGATGAGCAGATCGATCCATGAAGGATCAAGCTCGAGTCAAATTTTCTGAAATTCGTGGTTTCTCTCAAATTCAAGCACTTTGAAATTCGATCCGTGGTACTCAAAAAAAGAAATTTGTCTGGCTCAATATGCCACACTGCTGAAGCATCTGAGAGTGGGCAAAAGGCATTTTGCAGTTGTCTCATTAGTCTCCAATAATATCCTACAGCTATGACATCTAGTGGATTATCAAACCTTGTACAGTGGTGATCAGTACCTATATCATCAGAGATCAGCAGTTCCCAGTGGAGCACAGTTTGTACGCAGGAGAGTCATTTTCCATCTCCATAGTCACTAGGTAAGTCTCTCTCTCTATCCTGCAGTGTTGTGAATGGGTTTGAGATGAGTTCTGAGCAGAGGCTCCCTCTGGTGGTTACAAGCGGTGCTAGTCTGTCCAGTGAAGATTGTGAGGACTGGGAATCAGGTGTTACTGACTGGTCTTATATAAGGGAGTCACCTTCCCATCAGGGTTGCCGGTGATCAATTGTTCTGGTCTGAATCCTTTATTCCAGTTTCCCTTGTAGCCTGCTGTGTCGTGTCTGCATCTCCTGCTAACAGATAAGACATTTTCTTCTTTTGTGTTTGTGCTATATTTTTGCATTTTGTCCTGCACTTCTGTGGGGGCCTTCAGGGTCCCCTCCGGGGGCTTCTGCCCTCTCAGTTTTGTTCAGCCACTGATGTTTGTACTTTTGCTTTTTCCAGTTTTTTCAGTGGCTGCTGTTTTGATTTTGTTACACCAGAGAGCTAATTTAGGTGGTAGAGGTCGTGTGATCTCAGGTGTTTTTGAAATTAGTAGAGTTGGTGCTTTTCAGGGTTTTCTGGGATTGCAGTAAGTACCTTTCCTATCCTTTTCTATTTAGTTAGTTTGGGCCCCAGCGTTTGCTCATACTATTTTCTTTCTGTGTCAGTATTTCATCTTGTCTAACCGCCATTACATGTTTGGGGGCTTTCTATTGTCTTTGGGGTTCTGCTCCGGGGCAGATAGCTTTCCTATATCTATCTTTAGGTGTAGTTAGTTTCTCAGGCTGTGACGAGGCGTCTAGGACCAACGTAGGAACGCTCCACGGCTGCCTCTAGTTGTGGTGGTTAGTCAGGGTACTGCAATCTCATAGATTCCAACTGCTCTGGTGTATTGCCTTTTTGCCTGCACTCCTCAGCTACCGAAACATAACAGTATCACCGGCCTAAAAATTGAAAATTGTATGGTACTCACAGAAGGGAAAAAATAGTGTCAGAGATATTTTTCTGTTTGTTGCATTTTTTTTTTTCCCTCTGTATCTCTGGGTGCTGGGGAGGGTCTTTTCTCTCAATGGAGTTTGCACAGTTGTCTGGCCGTGTGGATCAGCTTGCCACTGAGGTTCGGAGTATTGCTATCTATCTTGCTGTGTTGCCTGTTGTGGAACCTAGGATTCCCATGCCAGATTTGTTTTTAGGGGATCGAGCTAAGTTTCACAATTTCAAAAATAATTGTAAATTGTTTTTTGCCTTAAAATCTAAGTCCTCAGGGAACGCAGCGCAGCAGGTTCAAATTATCATCTCTCTCCTGCGCGGCGATCCTCAGGATTGGGCTTTTTCCCTGATACCTGGGGATCCTGTTTTGAGTGATGTTGATGCATTTTTTCAGGCCTTGGGGTTATTGTACGATGAGCCTAATGTCACTGATCAAGCTGAGAAAGCCTTGTTGGCATTAAATCAGGGGCTTGATGACGCTGAGTTATACTGTCAGAGATTCCGTAGGTGTGCAGTCCTGACCAAATGGAATGACGACGCTTTGGCAGCCCTTTTCCGGAAGGGTCTGTCAATTAATGTAAAGGATGTTATGGTGGGATTCCCTGTCCCCTCTGGTCTCAATGATTCTATGTCATTAGCGATTCAAATTGACAGACGTTTGCGTGAGCGGAGAAGTATGCGTGGAATGGTGTTACCTTGTGAACCAGCTTCTGAACCCATGCAGTGTGATAGAGTGGTGTCTGGGGCACAGCGTCATGAGTTTCGAAAGCGCAATGGGTTATGTTTCTACTGTGGTGATGCCTCTCATGCTATTTCAGTCTGCCCTAAGCGGGGAAGACGTTTTGCACGCTCAGTTGTCTTGGGTAGTGTTCAGACTAAGTTTTTATTAACTGTCACTCTGATATGCTCTCTGTCCTCAGGCTTTCGTTGATTCTGGAGCAGCTATTAACCTGATGGATTATGATTTTGCTAAACGTTGTGGATTTCCCTTGATACCCCTACAGAAGTCTATTCCCCTACTGGGGATCGATTCTACCCCTTTGGCTGAGAATAAACCCCAGTTTTCTACTCAGGTGATAATGAGGGTTGAACCTGATCACCAGGAGTGCTGCAAATTTTTGGTTCTGTATAATCTGCATGACATTATCGTGCTGGGTTTTCCTTGGGTACAGTCTCATAATCCTGTTTTGGATTGGAAATCTGTGTCTGTAACCAGTTGGGGCTGCCAATGTGTTAATACCAACACTCCTGTTTTTTCTGCCTCCCCCCAGGCTCAGGATGTTCCTGACTTTTTGATTGATTTTTCTGATGTGTTTAGCGAAAGTAAATCTGCATCCTTGCCTCCCCATAGGAGCTATGACTGCGCTATTGAATTAGTGCCGGGTAGTAAATTCCCTAAAGGTCGCCTTTTTAACTTGTCTGTACCTGAACATGACGCTATGCGGTCTTATATCAAGGAATCATTGGAGAAGGGTCATATCAGACAATCCTCTTCACCCTTAGGTGCCGGTTTTTTCTTTGTGGCCAAAAAGGATGGTTCATTAAGGCCGTGTATTGATTATCGTCTCTTGAACAATATTACTGTGAAATATCAATACCCGTTACCCTTGATTTCTGACCTGTTTTCCAGGGTGAAAAACGCTACTTGGTTTACCAAGCTTGACCTCAGGGGGGCGTATAACCTTATTCTCATTAAGCACGGGGATGAATGGAAGACGGCATTCAATACCCCTGAAGGGATTTTGAGTACCTGGTGATGCCCTTTGGGCTCACTAATGCTCCTTCCGTCTTCCAGTCCTTCATGAATGACATTTTCAGGGATTTTGTGGACAAATTTCTGATTGTTTATTTGGATGATATCTTGATTTTTTCTAATGACTGGGACTCTCATGTGAAACATGTTCGAACTGTATTCCAGATTTTGAGAGAGAATGCTCTGTATGTGAAGGGATCAAAGTGTCTTTTTGGCGTACAGAGGATCTCATTTCTGGGATTCATTTTGTCCCCATCTGTTATTGAAATGGACCCGGTCAAGGTTCAGGCCATCTGTGATTGGGTCCAACCTACTTCATTAAAGGCTCTTCAGAGATTTTTGGGTTTTGCCAATTTTTATCGTAAATTTATTGGTAATTTCTCGGTTATTGTTAAACCATTAACTGATTTGACCAAAAAGGGTTCTGATGTGGTGAATTGGCCTCCTGAGGCAGTCTCTGCATTTCAGGAACTTAAGCAGAGATTCACTTCTGCTCCTGTTCTACGGCAGCCTGATGTTTCTCTGCCATTTCAGGTGGAGGTTGATGCCTCTGAAATTGGGGCAGGTGCCGTTTTGTCCCAAAAATATCCAGAGACCTCTAAAAGTAACCCTTGTGCCTTTTTCTCTCGAAAATTTTCTCCTACTGAACGTAATTATGACGTGGGTAATCGGGAGTTATTGGCCATGAAGTGGGCTTTTGAAGAGTGGAGACATTGGCTGGAGGGAGCCAAACATCAGGTGGTGGTCCTTACGGACCATAAGAATCTGGTCTATCTGGAATCTGCCAAGCGACTCAATCCTAGACAGGCAGGTGGGCCTTGTTTTTCACACGTTTTAATTTTGTGGTTTCCTTTCTTCCTGGCACTAAGAATGTTAAGGCGGATGCCCTCTCGAGGAGTTTCCTTGCGGACTCTCCTGAGTTATCTGATCCTTCTGTTATTTTGAAAGAGGGTGTAGTTCTTTCCGCCATCTCGCCCAATTTGAGACTTGCTCTGGAGGGGTGTCAGGAGGATAGGCCCGAGTGCTGCCCTGTTGGAAAATTGTTTGTCCCGAACCAGTGGAAAAAGAGTGTGATGTCTGAGATTCATTGTTCCGCGTTGGCTGGGCATCCCGGAATTTTTGGTACCAGAGACTTGGTTAGTCGGTCCTTTTGGTGGCCTACCTTGTCTCGTGATGTCAGGGAATTTGTGCAGTCCTGCGGGACTTGCTCTCGCTCCAAGCCTTGCTCTCGCTCTAGTGGTTTGTTGATGCCATTGCCTGTGCCCAAGAGACCATGGACCCATATCTCTATGGATTTCATTTCCGACCTTCCTGTTTCTCAGAGAATGACCACCATCTGGGTAATTTGTGATAGGTTTTCCAAGATGATACATCTTGTGCCATTACCTAAGTTGCCTTCCTCCTCTGAATTGGTGCCGTTGTTCCTTCAGCACGTGGTTCGTTTACACGACATTCCTGAGAACATTGTGTCTGACAGAGGAGTCCAGTTTGTTTCCAGATTTTGGAGGACTTTTTGTTCTAAACTGGGTGTTCAATTGTCTTTCTCCTCGGCATTTCATCCTCAGACCAATGGTCAAACTGAGAGAACAAACCAGACATTGGAGACTTATCTAAGATGCTTTGTGTCTGCTGATCAGGATGACTGGGTCTCTTTTTTGCCTTTGGCTGAGTTTGCTCTTAATAATAGGGCTAGCTCTGCTACTTTGATGTCTCCGTTTTTCTGTAATTCTGGATTTCACCCTCGATTTTCTTCAGGACAGATGGAGGCTTCTGTCTGTCCAGGTGTTGACTCTGTTGTGGAGCGTATGCAACAGATTTGGGACCAGGTAGTGGAGAGGTTGTCCCTCTCTCAGGAGAGGGCCCAGCGGTTTGCTAACGGCATAGGACTGATGGTCCTCGGTTTAAAGTGGGGGACTTGGTCTGGTTGTCCTCAAAGAATATTCCTATGAGAGTAGCATCTCCTAAATTTAAGCCTAGGTTCATTGGACCTTATAAGATCATGGAGATTATTAATCCTGTTTCTTTTCGTTTGCTTCTTCCAGGGACATTTAAGATCCATAACGTGTTCCACAAGTCCTTGTTGAAGAGGTTTGTTGAGCCAGTGGTTCCTGCTGCTGTGCCTCCTGACCCTGTTTTGGTTGAGGGCAATCTGGAGTATGTGGTTGAGAAAATATTAGATTCTCGTTTTTCTAGACGGAAACTCCAGTATTTGGTTAAATGGAGAGGTTATGGTCAGGAGGACAATTCTTGGGTGTTTGCTTCGGACATCCATGCTAGGAGACTTATCCGTGCGTATCATAGAACTCATCCTGACCGACCTGGTTGCTCAAATGAGGGTTCGGTGACCCCTCCTCAAGGGGGGGGTACTGTTGTGAATGGGTTTGAGATGAGTTCTGAGCAGAGGCTCCCTCTGGTGGTTACAAGCGGTGCTAGTCTGTCCAGTGAAGATTGTGAGGACTGGGAATCAGGTGTTACTGACTGGTCTTGTATAAGGGAGTCACCTTCCCATCAGGGTTGCCGGTGATCAATTGTTCTGGTCTGAATCCTTTATTCCAGTTTCCCTTGTAGCCTGCTGTGTCGTGTCTGCATCTCCTGCTAACAGATAAGACATTTTCTTCTTTTGTGTTTGTGCTATATTTTTGCATTTTGTCCTGCACTTCTGTGGGGGCCTTCAGGGTCCCCTCCGGGGGCTTCTGCCCTCTCAGTTTTGTTCAGCCACTGATGTTTGTACTTTTGCTTTTTCCATTTTTTTCAGTGGCTGCTGTTTTGATTTTGTTACACCAGAGAGCTAATTTAGGTGGTAGAGGTCGTGTGATCTCAGGTGTTTTTGAAATTAGTAGAGTTGGTGCTTTTCAGGGTTTTCTGGGATTGCAGTAAGTACCCTTCCTATCCTTTTCTATTTAGTTAGTTTGGGCCCAGCGTTTGCTCATACTATTTTCTTTCTGTGTCAGTATTTCATCTTGTCTAACCGCCATTACATGTTTGGGGGCTTTCTATTGTCTTTGGGGTTCTGCTCCGGGGCAGATAGCTTTCCTATATCTATCTTTAGGTGTAGTTAGTTTCTCAGGCTGTGACGAGGCGTCTAGGACCAACGTAGGAACGCTCCACGGCTGCCTCTAGTTGTGGTGGTTAGTCAGGGTACTGCAATCTCATAGATTCCAACTGCTCTGGTGTATTGCCTTTTTGCCTGCACTCCTCAGCTACCGAAACATAACACTGCAGAGTGTAAGATCATTCAACCAGTGGGGTCCTCTATCTTTCTTCTGTAGTGTGTAAGTTCTTATGGTCAGCAGGATCCTCTCTCTTTTCTTTACAGTGTAAGCTCTTATTGTCAGAGTGGTCCTATCTGTTTTCTGTAGACTGTAAGCTCCCATGGTCAGTGGGCTGCCCTCTCTCCTGTTGAGTCTAAGCTCTTATGGTCATGGGGATTCTCTGTCTTTATCCTGAAGTGTTTAAGCTCTTATGGTAATCAGGGTCCTCTCTCTCTTTCTCTCACTCCCTCTCCTGTACAGAGTAAACTGTTAAGTTCAATTGGGTCCTCTCTGACTCCTATAGAGTGTTGTCATGACTCAGGACAGGTTCCTTTCATTTCCATCCTGGTAAGGTCAATGTTAATTTAGTTGCCTCTCTTTGGTTTTGGGGCTGCTATCTAATGCTGGCTTTTCCTTTGGTTCAGTGTTGGTAATACTCCTGTTTACCCGGCTCCAGCTGCTGACTCAGGTTACTCTGACCAGAATCGTTGTTCTTCTGTATGCTTCTGCTCTGTGTATGACCCGGTTTGTCATTGGATTAGTTTCTGCCTTGTGTTTCTTTACCATCCTGACTTCTCTGGCTTCTGATACTCTGTTTACCTCCTGACTACTCTCTCATCCCGCCCTTCTGATCCTGCGCTCCCTCCTGGCTTTGACCCCTGGCTCGTTACTGGTTTCTTTCTCATCTCATCCTCCGGCTCCTGCTACCCCATCTGGCTTCCGACCCTTGGCCCGTTTCTGACTACGTCCCGGTTACCTCTTCCAGCCGGTCCCCATTCGTGGTGGTTGGCTCCGCTCCCCCTGTCCAGCCATATGACCTTGCGCGTCCTGCTGGGGTCAGCTCTGTGTTCACGGCACTGCATGGTGTCTTCCCTGCTCTCTTGTCTGGCTGCCTGGTATTTTCTGTTCAGCACCCCCGAGGCTCCTCAGGTGACACACGCTGTGTGTCATTACATTATTACCAGCCCACTTTCAAATTTTGTTTGGGGGCACCTTTTGTTTGTCTGTGTATATGGATCGGTTGCATGCTTTGTCTGAGCAGGTGACAAATCTGACTCAGATGATGCAAAATCTGTCGGTGGAGCAAAGGTCCTTAGTGGCATCTCACAGACAGGTGCGGAGAGAACTGGCTGAGACCATTAAGTACATTCGGAGTGCTTCTTCTCTTTCTGGCAGTAAAGAAGGTAGTGTGTCTGATGTTTCATTACCCTCCCCTGAACCCTCTTTCAAACTTCCGGACACCTTTTCTGGGGACAAGAGTAAATTCCCGGTGTTTAAGGAGGGCTACAAACTGCTGTTTTCTTTGCGCCCTCAGTCTTCAGGTGATGAGAGCCAAAGGGTGGGCATTGTCATTTCTCGTCTGAGGAAGGGTCCTCAGTCCTGGAATTTCTCCCTGTATCCAACCGCCCCTGAGAGAATTTCTGTTGATTGGTTCTTTGAGGCCTTGGGGATGATTTATGATGAACCAGATAGTGTGAGGTTGGCTGAGGACACATTTTAAGTCTCTCTCAGGTAAAGCTCTCAGCCGAGTGGTACTGTTCTTAGTACAGACGTTGGGCTCCGGAGGTATCTTGGAACGACTTAGCACTCAGAGGGTTGTTCCGAAGAGGGTTGTCTGACCACCTTAAGGACACGTTGGCTTTGCATCCACCACCCGAATCTTTGGAGGAGGCCATGATCGCAGGCCGTTCAGATGGATCGCTAGCTTCGTGAGAGAGGAGTGGTCCAACTTGGGACTCCCTTATTTTCTACCAAACCTGAACCCGCATCGTCTGTTGAACCTATGGAGGTAGGATCTGTCTCCGTTAAAGAGCGAGAGAGGAGATGTCACAGAGAGAATAAGCTCTGTTTCTACTGTGGGTCTGCGGGACATTGGAGAAAAGACTGTCCTTCCTGCCCTACATCTTCCAAGCTGTCGGGAATCGCCTAAGTCCGGTAACTGCAAATATCTGATATATGCATCTGTCTTGTCTATCGGTCTGGAGGGTATTCCGTAGTACCTAAAGGATTTCGAAGACATGTTTTCCAAAATTGAGGCTGAGGTTTTACCACCGAATCACCCTTTTGATTGTGCCATTAACCTGATTCCGGGTGCCAAATTGCCCAAGGCCAATCTGTGCAATCTATCGAGTCCTGAGCAGGCCGCCATGAAAGATTACTTTTCCGAGAGTCTTTGTAAGGGGCACATTCGCCCTTCTGTTTCACTTGTGGCGGAAGGTTTTTTTTTGTTAAGAAAAAATACGGTGGTCTCCGCCCATGCCTCGACTTTCGGGAACTCAATAAGATCACGGTAAGAAATACGTACCCGCTTCCACTCATTCCTGATTTGTGTAACCAATTATATGGGACCAAATGGTTTTCGAAGCTGGACTTGCAGGGGGCATATAACTTGATTCGAATACGGGATGGGGATGAGTGGAAGTCGGCACTTCTCACATCCGGAGGATTGTTCGAGAACCTTGTTATGCCTTTTCGGTTGACAAATGCTCCTGCTGTCTTTCAGAACATCATCAATTATCTGTTCTCTGATTTTAATGGGCTGTTTGTGGTCATATATTTAGATGATAAACTGATTTATTAACCTGATAAGCAGGCTCATATTGGTCATCTGCGTGCGTTTCTCCAGAGGCTCCGGGAGAATCAGCCGTTTCGCTAAATTAAAGAAATGCTCATTCTTTGTTTAGGAACTGACTTATTTGGAGTTCATTGTGTTCAGGGAGGGGTTTCGTATGGATCCTATTATGGACTGGGTTCAGCCTCGGGATCTGAAAGTTCTGCAACACTTCTTGGGATTAGCTAATTATTACTGGAGGTTTATTAAGGGGTTCTCACAGGTGGTTCAGCTCCTCACTAATGTGACGCAGATGGGGGCTAACGTTAACAACTGGTCAGTCACAGCAGTCTGGGCATTTTTGTCCTTGAAAAAATGCTTTATGACAGCCCTGGTTTTGGTGCAACCGGATCCATCTGAACCTTTTGTGGCAGAAGTGGATGCCTCGGAGGTGGGGGTGGTGTTGTCCCAGGGGCCCGATACATTGACCAATCTGAGACCATGCGCCTTCTTTCCAAGAAGTTCTCCCCGGCAGAAAGGAACTATGATTTGTGCAATCTGGAACTTCTGGCAGTTAAGTTGGCTTCTGAGGAATGGAGGTATTTTTTGGAGGGGGCGGATCATTCCATTACCGTGGTGACTGATCCTGGCTCACATTGAGTCTGCCAAAAGATTGACTCCTAGGCAGGCTCGGTAGTCTCTTTTTTTCCCGGTTCCAGCTCTCAATCACTTTTCGCCCTGGGTCCAAAAATGTTAAGGCCAATGCCTTGTCCCGGAGTCTGTATCCAGTATCTTCTTCTGAACCTCCATGCTCCATTCTTCAACCTGGGGTGTTGGTGGCTGATGTGTCATCAGGGTTGGAACGTGAGATTCAGGAAGCTCAGTCACAGGCTCCTCCATCCAAACCGGCGGATAAACTGTTTGTTCCGTTTCAGTTTTGTCTCAGGGTGCTCATGGAGTTCCATGATTCTGCTCTGAGTGGACATCCGGGGATTTCAGCTACTCGTGGGGCCATTGCGAGGGTTTTTTGGTGGGCGTCGCTCACTTCGGATGTGAGGAAGTTTGTATCTGCCTGTGAAGTGTGTGCCCGTGCTAAGAGCTCCCATAACTGGCTGGCCGGTGAATTGGTGCCTTTGCCAATTCCTGATAGACCATGGACACATTTGTCCATGGATTTTATCACTAACCATCCCTCTTCCAAGGGTAATACGGTCATATGGGTGGTGGTGGACAGGTTTTCTAAACAAGCACAATTCATACCCTTGGTAGCTTTACCCTCTGTTGAGATCTTGTCTTCGTTGTTTGTGCAGCATGTGGTCCGCTTGCATGGTGTGCCCCTGAGTGTTGTGTCAGATCAAGGAGTGCAGTTTGTGTACAGGCTTTGCAGGGCATTTTGCAAGAGTTTGGGTGTTGTGTGGTCCTTCTTGTCTGCATACCATCCAGAAACCAATGGGCAGACTAAGCGGACCAACCAAATTTTGCGCTGTCTTTCAACTGCTAGACAGTATGAATGGTGTCATGCTTTGCCGTTAGCGGAATTTGCATTTAAAAATCATGTGAATCACTCTACTGGCATGTCTCCTTTCTTCTGAAATTTTGATTTCAATCCTCACTTTGGGGAGTTCTCCCAATTGGCTCTGGTTGCCCTGGGGCTGATGGAGCGGTACAGCGGTTGGGGGAGTTGTGGCAGGAGGTCCAGAGGAACATTGGAGAGGCTCAGAGGAAGTTTAAGTATTTTGCTGACAGAAGACGGGCTGTGGGTCCTGTGCTCCGGGTTGGGGATAAAGTTTGGCTGTCTATGAGGAATATTAAACTCAAAGTTCCTTTGGCAAAACTGGGGCTTAAGTTCATTGGCCCTTATGAAATTACGGAGGTGGTTAACCCGGTGCTGTTTCAGTTGCATCTTCCATCGTCCTTTAGGGTCCCCAATGTGTTCCATAGGGCTTTGTTGAAACCCTTGGGGCTGTTGAGGATGGTCATTGGTTCCTTCGTCTCCCGTTTCAGTGTACGGTCAGATGGAGTACGAGGTGGAGCCCATCGTGGATTCTCGAATGGTCCATAGCGTTCTTCAGTATCTTGTACACTGGAAGGGTTATGGCCCGGATGATCATTCTTGGGTTCCTGCCCATTCGGTTCATGCCGATCATTTGATTCGGTCTTCTCACGCTCGATATCCTGGAAACCTGGGGGTCCAGTGGCCCCCCATTGAGAAGGGGGTACTGTTATTACTCAGGACAAGTTCTTTTCATTTCCGTCCTGGTCAGGTCAGGGTTCAATTAGTTGCCTCTCTTTGGTTTTGGGGCTGCTCTTTAATGCCAAAGGCTTTTCATTTGGTTCAATGTCGGTAATACTCCTGTTACTAGCTCGAGCAGCTGACTCAGGTTTCTCTGACCAGAATTGTTGTTCCTCTGTATGCTTCTGTTCTGTGGATATCCCGATTTGTCCCTGGATTCATTTCTGACTTGTGTTTCTGTACAGTCCTGACTTCTCTGGCTTCTGATACTTGGTTTACCTCCTGACTACTCTCTTGGCCTGCCCTACAGATCCCGAGCTCCCTCCTGGCTTTGATCCCTGGCTTGTTACTGGTTTCTCTCTCATCTCATCCTCCGGCTCCCACTACCCCATCTGGCTTCCGACCCTTGGCCTGTTTCTGACTACGTCCCGGTTACCTCTTCCAGCCGCTCCTTGTTTACTTGCGTGGTGGTTGGCTCCGCCCCGTCCAGCCCTCTGACCTCGCGCGTCCTTCTTTTGTCCACCTCTGTGTTCACAGCACTACACGGTGTCTTCCCTGCTCTCTGTCTGCCCGGTATTTTCCGTTCAGTGCCCCTGAGGCTCATCAGGTCACACACAGCGTGTGTCATTACAAGTGTGAGCTCTTATAGTCAATGGAGTACTCTATTTCTCTCCTCTCCCCCACTTGTATTTCCAAACAGTCAGAAGCTCATCAAAATTGACATTGGCACAAATCTATTTTTTGGGAAAAATTTGTCAAAGTCAGCAAGATTCAAATTTCAAAGGATTCGAACATCTCTATTGACCAGTATTTCAAAGTCTGTGAACTTTTTGTGGGGTTTTCTCGCACACTGATGTTGAGAATGGTTATCGAGTTAAAACATTTAGCAGATCTTGTGGTGGACATCAGCGATCATTCTGATGCACAGATACACACACTAAGTGAAGGTTACCCAAATCCAGATACAATACCAGTGTCCAACTAACGCTTTAAAATATCCAACATGGATCGGCTTCAATAGCAAACCAATAGAAATGACCAAATTCCTGAAATTTCCTGACATGTCTTGAAATTTTTTTCTAGTGTGATTGGTCGTTTCAGGTGTGATTGGCAGAGATATATGATTCAAACCAAATCAATTTGTCACAAATCAAACGTGCTCCATAGCTTCCAATTGCCTTCAAAAGACATGTATATCATGAGGTATCTGAGGTGTCCTAGGACTGTATCCAACTCATTTCATGTTCTATAACACAAAGACAGTCTTAGTTATGTCAGTGACCTCAACAAAAATGATTATGTGTGAATAGATGGTAAGCGTTGTTAATTAGCAGCAAGTTTTTTAACCCCTTAACGACTGCCGATACGCTTTTTAACGGCGGTCATTAAGGGTACTTAAACCACAGCGCCATTAATTATGTGGAAAAAGCCTATAGCGTCCCCCAGAGTCGGATTTCTCTGGGTCTCGGCTACCGGGGTTAGCCGAGACCACCAAAGAACATGATTCGGGTCGGTTTTTACCGACCCCGCTTTTGCGATCGCCGTTATTAAACCTATAACGGCGATCGGAAAAAAAAAGCTATTTTCCCTTTAATTTCTCTCTCCTCTGATGTGATCGCACATCAGAGGGGAGAGAAATGGGGTCCCAGGGAACCCCGATCAGCCCTCCGTGCCTCCTGATGTCCCCCCTGTCCTCCTGTGGCTCCCGCAGCTCCTGGCATCTTTTTCTGGTAAAGAAAATGGCGGACGCATGCGCAGTGCGCCCGCCGAGCCAGATTTTCTCTGGGATCTCGGCTACCAGGGTAGCCGAGACCCCAGAGAACATAATTAGGGTCCCCCCAGTCTCCCCGCTTTTGCGATCGCCGTTATTAACCCTATAACGGCGATCGCAAAAGAAAAAAAAAGACGCGATCCTGCCTGCAATTCTCTCCCCTATGATGTGATCGCACATCAGGGGGAGAGAATAGGGTCCCCAGGACCCCCGATCCACCCCCCGGTACCTGAAGGTGTTCCCCCATGGCCCCTCTGCGCTCCTGCAGCGCCCCCTGTCCTCCGATCCTCCGTCCTCTTCATCCTGCCTGGAGGCAGATTCAAAAAATGAATGACTCCATTCATTCTCTAAAAGTACATTTTGATCACTGTGATAAACTATCACAGTGATCAAAATAAAAAAAAAGTACATAAACCCCCCCTTTATCAGCCCCTTTGTTAGGGACATAATAAAATAAAGAAATTTTATTTATTTTTCCATTAGGGTTAGGGTTAGGGTTATAATTAGGGTTAGGGTTACAATTAGGTTTAGGGTTAGGCTGGGTCCATACTGCGTTATGGCAGTCCGTTAGACGGACTGCGTTACACCGCGGTGTAACGCAGTCCGTTAACACTGCAATTCACCCCCATTTGAGGGCGCATTGCGACGCATGCCGTAAAGCAGCATGTGTTATGATTTGGTAGCTGAGGAGTGCAGGTAAAAAAGGCAATACACCAGAGCAGTTGGAATCTATGAGATTGCAGTACCCTGACTAACCACCACAACTAGAGGCAGCCGTGGAGCGTTCCTACGTTGGTCCTAGACGCCTCGTCACAGCCTGAGAAACTAACTATACCTAAAGATAGAAAGAGGAAAGCTATCTGCCCCGGAGCAGATCCCCAAAGAACATAGAAAGCCCCCAAACATGTAATGGCGGTTAGACAAGAAGAAATACTGACACAGACAGAAAATAGTATGAGCAAACGTTGGGGCCCAAACTATCTAAATAGAAAAGAATAGAAAGGGCACTTACTGCAATCCCAAAAAACCCTGAAAAGCACCAACTCTACTAATTTCAAAAACACCTGAGATCACACGACTTCTACCACCTAAATTAGTTCTCTGGTGTAACAAAATTAAAACAGCAGCCACTGAAAAAACTGGAAAAAGCAAATGTACAAAACATAAGTGGCTGAACTAAACTGAGAGGGCAAAAGCCCCCGGAGGGGACCCTGAAGGCCCCCACAGAAGTGCAGGACAAAATGCAAAAATCAAGCACAAAAAGAAAAAGAAGAAAAAGTCTTATCTGTTAGCAGGAGATGCAGACACGACACAGCAGGCTACAAAGGAAACAGGAATCAAGGATTGAGACCAGAACAATTGATCACCGGCAACCCTGATGGGAAGGCGACTCCCTTAAATAAGACCAGTCAGTAACACCTGATTCCCAATCCTCACAATCTTCACTGGACAGTCCAGTACCGCTTGTAACCACCAGAGGGAGCCTCTGCCAGAACTCATTTCAAGTCCATTCACAACAGTACCCCCCCTTGAGGAGGGGTCACCGAACCCTCACTTGAGCAACCAGGTCGGTCAGGATGAGTTCTATGATACGCACGGATGAGTCTCCTAGCATGGATGTCCGAAGCAAACACCCAAGAATTGTCTTCCTGACCATAACCTCTCCACTTAACCAAATACTGGAGTTTCCGTCTAGAAAAACGAGAATCTAATATTTTCTCAACCACATACTCCAGATTGCCCTCAACCAAAACAGGGTCAGGAGGCACAGCAGCAGGAACCACTGGCTCAACAAACCTCTTCAACAAGGACTTGTGGAACACGTTATGGATCTTAAATGTCCCTGGAAGAAGCAAACGAAAAGAAACAGGATTAAGAATCTCCATGATCTTATAAGGTCCAATGAACCTAGGCTTAAATTTAGGAGATGCCACTCTCATAGGAATATTTTTTGAGGACAACCAGACCAAGTCCCCCACTTTAAACCGAGGACCATCAGTCCTATGCCTGTTAGCAAACCGCTGGGCCCTCTCCTGAGAGAGGGACAACCTCTCCACTACCTGGTCCCAAATCTGTTGCATACGCTCCACAACAGAGTCAACACCTGGACAGGCAGAAGCCTCCGTCTGTCCTGAAGAAAATCGAGGGTGAAACCCAGAATTACAGAAAAATGGAGACATCAAAGTGGCAGAGCTAGCCCTATTGTTAAGAGCAAACTCAGCCAAAGGCAAAAAAGAGACCCAGTCATCCTGATCAGCAGACACAAAGCATCTTAGATAAGTCTCCAATGTCTGGTTTGTTCTCTCAGTTTGACCATTGGTCTGAGGATGAAACGCCGAGGAGAAAGACAACTGAACACCAAGCTTAGAACAAAAGGTCCTCCAAAATCTGGAAACAAACTGGACTCCTCTGTCAGACACAATGTTCTCAGGAATGCCGTGTAAACGAACCACGTGCTGAAGGAACAAAGGCACCAATTCGGAGGAGGAAGGCAACTTAGGTAATGGCACAAGATGTATCATCTTGGAAAACCTATCACAAATCACCCAGATGACGGTCATTCTCTGAGAAACAGGGAGGTCGGAAATGAAATCCATAGAGATATGGGTCCATGGTCTCTTGGGCACAGGCAATGGCATCAACAAACCACTAGAGCGAGAGCAAGGCTTGGAGCGAGAGCAAGTACCGCAGGACTGCACAAATTCCCTGACATCACGAGACAAGGTAGGCCACCAAAAGGACCGACTAACCAAGACTCTGGTACCAAAAATTCCGGGATGACCGGCCAACGCGGAACAATGAATCTCAGACATCACACTCTTTTTCCACTGGTCCGGACAAACAATTTCCCAACAGGGCAGCGCTCGGGCCTATCCTCCTGACACCCCTCCAGAGCCAGTCTCAAATTGGGCGAGATGGCGGAAAGAACTACACCTTCTTTCAAAATAACAGAAGGATCAGAAACCTCAGGAGAGTCCGCAAGGAAACTCCTTGAAAGGGCATCCGCCTTAACATTCTTAGTGCCAGGAAGAAAGGAAACCACAAAATTAAAACGTGTGAAAAACAAGGCCCATCTGGCCTGTCTAGGATTAAGTCGCTTGGCAGATTCCAGATAAACCAGATTCTTATGGTCCGTAAGGACCACCACCTGATGTTTGGCTCCCTCCAGCCAATGTCTCCACTCTTCAAAAGCCCACTTCATGGCCAATAACTCCCGATTACCCACGTCATAATTACGTTCAGTAGGAGAAAATTTCGAGAGAAAAAGGCACAAGGGTTACTTTTAGAGGTCTCTGGATCTCTTTAGGACAAAACGGCACCTGCCCCAATTTCAGAGGCATCAACCTCCACCTGAAATGGCAGAGAAACATCAGGCTGCCGTAGAACAGGAGCAGAAGTGAATCTCTGCTTAAGTTCCTGAAATGCAGAAACTGCCTCAGGAGGCCAATTCACCACATCAGAACCCTTTTTGGTCAAATCAGTTAATGGTTTAACATTAACCGAGAAATTACCAATAAATTTACGATAAAAATTGGCAAAGCCCAAAAATCTTTGAAGAGCCTTTAATGAAGTAGGTTGGACCCAATCACAGATGGCCTGAACCTTGACCGGGTCCATTTCAATAATAGATGGGGACAAAATGAATCCCAAAATGAGATCCTCTGTACGCCAAAAAGACACTTTGATCCCTTCACATACAGAGCATTCTCTCTCAAAATCTGGAATACAGTTCGAACATGTTTCACATGAGAGTCCCAGTCATTAGAAAAAATCAAGATATCATCCAAATAAACAATCAGAAATTTATCCACAAAATCCCTGAAAATGTCATTCATGAAGGACTGGAAGACAGAAGGTGCATTAGAGAGCCCAAAGGGCATCACAAGGTACTCAAAATGCCCTTCAGGGGTGTTAAATGCCGTCTTCCATTCATCCCGTGCTTAATGCGAATAAGGTTATATGCCCCCTGAGGTCGAGCTTGGTAAACCAAGTAGCGTTTTTCACCCTGGAAAACAGGTCAGAAATCAAGGGTAACGGATATTGATATTTCACAGTAATATTGTTCAAAATACGATAATCAATACACGGCCTTAATGAACCATCCTTTTTGGCCACAAAGAAAAAAACCGGCACCTAAGGGTGAAGAGGATGGTATGATATGACCCTTCTCCAATGACTCCTTGATATAAGACCGCATAGCGTCATGTTCAGGTACAGACAAGTTAAAAAGGCGACCTTTAAGGAATTTACTACCCGGCACTAATTCAATAGCGCAGTCATAGCTCCTATGGGGAGGCAAGGATGCAGATTTACTTTCGCTAAACACATCAGAAAAATCAATCAAAAAGTCAGGAACATCCTGAGCCTGGGGGGAGGCAGAAAAAACAGGAGTGTTGGTATTAACACATTGGCATCCCCAACTGGTTACAGACACAGATTTCCAATCCAAAACAGGATTATGAGACTGTAACAAAGGGAAACCCAGCACGATAATGTCATGCAGATTATACAGAACCAAAAATGTGCAGCTCTCCTGATGATCAGGTTCAACCCTCATTATCACCTGAGTAGAGAACTGAGGTTTATTCTCAGCCAAAGGGGTAGAATCGATCCCCAGTAGGGGAATAGACTTCTGTAGGGTATCAAGGGAAACCCGCAACGTTTAGCAAAATCAAAATCCATCAGGTTAATAGCTGCTCCCGAATCAACGAAAGCCTGAGCAGAAAATGAGGACAGAGAGCATATCAGAGTAACAGTTAATAAAAACTTAGTCTGAACACTACCCAAGACAACTGAGCGTGCAAAACGTCTTCCCCGCTTAGGGCAGACTGAAATAGCATGAGAGGCATCACCACAGTAGAAACATAACCCATTGCGCTTTCGAAACTCATGACTCTGTGCCCCAGAAACCACTCCATCACACTGCATGGGTTCAGAAGCAGGTTCACAAGGCAACACTATTCCACGCATACTTCTCCGCTCACGCAAACGTCTGTCAATTTGAATCGCTAATGACATAGAATCATTGAGACCAGAGGGGACAGGGAATCCCACCATAACATCCTTTACTTTATCTGACAGACCCTTCCGAAAAAGGGCTGCCAAAGCGTCGTCATTCCATTTGGTCAGGACTGCCCACCTGCGGAATCTCTGACAGTATAACTCAGCGTCATCAAGCCCCTGATTTAATGCCAACAAGGCTTTTTCAGCTTGATCAGTGACATTAGGCTCATCGTACAATAACCCCAAGGCCTGAAAAAATGCATCAACATCACTCAAAACAGGATCCCCAGGTGTCAGGGAAAAAGCCCAATCCTGAGGATCGCCGCGCAGGAGAGAGATGACAATTTGAACCTGCTGCGCTGCGTTCCCTGAGGACTTAGATTTTAAGGCAAAAAACAATTTACTATTATTTTTGAAATTCAGAAACTTGTCTCGATCCCCCAAAAACAAATCTGGCATGGGAATCCTAGGTTCCAGGACTGCCCACCTGCGGAATCTATGAGATTGCAGTACCCTGACTAACCACCACAACTAGAGGCAGCCGTGGAGCGTTCCTACGTTGGTCCTAGACGCCTCGTCACAGCCTGAGAAACTAACTATACCTAAAGATAGAAAGAGGAAAGCTATCTGCCCCGGAGCAGATCCCCAAAGAACATAGAAAGCCCCCAAACATGTAATGGCGGTTAGACAAGAAGAAATACTGACACAGACAGAAAATAGTATGAGCAAACATTGGGGCCCAAACTATCTAAATAGAAAAGGATAGGAAGGGCACTTACTGCAATCCCAAAAAACCCTGAAAATCACCAACTCTACTAATTTCAAAAACACCTGAGATCACACGACCTCTACCACCTAAATTAGTTCTCTGGTGTAACAAAATCAAAACAGCAGCCACTGAAAAACTGTAAAAAGCAAATGTACAAAACATAAGTGGCTGAACTAAACTGAGAGGGCAAAAGCCCCCGGAGGGGACCCTGAAGGCCCCCACAGAAGTGCAGGACAAAATGCAAAAATCAAGCACAAAAACAAAAAGAAGAAAAAGTCTTATCTGTTAGCAGGAGATGCAGACACGACACAGCAGGCTACAAAGGAAACAGGAATCAAGGATTGAGACCAGAACAATTGATCACCGGCAACCTGATGGGAAGGCGACTCCCTTAAATAAGACCAGTCAGTAACACCTGATTCCCAATCCTCACAATCTTCACTGGACAGTCCAGTACCGCTTGTAACCACCAGAGGGAGCCTCTGCTCAGAACTCATTTCAAGTCCATTCACAACAAGCATGCATTCGCGACATGCCATCATTCAGTGACGGAGCCTCGTACGCGGGCTGCAGCGTCTGGGCTCTATCACCGCTAGCGCAGATGAACCATCTGCTGATTAATCTGCACTAGCGGGTATAGCATAACGCGTTATGCTATACCGTTACCAGCCCGTCAACACTATGTGTTGAACGGGCTGGTAAATCGCAATATGATCCTAGCCTTAGTGTTAGGGTTATAATTAGGGTTAGGGTTGGAATTAGAGTTAGGGTTACAATTAGGGTTAGGGTTACAATTAGGGTTTGGATTAGGGTTAGGGTTGGGATAAGGGTTAAGGGTGTGTTGGGGTTAGGGTTGGAGTTAGAATTAAGGGGTTTCCCCTATTTAGGCACATCAGGGGATCTCCAAACACGACGTGGCATTCAAAAAGTCAAATTTACAAGATTAATAATAAATCCGGCACTCAAAACTGATGAAAATTATGGGTAATTTATTCGTAGAACCATCCACAATATAACTTTTCGGTCAATAACTCTGACCTTCTTCAGACTAAAGGATATAAATAATACAAAAATCAGATGTAATATCAACTACAACAAGCGTTGCACATAAATGGTCTATCAAAAAGACAAAATGGGTATAATAATATATACAAAATTATGTGTATATACAGAACAAAATATAATAGATAAACAATAGTATAGCGATACTATAACACAAAACAGGTCATATAGTATGGACCATAGCAAAGAAATTCAGTAGTCCTACATCAAAGTACATGCATTTATATAATTATAGGATAAATAATAAACTGGTATCTTACCAGGTGTGAAAATGGTATAATGCAGAACTATAAAGTTTATAGTTTGGTATAAATGGTATATGATATATAATGATATATAAATGGTATAATGCAGAACTATAAAGTTTATAGTTCTGCATTATACCATTTCCACACCTGGTAAGATACCAGTTTATTATTTATCCTATAATTATATAAATGTATGTACTTTGATGTAGGACTACTGAATTTCTTTGCTATGGTCCATACTATATGACCTGTTTTGTGTTATAGTATCGCTATACTATTGTTTATCTATTATATTTTGTGCTGTATATACACATCATTTTGTATATATTATTATACCCATTTTTGTCTTTTTGATAGACCATTTATGTGCAACGCTTGTTGTAGTTGATATTACATCTGATTTTTGTATTATTTATATCCTTTAGTCTGAAGAAGGTCAGAGTTATTGACCGAAACGTTATATTGTGGATGGTTCTACGAATAAATTACCCATAATTTTCATCAATTTTGAGTGCCGGATTTATTATTAATCTTGTAATTTTGGGGGTGGCATCCCTTATCCAGGCACCAATACTATCTAAAAATTAGGAGTGACGTGTTTTTCTTTAATTCAAAAAGTCAAATGGCGCTCCCTCCCTTCCGAGCCCTACCGTGCGCCCAAACAGTGGTTTACCCCAACATATGGGGTGTCAGCGTACTCAGGACAAATTGCACACCAATTTTGGGGTTCTAATTTCTCCTGTTACCCTTGGAAAAATAAAAAATAGCTGGCTAAAAAAATAATTTTTGGGGAAAAATATGATTTTTTATTTTCACGGCTCTGCGTTTATAAATTTCTGTGAAGCACTTTGGGGTTCAAAGTGCTCACCAGACATCTAGATAAGCTCCTTGGTGGGTCTAGTTTCCAAAATGATGTCACTTGCAGGGAGTTTCTACTGTTTAGGCACATTAAGGGCTCTCCAAACACAACATGACGCCCGCAGAACATTCTATCAAAGTCTGCATTACAAAATGGCGCTCCTTCCCTTCCAAGCTCTCCCATGCGCCCAAACAGTTGTTCTCCCCACAAATGGGGTATCAGCATACTCAGGAAAAATTGCACAACAACTTTTGGGGGCCAATTTCTCCTGTTACCCTTGGGAAAATAAAAAAATAGCGGGGTAAAAAATAATTTTTGAGGAAAAAAATGATTTTTTATTTTCACGGCTCTACGTTATAAACTTTCTGTGAAGCACTTGGAGGTTCAAGTGCTCACCACAAACCTAGATAAGTTCCTTAAGGGGTCTAGTTTCCAAAATGGTGTCACTTGTGGGGGGTTTCCACTGTTTAGACACATCAGGGCCTCTACAAACGCGACATGGCGTCCTGCTAATTCTGCATTGAAAAAGTCAAACGGCGCTCCTTCACTTCCAAGCTCTGCCATGCACCCAAACAGTGGTTTACCCCCATATATGGGGTATCAGCATGCTCAGGACAAATTGAACAAAAACTTTTGGGGTCTTGTTACCCCTGGGAAAATAAAAATTGGGGTAAAAGATCATTTTTGTGGAAAAAATATGATTTTTTATTTTCACGGCTCTACGTTATAAACTTCTGTGAAGCACTTGGAGGTTCAAAGTGCTCACCACACATCTAGATAAGTTCCTTAAGGGGTCTAGTTTCCAAAATGGTGTCATCTTGTGGGGGGTTTCCACTGTTTAGACACATCAGGGCCTCTACAAACGCGACATGGCGTCCAGCCAATTCTGCATTTAATAAGTCAAACGGCGCTCCTTCCCTTCAAAGCTCTGCCATGCACCCAAACAGTGGTTTACCCTCACATATGGGGTATCAGCATGCTCAGGACATATTGCACAAAAACTTTTGGGGTCTTGTTACCCCTGGGAAAATAAAAATTGGGGTGAAAAGATCGTTTTTGTGGAAAAAATAAGATTTTTTATTTTCACGGCTCTACGTTATAAACTTCTGTGAAGCACTTGGAGTTTCAAAGTGCTCACCACGTATCTAGATAAGTTCCTTAAGGGGTCTAGTTTCCAGAATAGGGTCACTTATTGGGGTTTCCACTGTTTAGGCACATCAGGGGCTCTCTAAACGCGACATGGCGTCCAGCCAATTCTGCGTTGAAAAAGTCAAACGGCGCTACTTCCCTTGCGACCTCTGACGTGCTCCCAAAAAGTGGTTTACCCCCACATATGGGGTATCGGCATATTCAGAAGAAATTGCACAACAAATTTTGTGGTTCATTTTTTCTTTTCACACTTGTGAAAATAAAAAAAATTGGTTCCGAAGTAAAGTTTTTGCAAAAAAAGTTAAATGTTAGTTTTTTTCCTTCCACATTGCTTCAGTTCCTTTGAAGCACGTAAAGGGTTAATAAACTTCTTGAATGTGGATTTGAGCACCTTGAGGGGTGCAGTTTTTAGTATGGTGTCATTTTTGGGTATTTTCTATCATATAGACCCCTCAAAGTGACTTCAAACGTGATGAGGTCCCTAAAAAAAATGATTTTGTAAAAATGAGAAATCGCTGGTCAACTTTTAACCCTTATAACTTCGTAACAAAAAAAATGTTGTTTCCAAAATTGTGCTGATGTAAAGTAGACATGAGGGAAATGTTATTTATTAAGAAATTTGTGTGACATATCTCTCTGATTTAAGGGCATAAAAATTTAAAGTTTGAAAATTGCTAAATTTTCTAAATTTTCGCCATATTTCCGCTTAGAATCATAGAATCATAGAATGGTAGAGTTGGAAGGGACCTCCTGGGCCTTCTGGTCCAACTCCCTGCTCAAAGCAGGATTCTCTAAATCATCCCAGACAGATGTCTGTCAAGCCTCTGTTTGAAGACTTCCATTGAAGGAGAACTCACCACCTCTCGTGGCAGCCTGTTCCACTCATTGATCACCCTAACTGTCAAAAAGTTTTTTCTAATATCTAATCTGTGTCTCCTCCCATTCAGTTTCATCCCATTGCTTCTAGTCTTTCCTTGTGCAAATGAGAATAAAGATGATCCTTCTACAATGTGACAGCCCTTGAGATATTTGTAGACAGCTATTAAGTCTCCTCTCAGTCTTCTTTTTTGCAAGCTAAACATTCCCAAATCCTGCAACCATTCCTCATAGGACATGGTTTGCAGACCGGTCACCATTCTGGTGGCTCTTCTCTGAACTTGCTCCAGTTTGTTGATGTCTTTTTTAAAATGTGGTGCCCAAAACTGGACACAGTGTTCCAGATGAGGTCTGACCAAAGAGGAGTAGAGGGCAATAATGACCTCACGTGATCTAGACTGTATGCTTCTGTTGATACATCCTAGAATTGCATTTGCCTTTTTGCTGCTGCATCACACTGTTGACTAATGTTCAGTCTGTGATCAATTAGTATACCCAAGTCTTTTTCACATGTGCTGTTACTTAGCCCTATTCCTCCCATTTTGTATATGCTTTTTTCATTTTTATTGCCCAGATGTAGTACTTTGCATTTTTCCCTGTTAAAATCCATTCTGTTAGTTGCTGCCCACTGCTCCAGTTTATTTATATCATTTTGAATCCTCTCTCTCTCTTCTCTAGTATTAGCTACCCCTCCTAGCTTTGTGTCATCAGCAAATTTGATCAGTTTACCCTCAATTCCTTCATCTAAATCATTGATAAAGATGTTGAACAATACAGGGCCCAAAACAGAGCCTTGTGGTACCCCACTTGAGACATTCTTCCAACTGGATGTGCAGCCATTTACGACCACTCTTTGGGTCCGATCACTAAGCCAGTTATGAATCCACCTAACAGTTGCCTTGTCCATTCCATACTTAGTCATTTTTTCAATAAGGATTGTGTGAGATACTTTGTCAAATGCTTTGCTGAAGTCAAGATATACTATATCTACAGCATTTCCCTGATCTACCCAGTCAGTGATTCTGTCATAGAAGGAAATTAAGTTAGTCTGACATGACTTATTAGTTACAAACCCATGCTGACTCTGTTTAATCACTTCATTCTTATCCAGGTACTTACATACATGTTCTTTAATAATTTGTTCAAAGATCTTTCCTGGTATAGATGTCAGACTCACCGGCCTGTAGTTCCCTGGGTCCACCTTCTTCCCCTTTTTGAAGATAGGAACAACATTTGCTCTTCTCCAGTCTTCTGGGACTTCTGTTCTCCAAGAATTTTCAAAGATTATGGACAGTGGTTCAAGAATTTCTTCTGTTATCTCCTTCAGTACTCTGGGGTGTAATTCATCTGGACCTGGAGACTTGAATTCATTTAGGTTAGCTAAGTGTTTCCTCACTGTCTTTCTGTTTATAGATATCCTGGATTCATCTATTGCTTTAATAGGACAGTGAATTTCGTAAATTCACTTATTTCATAAATAAACGCAAGTCATATAAAATTTTTTTTACCACTAACGTGAAGTACAATATGTCATGAAAAAACAATCTCAGAATCAGCTGGATTCGTTAAAGCGTTCCAGAGTTATAGCCTCATAAAGGGACAGTGGTCAGAATTGTAAAAATTGGCCCGGTCATTAAGCTGCAAATTGGCTCTGTCACTAAGGGGTTAATTAATTTTACGATGTTGCAAGAAAAAATAATACAATAATACAAAACATACAAATCAGACAGGTATTCATGTGTTGTATTGTTACAGTCTGAAAAAAAACATGTACGAAGACCAAACAGAGGATTGGGCTCTGGCTGAATAAGACTTGACTAAATAGCAGAATCCAAGCCACAAGAAAAATGCCAGAGGGAGTATTAATGAAGTATTTCTGTGTTAATAGGCTACGATACAAAAAAGGACAAAATGTACAAAGATCCCAAACCATGTGAAATTTAACTTTTCATCCTCTATTATATATGACTGTCTCACATGATACAATGGTATTAACCAATAATTTCTTCCTATCAATTGTGGAAGGTCGCAAACAACACCAGCCTAGGTTCACATGGTATAGGAGTCAAGAATAGGGAGGTAAGTAATACAAAAAATAAAGCCAAATGGAGGTTACAGGGAGACAAGTCCTTGTCAAATGAGAAGATAGAATTAGAATTCGGAGAGCGACAACGATGGCACTTTGCAGACTGCACATCTTGTGCAGGCGATTAAGGGTCATGTAGATTTAGTATATAATGGTAAACTTAGCATATTAACTGATAGGAAAATTGTAAGATGCAAACACATCACATCCTGCAGATATGTAGGGAATTACTCCTTTCCAATATGTCTCCACTGGTTTCAGAGTGGTATCAACCTTGGCCACAAAAGATGCATATATAGAGCCAGTAATTAGCCCCCTGTGATCCTGAGAGCTAAGAATACCAAAGGGAGGGTATGAGGAGACAGGGACAGTAAGTGAAGGAAACTGTGTATTTTACGCATTTTTTAGTTCATTGTTTTTTTCAGTTCATGAATGCCGAACATTGATATAAAACAGATTGCCTAGGCGTCAAATTCCTCGGTCAATTAATAAGTGTTCATATGGAAAAGTTGATAGTGAGGAAAGGGTTAGATTGTACCAAATAGGAAGATAAAGGATAACAAAAATAAAATGAAGTGAGAATCCCTCCAAAAATATAGCCTGTTTAATAACACACTGCATTGTTGCAGCTTTTATGCTTTTTTAATTTAAAAATATGTACAATAAGAATTACATTTTTTGGATAAAGAGGCAAGAAATTTAATTTGTTATGCAACGTATAGGGAAGAAGCCTTTTTTTATAATGGTGTTCAAAAAATTATCCCTTTTTGGAGACAGTTACAAGCCGTTCAGGTGTTTACACACAGTCGGTGTACAAGCAATTGTTTAAAAATTATTTCTTTTTTTCTCATGAATCTTCTGGTTACTTGGAAAGTGAATATGGGATGTAGTTTTTTGCATATTAAAAAAATATCCTTTTTGGGATGAGTAAAAAATTTGCTGTTTGGAAAGTGAAGAAACAATGGCTTCTTTTAAACATCAAAAAATGTTTTTTTTTTTAATTTTGGGAGAAGTTTCAGTTTTGATATAATTGTCATGTGTAAACCAGGGTTCCTAGGCCCAGTACAGTATAGAACATAATTGGTAGGCAGGCAGTAAAAATGGCCTCATTGGGCCAGGGATAAATATCTTGACAGTATTATCAGCAATGGAAAATCTATTTATTGGCATCAAGCAGAGTGTGTGAAAATACTCACTAATCTAACCCTGATTCATTTTTAGAGTGTAATGTTTTCCACTAGAAGCTTGAAAAACAATGTTAATTATTGTCAATGTTAGAGTTAGTGGATTGCACTGAAATAAATATAACTTGTGCAATCGCAACCCGGGGTTCACCGTGCAGAGATGTAAAACTGCTGCTAATGTGAACAATGACGGTACAGAGTAGTGAGCGTTCTCCTTAAGCTCACCGAGTTAACGTCACACAGTGTGAACGGAACCCAGGTACCTCGCTCTGTTAACTTCACAGAGAGGATACTGAACCAAATAATTAGTGCAATACCCTGTTAGCGTCACAGGGATTTAGCACGTGAGTTGTGCCAGCTCTGCCAGTAAGCTGTGCTAACCACACACAGGGAATAAGCAGATGCTGAGACAAGAGGAAAAACACAAAAGGCGCAAGAGGAAAACCCTGTAGAACATACAGGGGAGCAAAGCTCTAAATGGTTCGATCTTGCCCTAGGACTGACCCATGCTAACAGCACACATGGCCGAAACAGGTGCTAAGCCAAGAGGAAAAAAGGAAAAATGTCAGCTTACCCCAATATCAGTAGGTAGATTCATTTCAAACCGACTCCTCGCACGGATGTGGCAGAGCAACCAGAAAGTGCAATGGAAAAGGAAGGATCCAGTGCGGAATAGGAAGATTAAAAAAAGTGCTTTATTACTAGTGTTGAGCATTCCGATACTGCAAATATCGGGTATCGACCTATATTCGCAGTATCGGAATTCCGATACTGAGTTCCAATACTTTTTGCATATCGAATACCGGAATCGGAAATTCCGATACATGATGCTATACATAGTCAATACTGTAAAATCACATTGACAGCTCACAAAACACTAGATATATACACATAGAATACATATTATATTATATAATATATTTATATTTATAGTTCATACACTTCTACAAAGTATAATAGCCGCTAAATCAATTGCCGGCTTTTGTGAAATTACAGAACCACCCGACATGAAATGACACATGGTTTACATACAGTTAACCATGTCATTTCATGTAGTTTGATTTATGGTTTTCACTAACAATTACATGAGTGTATGTGTGCAAACTTTCATACATGTAGGGGTTAATTAAAGGTGTAAATTCGTTGAAAAAAAATGCGTGGGCTCCGTGCTAATTTCTGAACCAGACAGATAAAGCCAGCTAGTGGGGGCAGATAATAATAGCCTAGGGAGGGTGCATTTATTTTGTGACCCCCCTAGCTACTAACATCTGCCCCCAGCCACCCCAGAGAGGCAAATCTATAATTAGATGTGCTCTTTCTGGCACTTAGCCCGTCTATTCCCATTGCCCTGTAGTGGTGGCAAATGGGTTAATAATGGGTTAAAGCCACCTTGCTATTGAAAGGTGACTTTAAGCAGGTTAATAATTGAGAGCTGTCAATTAGACAACTATCAATTATTAATCCTATTGTATGAAATAAAAATAAAACAACCACACTTTAATTAAAAATCATTTTAATGAAATAATCACAAAGTTTTGACCATCTTTTATTTTACAGGTAATCCGTGCGAAGCCCTTTGTTCTCCTGTAATAAGTTAAAATAATAAAGCAACATTATCTTACCTATCCGGTGCTCTGTCAGGTCCCACACTGTATCCTTCACAAAGGGTTAACTGGCTTACAGCTAGCAGCCACAGCTAATACTGGCTGCTCAGCTGAAAGCCCCTGAATGAATGAGCTTATCTCCGGGCCGACAGGAGAGGAAGTGATTAGTGTGGAACCCTATTAGAAAAAAAACACCAACGCATTAATAATAAATAATTTTAATGAAATAAAACTCACATTTTTTTGACCATCTTTATTTAACTGATAATCCGTGCAAAGCCCTTGCTCTCCTGTAATAAAGAAAAAAAATAATAAAACAACTTTATCTTACCTATCCGGTGCTCTGTCAAGCCCCACGCTGTAATCTTTCACAAAAGGTAACTGGCTTACAGCCAAGCAGCGCAGCTATTGCTGGCTGCTCAGCTGTAAACCCCCAAATGAATGAGCTTACCTCCGGGCCGACAGGAGAGGAAGTGATTAGTGTGGGAGCTTAATTGATTGCTTCCAGGCTAATCAGTTCAGGTCAGCCGGGGATACTGCACAGCATCAGTATGTCAGAGGGGAGTCCCGGCTGACCTGAAGTGAACTGATTAGCCTGGGAAGCAATCAATTAAGCTTCCACACTTAATCACTTCTCTCCTGTCACCAGGAGAGGAACTCATTCATTCAGCAGCTTAAAGCTGAGCTACCAGTATTAGCTGTGCTGCTAGCTGTAAGCCAGTTAACCCTTTGTGATTATTACAGCGTGGGACCTGACAGAGCACCGGATAGGTAAGAATTATGTTGCTTTATTGATTTATTTTTATTACAGAAAACAAGGGGCTTCGCACGGATACCAGTTAAATAAAAGATGGTCAAAAATTGTGTGATTATTTCTTAAAATGATTTTTAATTAAAGTGTGTGTGTTTATTTTTATTTCATACAATAGGATTAATAATTGTAGTTGTCTAATTGACAGCTCTCAATTATTAACCTGGCTTAAAGTCACCTTTCAATAGCAAGGTGGCTTTAACCCATTATTAACCCATTCGTCACCGCTACAGGGCAATGGGAATAGACGGGCTAAGTGCCAGAAAGGGCACATCTAATTATAGATTTGCCTTTTCTGGGGTGGCTGGGGG
>JARQOD010000001.1:16905816-16923231 GCA_033576555.1 Oophaga sylvatica | reverse complement strand
ATCTCCCTTTCATTATCACTTAGCATCAATTATCATTTATTTTCCAAAATTTCTGGATGTTCTAATAGATGTTTTCGCACCTCTGCTGTCTTTTCTCACCCCCACGGGATATGCAGATGCCGAAGAGCACAAAACATAGCAGTAAACAACCTTTACGAGAGAATAAAATGTGCATTAAGCAAATTTGACGGGGAATGTAGATGAATATTTTTGTGCCGCATTGGAATCACTATCTAGCTCTGAAGTATATTTAAGAGCAACTTCCTAAGAGCTAGAACTTTACGAAGACCGTAACGGCCCCCAATGCTTGCAATTTATTACATCACACGTCTTGATTTTGATAGTCTGGCCAACCGGTTTGTAAATTAAATTCATGGGCTCACACTTCAGATGACTTGCAACCAATGAAATGACTTGAAGCTCGTAAATCTTACACATATTTATTGATTCACAACTTTTCAGGAATATAAACGACGAACAGAAAAGTTTAACAATATTGGGTGACAAGATCTATGGGAACCTGTGCACAAATATAGAGATAAAAAGAGATAAAAAGTGTCAGAAGGACCGAGCTGGGACAATTATGTCTCTGTGCTACATCTCGCTTTGCAGCTTATTCGTTCTCCCATGAAAATATTTGTATCTTGGTTAAAACTTGATGAAATGTAGATGAAACACTTCAGTAAATATAGGTAAAGTGAATCATTTTTTATTACGAACAGTAGAAATCTAAGGGGTTTGATAGATGCCAGATTTTCAAATATTTGTTATTACACTGTTCCCTAACACATAGTATATAACATATACAGTGGGGAAAATAAGTATTTGATACATTGCCAATTTTGCAAGTTTTCCCACCTACAAAGAATGGAGAGGTCTGGAATTTTTGCTGTAGGTACACTTCAACAGTGATAGACAGAATCTAAAAATAAAAGCCAGAAAATCACATTGTATGATTTTCAAATTATTAAATTGCATTTTATTACATGAAATAAGTTTTTGATCACCTACCAACAAGAAAGAATTCTGGCTCTCACAGACCTGTTAGTTTTTCTTTAAGAAGCCCCCCTACTCTGCACTCATTACCTGTATTAATTGCAACTGTTTGAACTTGTTACCTGTAACCTCTCCACCATGGCCAAGACCAAAGAGCTGTTTAAGGACACCAGGGACAAAACTGTAGACCTGCACATGGCTGGGATGGGCTACAGGACAATAGACCAGCAGCTTGGTGAGAAGACAACAACTGTTGGTGCAGTTATTAGAAACTGGAAAAAACACAAGATGACTGTCAATTTTCCTCAGTCTGGGGCTCCATGCAAGATCTCTACTTATGCGAGAATCTTTTTCTCATTACAAATACAACAAGCACATTTACAGTTATCTTCTCACAGAGCTGTTAGCTCTGCCGTACTTCTCTTCCCCAATGTTCGTTGCCTGTGAGATGGAAGCTGAAGCATTGTCAGAGAACCACTGCTGCTGCAAATGTATTTTTAATGAGCAAAACTTCACTTTTGATGTATTGTGTTTGTGCTGATCTCACTGCATCTCTGTGTGTTATTATGATGTAAGGAGGAAGACTGGGCTGCGGTTACCTGTACCGTGCCGGGTCCAGAACTGTTGAGGCTGCCTCCCCTGTTCCCTGGTGGAAGAAATAAGGAGCCAGATCAACCTCATGACTTGGGGAGGCGGGGTAAGATAAAAGCAAAAGAGCGCGCGGCAGCAGTCAGGTTGGCGCCAACCAGAAGCAGAGCGCAGCCAGGTGAGCAGCTTGCTCTGTCCCCGAGTATCGGCACCGTGACAGGCCACGTCAGTTGGTCCCTGCCGTCTACAGTGGGACCGCTGCACAGAGAGTTGCCGTGATCTCAGTAACTGCCGGAGACAGAGGTGCCGTGCGCTGAGTGACTGTGAGTACCGCGCACGTGCAGAGACGGGAAAGTCGAGTACCGGACAGACTCTTGCATCCTTCCCTGCCACTTGCTTCAAGCCTGTTCCTGTTTGACTCTGTAAGTGCTGCGGCCCTACTTGCTTCAGCCGCACATGTTTATGGACGAGGTAGTAGCGGAAGGTAGTTGAGACCGACCGCTGCCGCCAGAAGATGGACCATTGTTTAAAGGACCCCATCTGAGGACGTCTCCTTGGCCGCTGCCGGTGCTGCAACCCCTACGTGATCATCTGCTGCAGAGGAGCATAAGGACACGATAAGTTTTCTTCATTGGGCTGTTATTGCTTTGCATTTGTTATGCCTACTATTCAGTCTTTTACCATTTACCTGCGAGGAGTGAATTACCTGTTCTATTAAATTATTATACTTTATTAACCCTTGCTCAGCCTTCTGCCTGTCACTGCTTTCCACAACCTGCTTACAATGACAGAAAAGAATAAGTTATTACATGTCTCACGCTGATTATGCCCTTTTTCATTTAATATAAGCTCTGGAGGCAGGTTATCAGGGAGATCTGTGCTCAGCCCATAGCTCTTAAGAGCTCATTTGCATAAAATAAAAACCTGGATTTCTCTGGAACAAGATAATGGTTCATAGCTATAAAGTTATCTCTTTATTCAACTTTCTTTGACCTACGTGCCCATATAGTCAGCTTGGGAGGGTTGATCTTACTGACAGATTCCCTTTAAAGTCTTTTATGACTTTACTAGGATTTCTTAGTTGGGGGCACGAGGTTCAATATTATATTTAAGTTGACATATAAATATGGTTTATTTAAGTTAAAGTAGTATTTCCATCTACCGTTAGGGTCAGTCATTAATTAAGATTTGGTCAAGACAATGAAGAGGACACAACTCTGGTGTAGCGCTGAATCCTATTCACCGATTTTCCTTGGAAGCTGCATCCCTTCAAGCAGCTGCTAACAATGAAATGTGTGAAGACTTGGGCCATGTTTCCATGTGCAAAAATAAAACTTTTTTTCTTGCTGCATTTTTCTGAACTTTTCCCATCAATATCTTCAATAGCAATCACCTCTGATTATGACTGTTAAATTTATGATGCATTTTTTTATGAATTTTTACCATTTTTGATGCATTTTTGAAGCAGTGGTTATTTTCATGCATTTTTTTTATTGAAACAGCAATTGGACTTTGCACTTAAAAACTGCATTTTGTTACATGCATATTTTTCAATCTCTGCATAGAAGCCTATGGGAAAACCACTTCAAAAAATGGACAGTTCTGAAGTGTCCTTAAATGCAAAGTGGATGGAGTTCTCATGAAATCACATCTACTTTGCTTAAACTTTAAATACAGCAGAATTTCTGAGCAAAAAAATTCAGTGGAGGAAAAATAAAGTTACGCTATGTTAAAAGATAGCTTCAAAGGGGTTTTCTGGGAATAACTTTTCCCTCCACATTGACTTCCATTAGGTTAAAATAATAAACTCACGGGTTACTCACCCTCTTCATATTTAGGACTGCTATCACTGCTGTGCCAGTACGTACTGACCGGCACAAGAAGCTGAGCTCAGTGTTTTGCTGCATCGCTCATGTGAACTCCTTTCATCATGATATCTCAATTGCAGCCTATCAACAAAGACCTTGGAAAAGACTGAAATGCAGCGCTGGACCTGAGTAGGATGAGTAACTCATGAATTTATTACAGTCCATTAAACTGGTTGAAGCCAATGGAAAGAAAAAAGTTATTCCCAGAACAACATGTGTCCTGTTATTTTCTCTAGTAAATATTAAGCATACTGTACTCATGAGAGGCACATCTGCTCTCCTATTGGACATTTTTAGGAGGACATCATTTTTGATCAATTAAGAAAAAATGTAAATATAAAAATTGGCGCTTTTCCTTAACCATCAATAAGTAGAGTAGCTGCTCGTAGGAAAACAGGTTCTGTCTACTGACCGGTCAATGAAAACAAATAATTAACTGGATATACTATCACGCTAGAACCTACACTATAAAGCTCCTGCCAAGCACAAAGACTAACTGGTATCACATAGGAAAATAATATGCACAAAAGACCCGTATTAGGATATGTATCTTATATTGATATATGTGGCCTTATTGTGCTGCTGTAAGTCCTGGAAAAATATATTTTTGAAGCCGGCAAATCAAGCATATTTAATTAGAAAATTAATTTGTGATTATTAATTTTCAAATTACATATGCTTGATTTGTTTAGGTACATAAATAGAAAGAATCTAGCACTCAAGTTGTGAAATCAGATGAAAAATGTATTACAGGTCCTTCTCAAAAAATTAGCATATAGTGCTAAATTTCATTATTTTCCATAATGTAATGATTAAAATTAAACTTTCATATATTTTAGATTCATTACACACCAACTGAAATTTTTCAGGTCTTTTATTGTTTTAATACTGATGATTTTGGCATACAGCTCATGAAAACCTAAAAATCCTGTCTCAAAAAATTAGCATATTTCATCCGTCCAATAAAATAAAAGTGTTTAAAACAAAATAAAAAAAAAACATCAAATAATAAAGTTCAGTTATGCACTCAATACTTGGTCGGGAATCCTTTTGCAGAAATGACTGCTTCAATGCGGCGTGGCATGGAGGCAATCAGCCTGTGGCACTGCTTGAGGTGTTATGGAGGCCCAGGATGCTTCGATAGCGGCCTTAAGCTCATCCAGAGTGTTGGGTCTTGCGTCTCTCAACTTTCTCTTCACAATATCCCACAGATTCTCTATGGGGTTCAGGTCAGGAGAGTTGGCAGGCCAATTGAGCACAGTAATACCATGGTCAGTAAACCATTTACCAGTGGTTTTGGCACTGTGAGCAGGTGCCAGGTCGTGCTGAAAAATGAAATCTTCATCTCCATAAAGCATTTCAGCCGATGGAAGCATGAAGTGCTCCAAAATCTCCTGATAGCTAGCTGCATTGACCCTGCCCTTGATGAAACACAGTGGACCAACACCAGCAGCTGACATGGCACCCCACACCATCACTGACTGTGGGTACTTGACACTGGACTTCAGGCATTTTGGCATTTCCTTCTCCCCAGTCTTCCTCCAGACTCTGGCACCTTGATTTCCGAATGACATGCAAAATTTGCTTTCATCAGAAAAAAGTACTTGGGACCACTTAGCAACAGTCCAGTGCTGCTTCTCTGTAGCCCAGTGCTGCTTCTCTGTTTCTGGTTCAAAAGTGGCTTTACCTGGGGAATGCGGCACCTGTAGCCCATTTCCTGCACACGACTGTGCACGGTGGCTCTGGATGTTTCTACACCAGACTCAGTCCACTGCTTCCTCAGGTCCCCCAAGGTCCGGAATCGGTCCTTCTCCACAATCTTCCTCAGGGTCCGGTCACCTCTTCTCGTTGTACAGCGTTTTCTGCCACATTGTTTCTTCCAACAGACTTCCCATTGAGGTGCCTTGATACAGCACTCTGGGAACAGCCTAATTGTTCAGAAATTTCTTTCTGGGTCTTACCCTCTTGCTTGAGGGTGTCAATGATGGCCTTCTGGACATCAGTCAGGTCGGCAGTCTTACCCATGATGGCGGTTTTGAGTATTGAACCAGGCACGGAGTTTTTAAAAGCCTCAGGAATCTTTTGCATGTGTTTAGAGTTAATTAGTTGATTCAGAAGATTAGGGTAATAGCTCGTTTAGAGAACCTTTTCTTGATATGCTAATTTTTTGAGACATGATTTTTGGGTTTTCATGAGCTGTATGCCAAAATCATCAGTATTAAAACAATAAAAGACCTGAAAAATTTCAGTTGGTGTGTAATGAATCTAAAATATATGAAAGTTTAATTTTAATCATTACATTATGGAAAATAATGAAATTTAGCACTATATGCTAATTTTTTGAGAAGGACCTGTATATGGTCCAAACTGTGTGTACAATATGGGACATTTAGGTCTTACATAGACCTTTTTCAAACATACTCACTTATGATCCTGTGAGATCCTGGTCAGGGTAAATTGTATGGCATCCTTCAGATAGCATGGGTGACAGAGTAAGTCATCATAATTAGGAAATGCGACCTCCGTCGCTGAATGAATCACTGACATCGGCAGAGGGGTGGGCGGGATTATGGGTGTGGAATAGGGTGAATATTAATTTGCAATTTACAGATAGTGCTAAGGTTAGGTGAGGAAGGGACCACATCATTATTCTTCATCTTTAAGATTTTTACTAGCACCAAGGACAGGAGACTTTGATGTTGCGATGGAGAATTGTCCAGAAGAAAAATCAAGGTTTTCTTGAAAGATGCACGTTTTCCTGTACCACGGCTTGAAGAAAGTGTCTTCTTAATACTGGTAGTAGGTTTTGGAGTTGATTTGGAGTCTATTTTCAACCTGAAAAGGTCCAACTAGCTCATCTTTAATAATACCAGCCCATAGCAGTACTTCATTTCCATCTTGCTGGTCTCTGAGTGAAAGTGAAGGTCTGTGCCCGTTTATGATCCAGCCATGGCCCACCTATCTGCTCTGTCAAGAGTCACTCTCATCTCATCAGTCCATAAAAACTTTGAACAATCTGTTTTCAGATACAGTTGAAGCCAGAAGTTTACATACACTATACAAAAAGACAAAAGCATGTTTTTCTCACTATCTGACATGAAATCAAAATAAACCTTTCCCGTTTTAGGTTAATGAGGATTACCATAATTATTAATATTTGCCAAGTGCCAGAATAATGAGAGAGAGAATGTTTAAGGCATTTTTCTACTTACTGCAAAGTCAAAATTTTCCATACATTTCATTAGTATTTGGTACCATTGCCCCTAAACAGAATGACTTGGGTCAAACGTTTATGATGTTCTTCCACAAGCTTTTAAAAATAGTTGGTTGGAATTTAGGCCCATTCCTCCTGACAAAACTGGTGTAACTGATCCTGGTTTGTAGGTCTCCTTGCTCGCCTTGACTTTTTAGCTATGCCTATACATTTTCAATAAGATTGAGATCAGGGCTTTGTGATGGTCACTCCAAAACATTGACGTTGTTTTTCTTAAGCCACTTGGTTATCATTTTGGCCGTATACTTTGGGTGATTGTTCATTTGGAAGATCCATTTCCGCCCAAGCTTTAACTTCCTGGCTGATGTCTTGAGATGTTGCTTCAGTATTGCCACATAATCTTCTTTTCTCATGATGTCATCTATTTTGTGAAGTGCACCAGTACCTCCTGCAGCAAAACAACTCCACGACATGATGCTGCCTCCCCCATGTTACACAGCTGGGATGGTTTTCTTAGGCTTCAAAGCTTCTCCATTTTTCCTCCAAATATAACAATGATCATTATGCCCAAAAAGTTCAATTTTACTTTCTTCAGACCACAGGACATGCCTCCAAAAATGAAGGCCTTTGTTCTCGTGTGCATTTGCAAACCTTAATCTGGCTATTTTATGTTTCTTTTGTCGTAATGGCTTCTTCCAGGCAGAGTGGCTTTAAAGCCCATGTTGATACAGTACTCATTTCAATGTGGATCTTGACGCAATCTTCTGCCATCATCTTCAGAAGGTCTTTTGCTTTTGTCCTTGGTTTGATAAGCACGTCGGACTAAAGCATGTTCATTTCTGGGACACAGGACCTGTCTCCTTCCTGATCGGTATGATGGATAGACATTCCCTTCTTGTTTGTACTTGCATATCATTCTTTGTACAGATGAATGAGGCACCTTCAGGTATCTTGAAATTGTACCCAAGGATGAGCCAGACTTGTGCAAGTCCACAATTCTCTTCCTGAAATCTTTACTGATTTCTTTAGACTTTGCCATGAGTTTAAGGTGCTCATAAAAATACATTCATAGGTGTGTCTTTAATTAACTCAAATGTTGATAAAAAACCTATCAGAAGCTTCCAAACACATGACATCATCATATGGGCAGTCCAGAATTGTTTAAAGACATAGTAATCTCAGTGTATGTAAACTTTTGACTTTGCAGTAATAAAAATGGCTTAAAACATTCTTTCTCTCATTATTCTGGCATTTGGCAAATATTAATAAGTATATTAATCCTAATTGACCTAAAATGGGAAATTTTTATTCTGATTTCACATCAAATATTGAGAAAAACCTGCATATGTGTCTTTTTATATAGTTATGTAAACTTCTGGTTTCAACTTTATTTCTTAGCCGAGAGTTAATGTTTCCCCTTTTTCATCTTGCTCAGTGGTGGTCAGTTTCAGCCTCCTCACCTCGACCATGTCTCCGAGCACTGAACACCTTGCACTTCTGTGTCTTGCCCAGTGGTAGTCAGGTTCAGTCTCCTTATCTCGACCATGTCTGAGCACTGAACACCTTGTACTTCGGTGTCTTGCTCAGTGGTGGTCGGTTCAGCCTCCTCACCTCGACCATGTCTCTGAGCACTGAACACCTTGAACTTCTGTGTTTTGCTCCGAGGTGATCGGGACCTCCTCACTTCAGCTATGTCTCTGAGCACTGTACACTTTGCACTTCTGTGTCTTGCTTAGTGGTGGTTGGGATCAGCCACCTCGTCTCGACCGTGTCTCTGAGCACTGAACACCTTGCATTTCTGGGCCTCCAGGGAGCTTTCAGTTCGGGAATACATGAACACTTGAGGATAATGGCTCTTTGGTAACTTCACATTTTATTCTTCTAAAATCTTTGGTATTTAATGTGTCACTTTTATTCTCAATACTTTTTTTGCGACTCTTAAATATTTGAAGCAAAACTTTTATTGGTCTGCGATCGCTCCCCAATATCTGAGCAATTTCACGAGTGCTTTACCCCTCAGTAAGACTGGTTACAATCTGAGATTTTTCAGAGTCAATTAAGTCTCTTTTTTAACCCATTTAGCCTGAAGAAAACAAGCTGCTTAATTAGGGTTGAGTGAAACAGGTCGGTCAATTTAAAAAAAAACACAGACTTTCGCCAAAGTTGGGTTTCGCCGAGCGAAGCCCGACCATGGCGTGAGGTCGGTCACGTGTTCGGCGACCATTTTGCCCAAGTCGGTTTTCCTATAATACTTTAAGGGCCTTTTCTCGGCCAATGTGCAAGGACGCAGACTGTGGGCAACGCGATGACATGGGCAGCGGCTAGCACCATCTTAGAGAAGGGCATTGCAGTAGTTGTCTGACTTTGTGTGGCATCACAATGTATATAAAATCACTCACCACCGACCGCCATTTTACTTCTACCGATCTTAGTGTAGGGAGAGGTTGCTGCCGCTAGATCTCAGCAGGGAGAGTGTTAGGCAGGCCCAAAAAAAAAATCTGTGCTTGTGCTGATAGCGATTAGCTGTGCAGTGACAGGGGAGGATTTTAGTGTGTGCAGCAATGCTGGTTCTTAGGCTGCCTGCCAGTGACAGGGTAGCAATTGCTTGTGTGGAGCAGCAGAGCTGATTATTAGGCTGCCTGCCAGTGAGAAGGGGGAAATTTCTTGTGTGGAGCAGCAGAGCTGATTATTAGGTTGCTTGCTACCTGTATTGCTGTGTGTACACTGCTGTGCAGACTGCTTTTTAACACATCACCTACACAGCACAAATAGTTTTCTTCATTTTTTCTGCACAGTTACCGAGTGTTCATTTTTTCCCACACCGTATAGAGCTGTACGCTCCTCACAGTACTGTGTACAGGCTGGTATCATGGACAAATACATGCTGACTATCTGTGTGTGACTCTGGAAATATATACGGAGATTTCAATCTTCCCCAAAACCGTATACAGCTGGTATCTTCTGATACAGTACCGTTTTTCTGCCTTCTGTATTACGGTCAAATCCATATTGAGAGAGCGTGTGTGTGTTACTCCAGAAATATATACGGAAATTTACAATTCCCCCAACACTGTATACAGCTGTACGCTACTGATAGAGTACACTTTTCTGATTTTCAGATTCTGGTGTTATCCAGACTGGGCCTCTGACTGTGTGTGTTACTCCTGAAATATATATGGAGATTTAAAATTCCACCAACACTGTATACAGCTGTATGCTACTGATAGAGTACACTTTTCTGATTTTCATATTCTGATGTTATCCAGACTGGGCCTCTGACCGTGTGTGTTCCTCCTGAAATATATACGGAGATTTACAATTCCCCCAACACCGTATACAGCTGTACGCTACTGATAGAGTACACTTTTCTGATTTTCATATTCTGGTGTTATCCAGACTGGGCCTCTGACCGTATGTGCTCCTCCTGACATATATATGGAGATTTACAATTCCACCAATACTGTATACAGCTGTACGCTTCTGATACTGTACACTTGTTTGGTTTTTATATTCTAGTGTAATCCATATTGAGCTTGTGAGAGTCTGTGTCTGTTACTCCGCAAATATATATGGAGATTAAAATTTTTCACCTTCACCGTATACAACTGTACGCTTCTGTTACTGTACCATATATCTGCTGTTATTTTGGGTACATTTACACAAACATGAGGAAGTATGGTGGAAGAGGTCACGGACGTGGTCGTGGGGGACAACCTGCTACTGATGTGGTGGTGGTGGTGGTGCATCTGCCAAAAGCACAATAGCACCTAAGGCTGGAGGTGTTGAGCCTGCCTTATCATCAGACTCCAGAAGGCCTGAAAGGCTCCCTTTTCTGGGAGTAGGTAAACTGCTTTCAAAGCCAGAGCATCAGGAACAGGTTTTTGTCTTACATTGCCGAAACAGCCTCCTCTTCTGAAGTTTCAAAAGCTCCAAGCACTGAGTCGTCAGTGCAGGCTTCTGGTCAGGAACAAACCCTTTTCTTGTGTCCATCACCCCCACCAAAAGTGAAGGATGCGGCAGCCCACACTTCAGATTACTCCATTGAGATCTTTTCACATACCATGCCTGGGTTATCAAGTCAAATCCTGAATTCCCCAGTCCAAGATGAATCCGACATGGAGTGCACTGATGCACAGCCACTGCTAGTTGATTGTGCTGGTACATTCAACCACAGCACTACATTGCCCTCGCAGTGTACTGAGCTAGAATGTGAACCTGAAGAAACTCAGGTGCCCCTTCCCGCATATTCCACCACCTTACCCTCTGACACAGAGGAAGGTGCAGATGAAATTGAAGAGGAGGTGATGGATGACCAAGTTGTTGACCCGGATTGGTATCCAGTGGGGGAAGAGGATGCCGCTGGCAATAGCTCAGAAGAGGAGAAGGATCTGCAGCAGTTATCGACATCGCAGCTGGCAGGCCTGTATCACTCCAAAAAGGTGTTAAAAAAACAAAAAGTTGCAAGACAGCTTGGCCAGACGGTCAAATTAGCACAGCGTGCAAGCCCTGAAATTTTATACCATAGCAGGAAGATTCCAGTGTGGCACTTTTTTGACCAAAATCCAAATGATGAGGCAAAGGTTATCTGTAAAAAGTGCAGAAGGACCTTTAGCCGAGGGAAAAATCTCAGAAATTTGAATACCAGTTGCATGCTAAGATATTTACTGAACATGCACTTGCAAGCGTGGACTAACTACAAAACCTTAGGTAGCACATGTGCACCGGCTCTGACTGAAGTTAGCCCTCAAAGCTCAATCGCTTCCCCCACTGTAAGCCCACCAGTTGGCACACCACCAGGAAGAAATGTTGAGGTGTCGTCGCAAGGCCAAAGCAGTCAGGGAATCACAATGTTTTTGCAACGAAAGACTGCATCTAGGCAATCACCACGACCACCAACACCATCACCATCACCAACCACCTCTCAGTCCGTCATGTCCACCGATAGTTCCCCCATATGCAGCTCTCAAGTCCAGCTCAACCTACCAGACACTCTGAGTAGGACAAGCAAGTACTCATCCTCTCATCCGTGTACACTGGGTTTGAACGCCTGCATTGCCAAACTGATTTCATTAGAGATGATGGCCTTCTGTTTGGTTGAAAGCGCAGCGTTCCGAGAGCTCATGGCCTACGCTGTCCCACGGTATGACCTACCCAGTCGCCACTTCTTTTCTAGAAAAGCCATCCCTGCCCTCCACCTGCATGTTAAAGACCGCATTGTCCATGCACTCAACCAATCAATGAGTGGAAAGGTGCACCTCACAAAAGATGCATGGGCCAGTAGGCATGGCCAGGGCTGTTACATGTCCATCACTGCGCAATGGGTTAAAGTGGTGGATGCAGGGTCCACAGGAGACAGCGGTGGTGGTACAGTGCTGCCTAGCCCACGGTAAAAGCAACAGTTGGCTGTAGGCGTTCGACCCTCCTCCAAATCCAGAAGCGAAAGCATGTCAACAGACCGCAGTCGCACGAGCACTCCATCCGCATCTGCCAGTGTTGCACACGAGGTGTCCCACTATCGAACTGCTAGTGGTAAGCATCAGCAGGCTGTTTTAAAAATGATGTCTTTGGGCGACAACAGACACACCGCTGAGGTACTGGCCGACTACTTGCAGCGAGAAATTGAGTCATGGCTGGGCAGTATACATCTTGAGCCAGGCAAGGTAGTCAGTGATAACGGACGTAATTTTGTGGCGGCCACAGCCCTGGCAAAACTCAGACACATGCCTTGTCTTGTTCACACCTTGAACCTGGTGGTGCAGTGCTTCTTAAATAATTATCCTGAGTTAACAGCCCTGCTCCATAAAGTGCGAAAACTGTGCTCGCACATCCGTCGCTCGCCCGTAGACTCCAGTCGCATGCAGAGGCTGCAGCGATCGCTCCACCTCCCCATGCACCGACTAATCATAGACGTTGTAACAAGGTGGAACTCCACCATGCAGATGGTTGATAGGCTGTGCGAAGAGACAGGCTGTAATGCATTTGTGGGAGGATACACGGACAGGCAGTTTGAGGGCAGACATGGAGTTGTCGGGTGTGCAGTGGTCAAAGTTGAAAGACCTCTGTAAAGTCCTTCAGTGTTTTGAGGAATGCACACCCCTGGTAAGCACAGACAGCTCCATCATAATCATGAGCATCCCACTTATGCATCTGCTCATGCAAACTTTGACGCACATTAAGGATCAGATGTCTGCAGCGGAGGAGGAAGAGGGAAGCCTTGATGACTGTCAGACATTGTCTGCTCAGGGAACTGTCCTGGACAAGGTGGAGGAAGAAGAGGAAGAGGAGGAGGAGGAGGGGGGATGATTATTTTGGGGAGGAGAATGCTTCTCAGGGGGCAAGAGAAAATGTTGGCTTGCCAAGTTCAGGTCCAGGGTTTGTGCGTGACTGGAGAGATGTGGATTTGGCAGAAAGTGTACTCCACCCACCACAGGCAGTGCATCATTGACACCTGGAACATTGGCCCACATGTGTGATTATGCCTTGCGGATCCTAAAAAGGGACCCCCGCCAAAATGATCAAGGATGACGACTACTGGTTGGCCAGCATCCTCGATCCACACTATAAAGGCAAATTACAGAACATAATGCCACAGGAGAACCTAGAGCTAATATTGGCCAACAAACAAGCAACCCCGGTTAAACTGTTTCTTAGAGAAATTCCCAGCAAACAGCAGCGGTGCAGGTTCTACCACGAGCCGTATTGGGCCAAATGGAAGAGGTGTTCGTTATGCAGACAGCCAAAGTGGCGTTGGAGACAGGGGCTTCATGACCATGTTGTGGACTGATTTCTCCAGGACAGTGTCATGGTTTACTGGGTTCTTGGACCAGGTAGTCGCAGGGTTAACTTGGTTTGCCTCTTTCTGGGTCCTGGGAGGCTTTTTATAGCCTCACTGTGAGGCCAATCTTTGCTGTTTATACTTTGACCTTTGGCTGAGTGTGTCTGACCCTGTGCTTGTGCCAGTGCTTTGTGCCTGTGCTACGTTTTGTCTTTCTGGTTCTGATTTGGCTGTGTCCCTGTTACGAGTTTTGCCTGTCCCTTTTGTACTGCGTTGCTCTCTCTGTGCATGACCTCTTGGCTATGTTCTGATCATTCTCTGCCTGCTCCTCTTGTACTTCGTTACTCCTTCTGTGTATGACCCCTTGTGTAATGTATGTAGTACAGTTCATATAGCGTCTTGTGCTTGGGTGCGATGAAAATACATGAGACACAGGTTTGATATAGAAAGTCTTGTATTACTTCATACAAGTTGGCAAAAATAGTCACACAGTTTGCAGACACAGAAGCAGGAGACACAGCAGGCCAGAGTAATCTAAGCTCAGCAATCACTCTCCACAACAGGTTCAGGATCTTCTTCTCTGTTACCGTAAGTCCATGCAAACGTGGGTCTTTCAAAGAGCAGGGTTCAGAGTCCACAAGTGCTTCAGAGTTCCTCAGTAGGAATAGCTGGAGTACAAGGTCCAAGGCTTTAGGAGTCAGGTCACAGGTTCACTGCAGGCTAGATTCTGAAGCACTGATTGCTCAGCTGTGGCTGCTTAAGAAGCAAAAGGAGAGAATCAGGGCGGGAACATGCAAGCTGGAAACTCCATTTTGACTGAGGGCAAGATAGCTGCAGCAAGACAGAAAGTAAAATGGCTGACGAACAAACTGAGTTTCAGGAACATGTACACAGAACCTTACACCTTGGCTGTGTTCTGATTATTCTCTGCCTGCTCCTCTTGAACTGCGTTGCTCCCTCTGTGTATTACCTGGCTATCCTGACTATCCATTCTGTCTATGCGCCTTGGTAACTTTATTTCGTAGTTACCCTTCTAGGAGTTTTCCTTTACCTTCCTAGATCTCTGGAGCTTAGACCACACCCCTAGGCAGTCACGTGCTTCAGGTCCTCCAGCCTGAAGCATTCTCTAGCTGTTTCTGCTTCCTCTGAGAGACCTATGGTGGCTCCGCCCCTTGGCAGTCACATGCTGCAGGTCATCTGGTCTGAAGCACACATCTTCCCTGCTGCTGCCTCTCTACACAGGTATCTATTAGTGCACAGTTTGTTTATTCAGGACATGCGCACTGACTCAGTGAGCAAGTGCAGTGCGGTGTCCCTGACAATATAAACGACCGTTACATTTTTTCTGAGGGGGAGATTTAGGAGTGTTATCCCCATGGATCCCATGCAGGTCTTAGCAGGTCAGGTGAAACATCTGATGCAAGGGTTCCAGGAGTTGAATGTTGAGCAGCGCATGGTGGCTCAGACCCAGCAGCAGCTGGTAGGTACCGTACAGGGGGCTGTCGCTGCGGGGTCTCTGGGTACTGGTGGTAGGGATGTGTAGTTAGTATCTCCTGAATCTCCAGTTAAACTGCCCGACTACTTCTCAGGGGATAAAAATGAGTTCAGAGCCTTCAGGGAGGGGTGTAAACTTTTTTTCTCCCTGAGGCCTCGCTCTTCTGGGGATGAGTTCCAAAGGGTGGGGGTCATTATTTCCCTACTTCGGGGGGCCCCACAAGCCTGGGCTTTTTCTTCTCTCCTTCTGCTCCTGAGAGGATGACTGTTGATATGTTTTTTCATGCCCTGGGCCACATCTATGATGAGTCTGACAGGGTCGTAGGCTGAGGACATGTAATGAGTGTTTGTCAGGGTAAACATTCAGCCGAGTGGTTCTGTTTGGAGTTCCGAAGTTGGGCAGTGGAGGTCTCCTGGAATGATGCCGCCCTTCGAGGGCTATTCCGCAGAGGCCTGTCTGAACGTCTCCAGGACGCCCTGGCCCTTCATCCTCCACCTGATACTTTGGAGGACGCCATAACCCAGGCCGTACGAATGGACCGCAGGCTACGCGCCAGGGGTGTCATGCAGTGTGAAACCTCACTGTTTGCTGGCAGCAAAGAGATTGGAGCCACTACTGAGGTCATGGACATTAGCACCACCTCGCTAAAAGAGAAGGAGAGAAGACATCGCCAGGAGAAACAACTCTGTTTCTATTGTGGAGAGTCCGGACATTGGAGAAAAGATTGCCCCACCTGTCCATCATCTAAGACGGCGGAAAACTACTAGGTCTGGGTAGCGATCGAGGAGGCTGCCCAGACCTTCTGGTACTATTTTCCTCATGTCCTAAAGTCGTGTTAAAGGTGGAACTGTTGGTAGACAACAATCGTTTTTCTCAACAGCATTGGTGGACAGTGGTTCATCTCTCAATCTGGTCAGTTCCTGTGTCGTCTCCCAACATAAGATAGGGACAGTCAGGCTGGAGACACCCCTTAAAATTGTTGCCATCGATTCTTCCCCTCTTACCCGAACAGTGATTCTTTATGCTTCCAAAAGGTTTTCTTTGCAGGTCGGTTCTTCCCACAAGGAAGACATGGAATGTTTTGTCATGGACAAATTGCCCACAGGGCTAGTGCTGGGTATGCCATGGCTTCAACGCCACAACCCGGTGATTGACTGGGAATCAGGGGAGATTATTAAATGGGGATCCCAATGTGTCGACTGTTGCCATAAACCTGTTTATTGTCTGAAACTTGCAAAACCTGTCTCAGTGTCTTCTGTTGGTCTGGAGGGTATTCCGGAGTACCTGAAAGACTTTGAGGACGTGTTCTCTGAAAGTGAGGCTGAGGCACTGCCCCCGCATAGATCATTTGACTGTGCTATTGATCTTATCCCTGGAGCCAAATTGCCCAAGGCCCGTCTGTTTAATTTGTCAGGCCCGGAGTGCCTGGCTATGAAGCAATACATCGCTGAAAGTCTTCGCAAAGGGCATATAAGGCCCTCAGTGTCCCCAGTAGCTGCTGGGTTCTTCTTTGTTAAAAAGAAGGATGGCGGTCTACGTCCCTGCCTCGACTTTCGAGAACTTAAAATCACAGTCAGTAATACATACCCCCTGCCTCTGATTCCTGATCTCTGTAACCAGCTCTCTGGGGCCAAGTGGTTTTCAAAATTGGACCTCAGGGGGGCTTATAATTTTATAAGAGTATGGGAAGGGGATGAGTGGAAAACTGCTTTTCTTACTACTGAGGGGTTATTTGAGAATCTTGTCATGCCTTTCTGTCTCACCAATGCTCCAGCTGTGTTTCAAAATTTCATTAATGTAGTTTTTTTGGACCTCATTGGCCGTTCTGTTGTGATCTACTTGGATGATATACTGATATATTCCTCTGACAGACATTCTCATTTATCACATGTTAAAACTGTGTTTCAAAGACTCTGGGAAAATCAATTATTTGTTAAGCTGGAGAAATGTTCTTTCTTCGTTCAGGAGCTATCATTTTTGGGTCTCATAATCTCTCCACAGGGGTTTCGTATGGATCCCAAGAAGGTACAAGCCATTATGGAGTGGGTCCAACCTCAGGACCTTAGAGGACTCCAGCGCTTCTTGGGATTCGCGAATTATTATCGCAGGTTTATCAAGGGTTTTTCTCAGATTGTGAAACCCCTCACGGATCTCACACGTAAAGGGCAGATGTTAGGAACTGGTCCCCGTCGGCCAAACAATCTTTTTTAACTTTGAAAAATTGTTTCACATCCACTCCTGCTCTGGTTCAACCTGACTCATCCAAGCCGTTTGTGGTTGAAGTTGATGCTTCAGAAATTGGGGTGGGGGCACAGGGACCTACTTCTCTGACTAACCTCAAACCTTGTGCCTATTTCTCGAAAAAAAATTCTCAGGCTGAGAGAAATTATGACGTTGGTAATAGAGAACTCTTAGCAATCAAGTTGGCATTCGAGGAATTGAAGGCATTTTTTGGAGGGGGCTGCTCACCCCATCACAG
>JARQOD010000001.1:16833368-16905716 GCA_033576555.1 Oophaga sylvatica | reverse complement strand
TTTCTGGAGAAGAGTTTGACAACCTTTATCCAGTCAAAATCATTGAATCATTGAAATTGCTTGTGGGTACAAAAGAGAGACCCTTCATTAATACTGACTTTTCCAGATCTGTTAAGATATGTGACGACAGATTGATGATTCTGTTACTGTCTGTTACTGGTAAGTTTATCATCTAATATATACTTACCTGGTAATGTCTTCACATCCTGTTCTGTCCAGATGTGTCCAGATCAAAGAATTCCAAGTGGCGGAAGTTCACCGACCGCCATATTGGGACACCCAAGTGATGGGTGTCTCAATATGGAAAATTCTGATAGTACCAGCCTCTTGTGCGGCAACACCGTCGCACCACACACACACACACACACACACACTATACGCCGTGCACACCACACACAAACACACACTGTATATGCAGTACGCACCACACACATACACACACACACTGTATACGCCATACGCACCACACACATACACTGTATATAATGTACGCACCACACACACACTTTATACACTGTACGTACACCACACACAGACTGTATACGCTATACGCACCACACACACTGTATATGAAGTACACACCACACACACAAACACTGTATATGCTGTATGCACCACACACACTGCATACGCCATTCGCACCATACACACTGTATACACCGTACGCACCACATACACGCTGTATACACTGTACACACACACACTGTATATGCCGTATGCACCACACACAAACACACTGTATACACCGTTCGCACCACACGCACACACTGTATACACCATACGCACCACATACACACTGTATACGCCATACACACACACTGTATACGCCGTACGCACCTCACACACACAATGTATACGTGTACACACCGCACACACACACTGTATACACAGTACGCACCACACACACACTGTATACACCGTACACACACACACTATATACTCAGTACGCACCCCACACACTGTATATACCGTACGCACCACACACACACTGTATACGCCGTATGCACCACACGCACATTGAATATGTCGTATGCACCACATACTGTAAACGCCGTATGCGCCACACACACTTTAAACGCTGTATGCACCACACACACACTGTATGCACCATATGCACCACCACACACACACCCTGTATACGCCATAGGCACCACACACACAGACATACATACACACTCTGTATATGCCGTATGCACCACACACACACACTGTATATGCTGTACGCAGGCTCTTGCGCGGTAACACCAGCGGAACACCGTCACGAACATGTCACCGCCGGGATCAGCCAAATGATTCACTGTTCGCCACCATCTTGGTACAGGAGGAGCGCATGTGCAGTTTTAATGTGACCGCCGCTATCTGTCTGCACAAAGATGGCGGCGGTCTGATTTACTGCGCCTGCGTGAATTATGCGCAGGCGCAGTGAATCATTCGGCTTATCCCAGCGGCAGATGCCTGGCGTGTGTACAGGCAGAGGAAACTGGTCACATTAAAGGGGCTTTCCCACAAGTAAAAGTTCATTTTAAAAATTGTGTCTGACCGTGTACAGAGCATACCACATCTCCTGGGCAGGGGAGGAAACAAAAGACAATACTGACATTACAGCAGGGGATCACAGAGTATTCATTTGTGAGGTAAAATATTTCATTGACTGTTCTTAAACAATATTTTACCTCACAAAATGTATCCTCTGCGATCTCCTGCTGTAATGTCAGTATTGTTTTTTGCTTCCTCCCCTGCCCAGGAGATGTGGTATATTCTGTACACGGTCAGACACAGACAATTTTTAAAATGAAATTTCGTTCATGGGAAAACCCCTTTAAAAAGCAAATATCTACGCCAACATGGCTCCTCCTAAAAAGTACGTCAATGACAATGAAAGGAAAGCAGCAAAGGCACAAGGTCGAAGACAGCAACGGGCAAATGAGACTCTTGAAGAGCAACAGCATCGCTGGGACAAAAACAATGCATAAAAACGTAGGCGTCAAGCACATGAGTCCCCTGATGCAAAAGTCATTAGATTATCACAGGATGCCATTAGGCAACAACAGCGCCGCAAACAGAAATCTGCAGTCTTAACAGCAATACCATGCTCACAAGATGACCCATTGGAACCAGCACACTGCCGTGTCGACAACAACAAAGTGTATGAGGTTAACTAAAAAGGCACATGTGGTAGACAGGTCAAAGAAGAGAGCAAAGACAGTAGAAGTCAGCACATGGGGAAAGAGAGAGTGGATAGGTGGGTGAGCACATGGGGGTAGAGATTCTCAACGCTGCAAAGCCTGCCCCCATCATGACTTTACCGCCCTCCATCTGGTTAATATATACGCACATAAAATCCTTATAGAACACACAAAGGATTATACCAAATATAATACACATAAAACATTCTGATTGTCTTTCTTCTATCATTTTTCTCCCCTGCAACAGGGCCGACAGGGCCAGCAGGCTGAGCCGTCAATGAGCGGGGGTGCCATTGCGCAGGATTTAGGGTGCCAACCTCCGCTGTTAGGTAGGATGGGCATGCCGTAGGTTTCTTTCCTTTTTTTACTGTCTTTGACACTTGGGTGGTGAAATGTGGTTAATTCATGTTATTGGATATTTTTAATCCAATATTAAAAGTTTTATTTTAGCTGCTGATTAACATTTTTCAGTGATTTTTTTTTTAGGTTAGGATATACTCCCAAAACCCTCTTTTTCTGTAATGTTTGTTTAAGAGCTTAAAAAGATGGAGAATCAGGCTTCTCATAAATACCCTGAACTCATAATATATCTATCAAATTTATCATTTTTTAATTTTTTTTAAATAAAAAACATTTTGTATTATTTTGGCTACAACGACTAAAAATTAAAAGATTAGTAGTTTTAATGTGCTGCCATAATATAAGAGAACAAGGGTTTTTCACATAGCATTAAAACAAAAACCAAAATAGTGGTAATCAGCAAATCATGGAGGTAATTACTGGGCTACAATAAAAGCTGCTTTCATCTTGTTACAGACAGAAACTCGTCCTATAGTGTTAATAGAACAGTTGCTTATTAGCATTGCGGTAGGACGCTCCGCCACTGTGACCTTGCAAAATGATGATCAATTTGATTGATTTCAGCGACAGCAAAGCGTTATTTTTAGACATTCCCTTTAATTTTTGGATATTTTTCACTCAGGGTTGACCACGTTGAATAATGCTGTAATATAAGTAATATTTATGTACTAGCTGGAACTTTAAGAACGGATCATATTCATTACATGTCACCATAGAGAAGAAATAATTGTCTTAAATATGGCTTCCAAGAACAGTGTTTTACAGCCCCGAGATTCAGTCCCTTGATCTTTTATGCATAGAGACGTTTGCATTTAGAATCTTCTTCCCAGTCACCTTCATCACAGAATAAAACATAAGGTGATTGTCTCCGCTTTTCCATTTATGTGAAACATAAAGAATATGGTTCCATAGTCCGTACCCTTGCAATTTCTCACATCAACAGCCCACAGGGCTTTCTAACACTTTACACTCCTTTAACTGTTAAATATTAATAGTGTGTATTAGGAGGGAAAGATGTGTCTGGATGGGATCACTTTTATTTAAGTGATTTTTACTCTTCCTTTACAAGAGAGATGTAATCGGACTTTTTGGAATAGAGATTATTTTTAAATTAATATTTTATATATAGTTTAAATCTACTTGTATTCTTCTACAGTATTTACCTAAAAGCTCTGAAAAAGGTAAAACCTTGCCAAAACTTCACTTATGCTTGGGATGATTAAAATCCTTTTTTCACAATCTAGCTTTTCGAGTTATATCCCCATTTTTTGGAGTTTTTGTGTGCAAGAAATTCTAATGACACGTTTGGGTGCTTTGAACCAATCTTTTCCATGGAAAATTGCTGCTTTATATCTATCTATCTATCTATCTATCTATCTATCTATCTATCTATCTATCTATCTATCTATCTATCTATCTATCTATCTATCTATCTATCTATCTATCTATCTATCTATCTATTATCTATCTATCTATCTACTATCTATCTATCTTGCAGCCCAGGAGAGACATTTTTGTCCATTATTGTAGGCTTTTTAGCCCGAAAGTGGCATGTACAGTATGGTATAGAAGGGTTATTATAGGACCCATCAGAGAAGTGTCACCTTGCTGTGGTTGATGGGCACACTTGAATTGACCAATTTATGCGCTAAGAACCTGTGCTTTTTTGTAAGTACATCTTGCTGAAGTACAATGCATTTGGTGTTAGGGGTCGAGTTCCCACTGCTGCACAAGGGGAATCTCGAGCCAGTCCTGCTGCGGTCCCCCATCCGTCTCCAGCCGCAGTGGAGCCTGCTCAGCAGAGATGTCGGTCCCAGCGTCTCGCCCAGTTTAATACTGTGCAGAGGATGACTGCTGCCTCTCCAGGCCCTGCTATTATAACCAGTGCAGGTCAGCGGCGAGCAGACGTATTTTGGACTAGGTCCTGTGTGTTTCCTTCTGAGCATGCCCAGGGTAAGGTCTCTCATTGGAGATCAGTGGTCACATGCTCTGGCACTGCAGCGACTCCCATTGGTCCTCCAGGAAGGTTTCTGAAGCTGCTCGAGTTCTGGGGCAGGCTTCCATTGGTTCTTCCAGGAAGGTCCTGCAGTTGTTGCTGCTATAAAAGGGTTTCATTGCCGCATGGCCATGCGCTAGTATCAATCCTGTTATGTGTTTTGCTCCAGTGTGGTCATGTACGCATGCGGTTAGGGCTCGGCTGAAATAAGCCCCTAGAATACCGGCACCTCCGGTGAGGAGTTTTGTATGCACATGTTCAGGGCTTGGCTGTAATAGCCTCTAGAATACTGGCTACTCCGGTGAGGAGTTGGTTGTTTGCGTTTCTGTCTGCATGACCACAGACTGCTATCCGTTTTTCAGTTATCTGTGTCCTCCTGTAGGGTTAACAGGACAAGGTCTCTACCACAGTGACTCTGTGGAGTAACAGAGTTCGCACATACCGCCATATAGTGCCACTGTATCTACGTCAGCGACTCTGTGGTGTAACAGAGATCGCTTATACTGTAATATAGTGCCACAGCCTCTATGTCAGCGACTCTGTGGTGTAACAGAGTTCGCTTATACCGCCATATTTTGCCACAGCCTGTATGTCAGCAACTCTGTGGTGTAACAGAGTTCGCTTATACCGCCATATAGTGCCATCTTACTAGCAGCAGGCTCTGCCTGCACGGTGGACCCCGGGCTGCAAACGCACCTATTATTTATATTTATTTGGTGCGTTCCGCAGACCCTAACATAATACTAGTGCCAGGTTCTGACTAGTAAGATGGCGGATGACCAGCGGCTACAGCAGTACATTCAGCAGCAGGAGGGTAGGTTAGCGGCCCTTGAGCTCACAACCTCAGCTGTGGATGTTACCGCAGTCGCTGTTCAGGCTGCTAGAGTGGCTGCAGCCAGTTTGTCCTCTGCCACCTCTGCTCCTACATTATCCCACCTCCTACTTCCAGACAAGTTTGCTGGTGACAGCAAGCAATGTCGGGGATTCGTGAGTCAGTGCTCTATACAGTTCGAGCTTCTGGCTGCACGTTTCCCCACGGATCGGGTACAAGTGGGTTTTGTAGTATCCCTTCTGTCGGGCAGAGCGTTGGAGTTGGTAACGCCGCTGTGGGAGTGCGACGATCGTGTGGTGCGGAGTGCTCCTCATTTCTTGGAGGCTCTTAAAAAGGTCTTTTTAGGACCTCAGGTCACCCACGATATGGCACTCCAACTACTGGCAATGTCACAGGGTTCGTCCATGGTCAGCCAGTTCTCCGTCCATTTTCAGACTCTGGCCTCTGAGTTAGAGTGGCCAGATAAAGTCATCATCCCGGTGTACTGGAGGGACTGGCAGGCCATGTGAAGGACGCCTTGGCCACCAGGGAGATTCCTGCCACACTGGAATAACTTATCGTAATATCTACTCGCATCGACCTCCGTTTTCACGAGCGGAGGTTGGAGTGGGCCCAGTGTAGGCAGAGGTTTCGGTTGGCTCCCACCTTCGGCAAACCTCTAGAATCCCCCGTTCAGGCATCCGACCCCCAAAAGGCCATGGAGGTTTCTCGAGCGGGACCTAAGTCTCTGGCCGCTCGAGCATCCATGGTCTGTAATGTGTGCCAGCAGCCGGGACATGTTGCCAACCAATGTCCACAGCGATCGTGTATAAGGTCGCGTCCAGTAACCATAGGAGCAGGGTCACTAGACACAGTGGCGCTTGCTTCCAAGTTGCTCTTTAAAGGGACAATCACTTTAAGATCATCCATTCTCGCCATTGACCTTTGTGTGAACTCAGGGGCTGAGAAGAATATTATGTCCTCTGCCTTTGCTCTTCACCACGCTACACCTCAGGTGTTGCTCGCCAAACTGGTGACTGTGTGAGTAGTGAATGGTTCGACTCTGCTCTCACAAATCACCCACAAGACTATCCCTCTCACCCTGTCTATGTCCACTTCCCATCAGGAGAGTATATCCTTTCTCGTCCTTCCCAAGGGAATAGATGAGATTCTTCTGGGAATACCCTGGCTCTGTTGCCACTCTCCACTTTTTGAGTGGTCCTCTGGGAGGATACTGGGGTGGGGTACATCTTGTACAGGCAGATGTGTGAAACAATGGATTCAGGTTTCCACCTCTGAGATACCCGCAGATATCAATTCCCTTCCCAAGTGCTACTGGTCGTATGCCGACGTATTCTCCAAAAAGGCTGCGGAGACTCTTCTGCCTCATCGTCCCTATGACTGTCCCATTGACCTCTTGCTTGGAACAGATCCTCCTCGGGAAGGGTTTATCCCCTCTCTCTCCCGGAGACAGAGGCCATGTTCCATTACATCCAGGAGAACCTGGCAAGAGGTTTCATAAGGAAGTCAGTGTCACCTGCTGGGGCGGGGTTCTTCGTGCAGAGGAAGAACGGAGAATTACGTCCCTGCATAGATTACAGGGGTCTTAACGCCATCACCATTAAGAACAAATACCCATTGCCCCTGATTCCTGAGCTCTTTGATTGCTACGGGGAGCAAGGGTATTTATCAAATTAGGCCTGCAGAGTGCGTATAACCTGATTCGCATCCGTGAAGGGGACGAATGGAAGACTGCTTTTAATACCAGGGATGGGCATTACGAAAATCTGGTGATGTCCTTCAGGCTCTGTAATGCCCCAGCCGTTTTCCAAGACCTTGTCAATGACATCTTCCGGGATATGCTCTCCACCTCGGTCGTAGTCTATCTGAATCATATACTCATCTTCTCTCCAGATATTGACTCCCACCGGAAAGATGTCTGCAGAGTCTTCGACCTCTTACGGGCAAATTCCCTTTATGCTAAGTTAGAGAAATGTGGGTTTGAGCAGGAGTCTTTACCATTCCTGGGCTATATCATCTCCGCCCAGGGATTGACTATGGATCCTGCCAAACTACAGGTTGTGATGGACTGGCAAGAACCCAACTCTCTTAAAGTGGTGCAGCGCTTTATGGGGTTCATTAACTACTATCGCCAGTTCATTCCCCATTTCTCTACCTTGGTAGCTCCCTTGGTAGCCTTCACCAAGAAGGGAGCAAATCCCAAATTGTGGTCGGAAGACGTCTCCAAGGCTTTCACTTCCATTAAGTCTCATTTTGCTAGCCCTCCCATCCTACATCGCCCCGATGTTGATAAGCCATTTTTATTGGAGGTGTATGCCTCATCCGTTGGTGCTGGAGCAGTCCTCTTCCAAAAGGATGCTCAAGGTCGGAAGCATCCTTGCTTCTACTTCTCTAAGACCTTCACATCAGCGGAGAGGAATTATTCCATCGGGTACAGGGAGTTGCTAGCAATGAAGTTGGCCTTCTCTGAGTGGAGACATCTGTTGGAGGGGCTCGCTTTCCCTTCCAAGTCTTCACCGACCACAAGAATTTGGTGTATCTACAGACAGACCAGCGGCTTAATTCTAGCCAGGCCAGATGGTCCTTGTTCTTCTCCCAGTTTCATTTCACCCTCCATTTTCTCTCGGGAGACAAGAGCATTCGTGCCGACGCTCTCTCTCGCTCTGTGGTGTCCTCTGAGGAGGAGGAGCCTCGGCTTATTGTCCCCACAGAGAGCCTGAGAACAGTGGCCCTGGTTTCGCTAGAGTCTGTGCCTTCGGGAAGACTTTTGTGCCCACCAATTTGCGACCGGAGGTACTCTCTTGGGCACATTCTTCCTGGGTGGGAGGACATTTTGGGGCAAAGAGGACATCTGAGTTGCTGGCGAGGACATACTGGTGGCCGCATATGGTCCGTGACGTTGGGAACTATGTTCAGGCGTGCGTCTTCTGTGCCAAGAATAAGTCCCCTACACAACAGCCAGTTGGGTTACTTTACCCTTTGCCGGCGGCAGACAGGCACTGGGAGATGGTCGAGATGGACTTTGTGGTGGGCTTACCCAAGTCTCGGGGCTGCACCATGATTTGGGTAATCACAGACCATTTTTCCAAAATGGTGTACCTGGTGCCGCTACCACGGTTACCTTCTGCACGGGCCTTGGTAGCGTTGTTGGTTAGTCACATCTTCCATCTACATGGCATGCCTGACAAAATTGTCTGTGACCGAGGCCCCCAGTTTGCATCTCGGTTCTGGAGAGAGCTTTGTAGTCTACTCAGTATTGAGTTAAATCTCTCTTCAGCATATCATCCCGAGACGAATGGGTTAGTAGAGAGGGCCAACCAGACCTTGGTCACTTATCTACGACATTTTGTCTCAGCCAGGAAGGATGACTGGGCATCCTTGCTACCATGTGCTTTATTCGCACTAAATAATGCTGTGTCTGACTCCACCGGACAGACCCCATTCCTCCTAAACTAAGGTCAGTCTCCGCAGGTCCCGGTGCCCATGCCCGTGTCTTCTGCCGACTCCAGGGTGGCAGACTGGGCTGTGGAGGCACGGGACATTTGGGACTGCACTCAGGATGCCATTCAGGCCTCCAAGGAGAGGATAAGGTCTTCTGCCGACGCACATCGGCGCCCCACTCCGACATTTGCTCCTGGTGACTTAGTGTGGCTCTCCGCCCGAAACATCAGGCTGCCAGTGGAGTCCACTAAGTTGGCACCTCACTATTTGGGTCCCTTCAAGATCCTCGAGCAGGTTAACCCTGTGGTTTACCGCTTGACCCTTCCCCCACGCCTAGGTATCTCCGACACCTTTCATGTGCCCCTCCTGGTCATGTTTTCCGAGTCATCTGCCGGAACATCGGGTTAGTCTACGGACGATCACGAGGTGAACGCTATTGTAGGGTGTTAAGGTGGCACGGGGCAAAAAGTTTTATTTGGTGGACTGAAGGGGTTATGGGCCTGAGGATAGGTCCTGGGAGCCTGCCGAGCATATTCATGCTCCACAGCTCATCGCTGCCTTTGAGCCTAGCGAGGCCCAAAGAAGGGGGGCCCTAGGAGGGGGGGTAATGTTAGGGGTTGAGTTATCACTGCTGCACAAGAGGAATCTCGAGCCAGTCCCGCTGTGGTCCCCCATCCGTCTCCGGCCACAGTGGAGCCTGCACAGCAGAGACGTCGGTCCCAGCGTCTCGCCCAGTCTAATACTGTGCAGAGGATGACTTCTGCCTCTCCAGGTCCTGCTTTTATAACCAGTGCAGTTCAGCGGCGAGCAGACGTATTTGGGACTAAGTCCTGTGTGTTTCCTTCTGAGCATGTCAGGGTAAGGTCTCTCATTGGAAATCAGGGGTCACATGCTCTGGCACTGCAGCGACTCCCATTGGTCCTCAAGGAAGGTCCTGAAGCTGCTCGAATTCTGGGCAGGCTTCCATTGGTTCTTCCAGGAAGGTCCTGCAGTTGTTGCTGCTATAAAAGGGTTGCATGGCTTCACGGCCATGCGCTAGTATCAATCCTGTTATGTGTTTTGCGCCAGTGTGGTCATGTACGCATGCGGTTAGGGCTCAGCTGAAATAAGCCCCTAGAATACCGGCACCTCCGGTGAGGAATTTTGTATGCACGTGTTCTGGGCTTGACTGTAATAGCCTCTAGAATTCCGGCTTCTCCGGTGAGGAGTTGGTTGTTTGCTTTTCTGTCTGCATGACCAAGGACTGCTATCCGCTCTGCAGTTATCTGTGTCCTCCTATAGGGTTAACAAGGACCTGGTCTCTACCACAGCGACTCTGTGGAGTAACAGGTTTCGCTCATACCGCCATATAGTGCCACAGCATCTATGTCAGCGAATCTGTGGTGTAACAGAGTTCGCTTATACCGCCATATAGTGCCATCTTACTAGCAGCAGGCTCTGCCTGCATGGTGGACCCCGGGCTGCGAACGCACCTATTATTTATATTTATTTGGTGCGTTCTGCAAACCCTAACATTTGGAAGTTGTTATTTCCATTGGCGCTATATGTCTTGGCATTCACAGAGTGCTACTGTGCTTTTTTATACATATTTTGCAGTCTCTACAGCTTGCACCTATTCACACTTAGGAGGTGCTGGTCAAGTTTTTTGCGTACTATCTATCTATCTATCTATCTATCTATCTATCTATCTATCTATCTATCTATCTATCTATCTATCTATCTATCTTTCTATCATGTATCTATTATCTATCTATCAGAAAAAATGTGGTAGCACTACAATCTATTGGATTAATCTATTGAGTATTCACTACAGTCAACAATTTTAGAACTTCCTGTTAATCCATCTATTCATCCAAATGAAATCGATCCATCCATTCATCCATTCATCAATCCATCCATCCATGCATCCATCTATCTTCATCCATCTATCCAAGAACCATGGGATATCAAATACAACATTGTATACAAGATGAATATTATATACAATGAAAATATCTATAATATAATACTATTGTGAATCGATGGGCAATTAATAGACAATCGTAAACTTAAATCCTGTGTGAACAGGTGCAAGCTGCTGTGACTGCTGTGAGTGCTAAGATGTATGAAAATATATGCAATTTGGAGTACATTACTGCTATGCATAATATAGTTATAAATTTAAGACGCTTAGTGCACAAATTGGCCAATTCACGAGAGCCCACCAGACGCAACATGAAAACCTTTCTTTGATGCAACCTAATATTCATTAAACATGCCTCTTGTCATGCAGCTGTAATGCAGGTTTGTGTGTTCGCCACCTGCTGGCAACAGAGAAGAGAAGGGTTTGCACACTGCCAGGGCAGGTCTGCCCTGCAGCAGCCAAAACTACCACCAGGTGGCAGCAAAAACATCAAAAGCCGAGTCAGCAACAAGCAGTAACACGAATTACAAGAGGTCACAGCAAGCACGTGATCAGAAACAAGCCAATAGGTCAAAACCAGAAGGGCGCGTGGTACCGGGGGAAAAAAAACGAAAGAGTAATCAAAGACAAACCAGGGATCAGTAACCAGAGCAAGCTAAACAGTACCACAACAGAGGACAGACACTCAGGTCAGGGAACAAGCCGAGTCATATGCACAACAGCAGGCATGCATACAAAGAAGCACAATTACCACAGAGTAACCTAGGTCAGCTGCTCAAGCCAAGGGACCTGAACTATCACCGACGCTGGACCTAGGTCATGTGGAAAATAGTGGCCTTAACACCAGAGAAAGGCAGATACAATTAACCCCTGTCTGACCAGGCCAGGATAAAGACTAAACCCAGTCCTGAATCATGACAGTACCCCCCACTCAATGGGGGGCTACTGGACTCCCAGGTTTCCCAGGATACCTGACATGAAAGGCCTGGACCAACCGATCCGCAATAACTGTGCAGGAACCCATGACCGGTCCTCCGGACCATAGCCCTTCCAATGTACAAGACACTGAAGAGCACGACGGACCATTCTAGAGTCAACGATTTGTTCCACCTTGTTGTAAGGTTCTGTGTACATGTTCCTGAAACTCAGTTTTTCCGTCAGCCATTTTACTTTCTGTCTTGCTGCAGCTATCTTGCCCTCAGTCAATATGGAGTTTCCAGCTTGCATGTTCCCGCCCTGATTCTCTCCTCTTGCTTCTTAAGCAGCCACAGCTGAGCAATCAGTGCTTCAGAATCAAGCCTGCAGTGAACCTGTGACCTGTCTCCTGGAAGCCTTGGACCTTGTACTCCTGTTATTTCCTATTGTGGAACTTTGGAACACTCGTAGACTTTGGAACCTTGCTATTTGATAAATCCACGTTTGCATGGACTTATGGTAACAGAGAAGAGATCCTGAACCTGTTGTGAGAGTGATTGCTGAGCTTAAGTTACTCTGGCCTGCTGTGTCTCCTGCTTTTGTATCTGCAAACTGTGTGACTATTATTGCCACTTGTATGAAGTAATACAAGACCTTCTATATCAAACCTGTGACTCCTGTGTTTTCATCGCACCCAAGCACAAGACACTATATGAACTGAACTCCTTACATTACAAGATTCTGAAGCCAAACGTTAGTGTCTGCTGGGTCTGGAAAGGCTGTGTCTGCTGTAGCTGTGGATATCAGATGTCCGGATTGTACTTTCTGTGATGACAGTGGTTGTGACTTCTCACAACCATTCCAGGTGAGCAATTCCCTTAAGTTTTTTTTTCTGCAGTGTTACCACAGGTAAACACTATCGTTTTTTTTTTTCTTTCCTCTTTTGTGTCTGCTGTAACTGTGGATATCAGATGTTCGGATTGAACTTTCTGTGATGATAGTGGTTGTGACTTCTCACAACCATTCCAGGTGAGCAGTTCCCTTAATTTTTTTTTTTTTTCTCGCTCAGTGTTACCACAGGTAAACACTATTGTTTTTTTTTTTTTTTTTTCCTTCTCCTCTCCTTCCAGTACTCCTGTCTTAAAAGATCTGGAAAATGGAGGCCCGCATAAAGGAACTTTGCGGAGTGACTGATAATATCCTTGCAGATTTGCAGACTATAAAAACCCGTTTTACAAACCTACAGGACCTCACTAATCACAATTTGCAAGTGTTTGGACAGACTGCCCAGGATTTGCGAGCCAGGATTGAGGTTCTAGAGGAGCGAGTCCAGGCTCCTGCCGTAGCCCCGAGTTCTGGGATTCCTAAGTTGCCCCCTTTTCGTTTTGGCGGTGAACGTGAGAAATTCAGGGGATTTATTAATCAATGCAATCTTTTTTTTTCTGCACATGCTTCACAATTTCCCACTGAACGATCTAAAGTGCTTACTATAATTATGTTGCTTACCAACAAGGCTTTGATGTGGGCAAACCCTCTGATTGAGACTGAGGATGAATGTTTGGATCATCTTGATGCTTTCATTTCAGCCATGGGGCAGGTGTTTGATGACCCCAATCGAGGTGCAACAGCTGAAGCAGCCATGTTAGCTTTGCGCCAAGGTAAGCACTCGGTAGCTGAATATGCCTTGGATTTCAGGAGATGGGCACTTGATACCACCTGGGACAGTTCCGCCAAAAAATCTATTTTTCGAAAAGGGTTATCTCCACTAATTAAGGATGAACTTGCTCGTGCCGACCCTCCCACTGCGTTAGGTGACTTTATTAACTACTGCATCCGTATTGATACTCGTCTGACTGAACGCAGGCAAGAGAGATGGTTCGAAAGCAATCGCACTAACCTTTTCCTACCTTCCTCTCCAGCTAAGGAACCTTTGAGTAGGATCACATGGGAACCTGAACCTGAACCCATGCAGGTAGACTCTTTACAACGACGGGTTAGTGATGCACGCAAGGAACATCGTTTTAAGGAGAATCTATGTTTCTATTGTGGTAAGTCAGGGCACTTCATTATAAACTGCCCCAGCCGTTCTCGTAAGACTACTGCAGCACTCATTCACTGTGAGTGTTGCGAGAGGGGATCTATCAGGTCCGAGCCTCAGGCTCCAGAGAGATCTGCAGCAACAGATCTTGATTTCTCGGACTTAAACTCCGTTACTTCTGAGGACGTTGACTGTGTAAACGCTGCAATTTTTCAAGTCTCCTCAGCGGTGTCCCAGCTGAGTTGTAAGAAAAACAATTCTCATTGCTTTCTTTCCATCAAACTCTGGGTTGACTCAGCTTGGGTGTCTAGCTCTGCTATGATCGACTCAGGGGCAAGTGGAAATTTTATGGATGTCTCCTTTGCTCTGAAACAGGGGATACGTTCAGTGAAGAAGGCTACTCCAGTACAGATGGAAACTGTGGATGGCTCCCTGCTGACCTCTGGACCAGTGGATCAGGAAACAGAGCCTTTGAGGGTTCTTATGGGTAAGGATCATCAAGAGAAACTGTCCTTTATGCTTATCTCTTCTCCCCACTTTCCCATTATTCTAGGGCTAACATGGCTGCAGGCTCAGAATCCTACCATTAACAGGGAGACCAAGGAATTACACTTTCCAGAGAAACAGATGAGTCCAAAATTTTCAGCTTGCTCTGTTCCTAAAGGAGCCATGTCAGTCCCTGAACTACCAGCTGTATATCAGGACTATGTGGATTTATGTGACAAGAAGAACGCTGACCAGCTTCCCCCTCACCGTCCATATGATTGTCCAATTGAATTATTGCCTGGAGCAGAGATACCTTTTGGTAAGATCTACCCCCTGGCGGGGCCCGAGCTAAAGGCTTTAAAGGATTACATAGACGAGAATCTAGCCAAGGGCTTCATACGCCCCTCTTCATCTCCTGCAGGTGCACCCATCTTCTTTGTAAAGAAGAAAGATGGATCTCTGAGACCCTGCGTAGACTATAGGGAACTCAATAAGGTTACTATTAGAAACCGTTATCCATTGCCTTTAATCCCTGAGTTATTGGAGAGAGTGCGACATGCCAAAATTTTCTCTAAACTAGATCTCCGTGGGGCCTATAACTTAGTCCGTATTAGACCTGGAGATGAATGGAAGACTGCATTCAGGTCACGCTATGGACACTTTGAATATCTATCTAGTCATGCCTTTTGATCTGAGTACCGCCCCAGCCACTTTCCAACACTTGGTGAATGACATCTTCAGGGATCTCCTAGATACATTCGTGGTGATTTATTTGGATGATATTCTAATTTTTTCTAACTCCACAGAGGAACATCATGAACATGTGAGAATGGTCTTGGAACGTCTAAGACAAAATCATCTTTACATCAAACTTGAAAAGTGTGAATTCTATAGGACCGAAATTCAATTTCTGGGGTATGTACTGTCTACACAAGGAATTAGTATGGATGGAAGCAAGACCCAAGCCATCAAGGATTGGCCAAGTCCTAGAAATGTGAAGGAGGTGCAGCGCTTCATCGGGTTTGCCAACTTCTATAGACGTTTCATTAGGAATTTCTCTGAGGTAGTGTCACCTATCACCCAACTTACCCGGAAAGAGTCTAGGTTCTCCTGGACTCCCCAAGCCCAGGAAGCATTTTCCCGTCTAAAAGATAAATTTACCACTGCACCTATCTTAGTACATCTCAACCCCGAACTTGCCTTCATAATAGAGGTGTATGCTTCAGACTGTGCCGTTGGAGCTATACTCTCTCAGAGAACAGGTGAGAAGAATGTCTTGCATCCCTGTGCCTTCTTTTCCCAGCAGTTGTCTTCGGCTGAGAGGAACTACGATGTGGGCAATAGAGAGTTGTTGGCCATTATTGCCGCCTTCAAAGAATGGAGACACCTTCTTCAGGGAGCTGCACAGCAAATAGTCGTCCTGACAGACCATCGTAACCTTGAATTTATCAGGTCGGCTAAGTGCCTGACTCCTCGCCAGGCTCGCTGGAATCTTTTCTTAAACCAATTTAATTTTATCATTTCTTATAGACCAGGATCGCGCAATGGAAAGGCTGATGCACTCTCTAGGATTTATTCAGCAGAGACACGTCCACTTACTCCTCCTAAGACTATTCTTCCTGACTCTAGATTCCTGGGAGTGATTCATAATCAAGACCTACTTAAGGACATCAAGGAAGCATACCATGCGGATTCCTTTTTGGCACAACCCCCAAGGGACGTAAGTCTTGTCTTTAAGAATGGTGTGTGGATTCAGGGACAACGTCTGTATATTCCTGAAACTGTCAGATTAAGAGTATTGCAACTCATTCACGATTCCAAGATAGCTGGGCATAGAGGAATTCTAAAGACACAGGAATTTCTTTCTCGTTTCTTTTGGTGGCCCACTTGCAGGAAGGATGTTTTAAACTATGTCACTTCATGTGAAGTCTGTGCAAGTTGCAAAACACCTCGCTCCTCACCAACTGGTCTGTTGCAACCTCTTCCCACCCCGTCCCACCCGTGGGGATCCATTTCTATGGACTTCATTGTGGAGTTACCAACCTCTCAAGGGAAGAACACCATTCTAGTGGTGGTTGATCGTTTAACAAAAGCAGCTCATTTTATTCCTTGTGTCGGCTTACCCACTGCAAGACAGACATCAGATTTGATGATTAAAAATGTGTTTCGTTTACATGGAGTACCAGATGAGGTTATTTCGGATCGAGGGGTGCAATTCACTTCAAGGTTTTGGCAAAATTTCTGTGCAGCATTGGACATTAAAGTGAACCTTTCTTCTGCTTTTCATCCTCAGACTAATGGACAGACGGAACGAACCAATCAGACCCTGGAGCAGTATCTTCGCTGCTTTATCTGCCACCTACAGGATGATTGGGTGGATCTACTTCCACTGGCTGAGTTCTCTTATAACAACTCTCAGAGCGCCTCCACTAAGCAGTCTCCTTTTTACTCCAATTTAGGTTATCATCCTAATATTCTTCCTCGATTTCCCATAGAAACGCCTTTGCCAGCAGTGGCTGAAAGAATTACGTCTTTACAAAAGAATATGGATCTTCTAAAGGGAAATCTGGAATTGGCTCAGGAAAGGTACAAGAAAGCCGCAGATAAATTTCGTAAACCTGCACCAGCTTTCAAGGTAGGAGACCTGGTCTGGCTGTCAACCAGAAATCTTAAGTTAAGAATTCCATCATCTAAGTTGGGACATAAATACATTGGACCTTATAAAATCAGTAAAATTATAAGTGCTGTCGCTTGTCGTCTTCAACTGCCCAGAACTATGAGAATCCACCCTGTCTTTCATGTATCTCTACTAAAGGCTGCGACACCCAATACGTTTCCTGGACGTTCTTCTCCTTGCCCTGACCCAGTGCTAGTCGATGGTCAGGAAGAATTTGTGGTGGAAAGGATTCTAGATTCCAGGTTGTATAGAAATCAGTTACAATATTTGATTAAATGGCAGGGCTACCCAGTGGAGGACAATTCATGGGAACCAGTCAATAACGTTAATGCTCCTCGCTTGCTCTGTCAGTTTCATCAGAGGTACCCACACAAGCCTGGTCTGAGGTCATCCGGAGGTTGTCCCTAAGGGGGGAGTAATGTAAGGTTCTGTGTACATGTTCCTGAAACTCAGTTTTTCCGTCAGCCATTTTACTTTCTGTCTTGCTGCAGCTATCTTGCCCTCAGTCAATATGGAGTTTCCAGCTTGCATGTTCCCGCCCTGATTCTCTCCTCTTGCTTCTTAAGCAGCCACAGCTGAGCAATCAGTGCTTCAGAATCAAGCCTGCAGTGAACCTGTGACCTATCTCCTGGAAGCCTTGGACCTTGTACTCCAGTTATTTCCTATTGTGGAACTTTGGAACACTCGTGGACTTTGGAACCTTGCTATTTGATAAATCCACGTTTGCATGGACTTATGGTAACAGAGAAGAGATCCTGAACCTGTTGTGAGAGTGATTGCTGAGCTTAAGTTACTCTGGCCTGCTGTGTCTCCTGCTTTTGTATCTGCAAACTGTGTGACTATTATTGCCACTTGTATGAAGTAATACAAGACCTTCTATATCAAACCTGTGACTCCTGTGTTTTCATCACACCCAAGCACAAGACACTATATGAACTGTACTCCTTACATTACACTTGTACTCAGACTGTCCAGCTACCAAAACCGGTGACGGGCAAGACAACGATCCCACCCATAGGACCCTAATGATTTCAAAAAGGACCCTATGGAAAATGTTGGAATCCGTAGAGGCGGCGGGAGACACAACCCAAAGGCCAACAGGTTAACTGCTTCTATAATTTCATAAGGACCAATAAATTTAGGTCGAAGTTTCACAGAGGGGATCTTGAGACTTATGTTCTTAGTAGACAACCAAACTTTATCCCCAACCCAGAACACCGGCCCCATGGACCGTTTTTTGCCTGCAAAGAACTTATATTTAATCTGAGCCTTCAAAATGTTACTTTGGACCTCCCGCCATAACTCCCCCAACTGCTGGATTGCCCCATCTGCCCCAGGACACCTCGAGTCTAAATGGGAGAATTCCAGAAAATGTGGATGAAACCCATAGTTGCAGAAAAAATGGGATGTGCCCGTTGACTGATTAATATGGTTGTTAAACGTAAACTCGGCCAAAGGTAACGCAGTACACCAATAATCCTGTCGAACTAAGGATAGGCAATGCAAAATTTGCTCCAGAGACTGATTGGTCCGCTTAGTCTGACCATTAGTCTCCGGGTAATAAGCGGACGAAAAAGACAGACCAATACCCAACCTCTTACAAAATGCCCTCCAAAATCTGGAAACAAACTGCAACCCCCTATCAGACACCACATTCAAGGGTACCTCATGCAATCGTACTACATGCTAAACAAAAAATTCGGACAATGTCTCCTCCTTAGGTAAAGCCGCAAAGGGTACAAAATGTGCCTGTTTAGTAAATCTGTCAACCACTACCCAAATGACAGTATTACCTTGGAAGGAGGAAGATTGGTGATAAAATCCATGGAAAAATGGGTCCATGGTCTATCAGGAATTGGCAGTGGTACCAATTCCCCTGGGGGGTCTGTTATGTTTTTTTTTTGCATGGGCACATATCTCACAAGCAGATACAAATTCCCAAACTTTAGAGGATAAGGAGGACCACCAGAACACCCTACCGATGGCCCTCCGGATGGCCGAGATCCCAGGTAGCTAGAGTGCAGTGATCACAGCGAAACACATTGACCCTTGTGGCATTGTACCAGGAAGAGGGAGTTATCCAATGTGTCATGCTGTTCATATGTAATATTCACCACAAGTAATGTGCCACCATCCAAAATCAATGAGAATATGCTTCTATATTGTGCAGTAGAAAATCTATATATCATAGTTACAGAAAAATCACTAAAAAGGACACAGGAAAGATGTGTATCTTCGTACCGTATTAGCCAGTAGATAGAAAAATATTTAGACTTGAGAGTCCTCAGTGGTTGATACCTTTTAATGGCTAACTGAAAAGATGGTAACAAATTGCAAGCTTTCGAGACTACTCAGGTCTCTTCATAAGGCCAAGACTAATACAACATCTGAAGAATCACATATTTATACACAACACAACACAGAAAAAATGCAATAGATAAGACAAGTGACGTGAAGCAGAACTGTCATTATGGCAGAGGGATTAACATAAATATTGGAACAGTTCATAGATAAGGAGTGTGAAAGTTTTATTGCCCTCTGATTGGAGTCTGCTATTGTGTTTTGATGCCCCTAGAAGGTCAGAGAAGCAGATTCCTTAATTGATGTAGAAAGACATGAATCCGTGTGATATATTCATTCCAGCACTAAGAGTGTCAAAGGTCATCATGAGTTTATATTCCCAAACCTTTCTATCTCTCTCAGATTTAAAGTTAGATTTTAATACAAGTAATTCCATGTCCATAATGCTATGACCGGGCATACAAAAGTGTTTTGCCACAGGTAAATCCATTCTTTTTTCTCTTATTGTGTGGCGATGAGAATTCATCCTTGTTCTCAGTTTTTGCCCGATCTCTCCCACATATAGACCCCCAGTTGGACATTTAGTACATATAATTAGGTACACCACATTAGATGTGATGCAGCTGAAAGTACCTGGCATCTTGTAGTCCTGATGTGAGTTGGGGATCTTTATCTTGTCCGTGGTAATTATAAATGGGCAGGTTTTGCATTTCTTCTGGTTGCAATTAAAGGTTCCTGCAGCTGTTGGGGAGGACAGGGAGCTTCTGACAATGATGCTTCTTAGATTTGGGGGCTGCCTAAAACACAGTAGTGGGGGGTCTGGAAATATGGATTGTAATCGTGCATCTTTTTGTAGTAAAGGTTGTAGTTTCCGTGCAGCTCCCCTTAGCATCTCCAGATTTGGATTGTAGGTGACCACTAGAGGCACCCGGTTATTTTCTTCTTTAGCTTTGTAATGTAGCAGGTGATTCCTTGATATTCTGGTGGCTCTTGTAATTTGGTTTTCAATTGTTCTTGGATGGTAGTCCTGGTTCAAAAAGGTCTTTCTGAGGCGAATAAGGTGTTCATCTCTATCCATAGGGTTGGAACATATACGATTGTATCTGATGGCTTGGCTGTAGATAATAGAGTTTTTTATGTGTTTTGGATGGAAACTGTCTCATTTAAGGTATGTCGGACGGTCAATTGGCTTCTGATACAGGGATGTCTCTATTTCATTGTTCTTTAGCTTAATGGTGGTGTCTAAAAAGTTAATTTCAGTGCTGGAGTAGTTAAGTGTTAAGTTGATGGTGGGATGAAATTGGTTGAACTGTTCATGGAACGCCTTTAGCTGTTGCTCAGACTCCGTCCAGATGATTAAAATGTCATCAATGTAGCGGTAGTAGGCCCGAGGCCTGATGGATATGAGGACAAAAAGTCGCTTTCAAGCTTGGCCATGAAAAGATTTGCATACTGTGGAGCCATTTTACTTCTCATAGCTGTGCCAGTCTCCTGAAGATAAATCTTGTTGTCAAATTCAAAGTAATTGTGGGTGAGGATGAATTTTGTGAGTTTCACCACAGAATCAGCATCATTCCCGGTGTTTCCTATGAAGACTTTGCAGGCATTTAATCCATCCTGGTGTGGGATATTAGAGTACAAAGATTCCACATCCATGGTGGCCAGGATGGTTCCTTCTGGTAGGGGACCTATTGCTGCTAGTTTATTCAGTAGGTCAGTTGTGTCCTGAATGTAGCTGGGTGTATCCTTTACCAGGGGTTTAAGAATACCCTCTACCCATCCAGATACCTGCTCAGTAAGGGTGTCCACACATGAAATAATCGGCCTCCCTGGATTCCCAGCTTTGTGGATTTTGGGAAGCATGTAAAACGTCCCTGTTCTTGGACTTTCTGGTATCAGGTCACAGCTTTTATGGATTTGTCAGACAGACAAGATACTAACTTGCTTAGTTCCTTGTAATAGTCTTGTGTAGGGTCCGACTCCAGTTTTCTGTAGTAGCGTGTGTCCGTAAGTTGTCTGTTTGCTTTCTTCATATAGTCTGATGTGTTCATCATGACTATTGCACCTCCCTTGTCAGCAGGTTTAATGATGTTTTCTTTGTTGGTTTTCAGAGACTGTATGGCCTTTCTCTCCTGGGCGCTGATGTTGGATGCTTGTCTCTTGTTGGTGGCCATAATGGTGGATTTTATCAAATGTCTGAATGAGTCTATATATTTATCCAAATGAGGGTTACGTCCAGGTGGAGGTGTCCAGTCTGACCTCTTCTTGGTTGTTGGGATCCCTTTCCCTTCAGTCCGAGTGTTTTCTGAATCTTCTGTATCATTGAAGTTTTCCCTCAGGCGCAGTCTCCTGAAAAAATGTTCCATATCACTGCAGAGTTCGGTTTTATCCAGGGCCTTAGTAGGACAAAATGAGAGTCCTCTAGAAAGCACGGCCAGTTCCACCTTGTTGGGTTTGTAATCTGAGAGATTGATGACACAGTTAGATGCTTTTGTGTCTGGAATGGAGTGGTTGTCAGAGTTGTCAGGTTTTGGTTTTGTTTTGTATCTGTTTGTATAGAGTCCGGAATTGAGGCGCAGTCTGTGTAGTTTCTTTTCCTTGTTATGAATCAGAAAGGTCCGTAGTTTGTTATAGTATTGTTGTAATTTTTGCTCTGTGCTTTCTGTAAGTGTTTTCCTCAGAGTTTCAAATTGCCCTTGGACTTTACTCCTTATGCTGTAGCAGACATGCAAAAGATGGTTCCTTAGTCTCTCAGAAGTCCTGTGACAAAGGTTTTGTGCATAATGGGTATTGTAGTTGTGAAGAATTGGGTTTGTAATCCAGAGTCCTTTGGGAATTAGATTTTCCTTTTTGCATTTAGATAAAAAAAAATGTCGCTGTCCATTTGTACACGTTTCTTCAGAAGTGGTTTTAGTTCCATAAAGATGCGGTACATTCTGGTATCCTCCAGTTTGATATAGGAAAGATGTGTATCTTCGTACCGTATTAGCCAGTAGATAGAAAAATATTTAGACTTGAGAGTCCTCAGTGGTTGATACCTTTAATGGCTAACTGAAAAGATGGTAACAAATTGCATACTTTTGAGACTACTCAGGTCTCTTCATCAGGCCAAGACTAATACAACATCTGAAGAATCACATATTTATACACAACACAGCACAGAAAAAATGCAATAAGATAAGCCAAGTGACGTGAAGCAGAACTGTCATTATGGCAGAGGGATGAACATAAATATTGGAACACTTCATAGATAAGGAGTGTGAAAGTTTTATTGCCCTCTGATTGGAGTCTGCTATTGTGTTTTGATGCCCCTAGAAGGTCAGAGAAGCAGATTCCTTAATTGAGGTAGAAAGACATGAATCCATGTAATATATTCATTCCAGCACTAAGAGTGTCAAAACACTTTAGTATGCCCGGTCATAGCATTATGGACATGGAATTACTTGTATTAAAATCTAACTTTAAATCTGAGAGAGATAGAAAGGTTTGGGAATATAAACTCATGATGACCTTTGACACTCTTAGTGCTGGAATGAATATATCACACGGATTCATGTCTTTCTACATCAATTAAGGAATCTGCTTCTCTGACCTTCTAGGGGCATCAAAACACAATAGCAGACTCCAATCAGAGGGCAATAAAACTTTTACACTCCTTATCTATGAACTGTTCCAATATTTATGTTCATCCCTCTGCCATAATGACAGTTCTGCTTCACGTCACTTGTCTTATCTTATTGCATTTTTTCTGTGCTGTGTTGTGTGCTTGCAATTTGTTACCATCTTTTCAGTTAGCCATTAAAAGGTATCAACCACTGAGGACTCTCAAGTCTAAATATTTTTTTAAAAAGGACACCAAACTTTTGAACTCAAATGAAGATGTGTTTCAACTGATATCACAAGATACATAAAGTTTCAGTACATTTACATAAAAATCTAAAAAATGGTATAAAAATAAACAGTTCTTTAGTATTTACCTAAAAAAAATACAAACTGAACAAAGAAAAGCAAATGCGTTGATACATTGTGATCAGTTATTGTAAACATGTTTGCTTATTGTCAGGCTCTTGTAGTGCCCGAGCACAGTGAAACATATGAGTAACAATATGAAGTAATAAGGCAAACAACAGGAAACCCATTACATCCCTGCAGGGAGTAAAAGAGAAATAAACACGCACAGTGTAATTGTAATGTCAACTGAAAGGTTCAATAAACAAAGAGTTTCTTCTTAACCAATTCTCAAACAATAAATGAATAAATTTGCACATTTTGGAACAATTTTAACAACTTACACACATACAATTAGGGCTGCTATGAGTAATTTTTGGACCCCATAATTTTAGATTTCCAGAACCGAACATCACTATGTAAATCATACTGTTTTCAAACATTTGGAAAAATTTGCAGCTTGGAATTAATGTAGACGTTGCCTATTATTTAACAAATCTCATCCATAAAATGTGGATATTTTTATGCATGCAAATTGACGTATAGAGTAGATTTTCTTAGTTTAGAATTCTTCTAGAACTCAATGCAGACATAGCTCTTGCAATGCAAAGGGTGAAGTCCTAGGTAATTCTGCAACAAAATTTGTAGCAAAACACCCAGCAAATTCCCCGCTAAAATTGTGCCAAATTTGCCACAGTGAAATCCCCCATATGATCGTGTAGCTCTATAATTTGCTCAAAATACAGCAATTTTCCTCTGCAATATTACTCATTTTGGGAATACCCACAAGACAAGCCATAATAGTATACTACCATGTTATTATCCCAACTTCATAGAACTCTACCTTAATGCTCATATTTAGCTTCAATACTTAGATAAATGTTTTTAATATTTTATATATTATTACATACAGGGCTCGCTCACACCAGCGTACAAATTTGACGAGAGCTATACGATTTTTTTATTAAGCAACACTGGGACCAATTTACAAAATGCACAATTGTTTTCATTGACCAAATCTGTGATCCGCAGCTGTCCAATGGGATCGGGGTAGGCGTGTGCTCACCATGCCGTGCTCGTCATCGTCACCCAAGCATCGCCCCGCCATCAAGCCATCAATACGCATGCCCGGTAGCATGGACGTTGCCGCCAAGGCTCCCGGACGGGCGCAGCAGACTTGAAGATGCCGAGAGAAATAGGGAGAACAATGGCGATGAAGAACATACCCTCACATCTATTCCACTGGGGATCAAAAGGTATACAGAGAACCCAAACCACTAAAAAGCAGCAATATGAACGAAAACAAGACAGATTAAAGGCAGATCAGCTTATAACTTTGTTATATTAGAGCAGTACTTAAAACATTAAAGTACATGTCCATGCTGACAATCTGTCCAGAGGCGCATTGAATTGTTTTCAATCACTTGTCAACGAACTAAAAGAAACAACTAAAAAAATAGTAGAAAATAACAACACAAATCAACAAAAAAATTGAACGTAGGAAAATTATAGGAAAAAAAGATGGGCAAGAATATTGGTTACTTACAAAACTCACGATGACCCTTGAGGTCCCTTAAAAAAATAAAATAATTTTTTTTTTAAAAAAAAGGACGCAAAATGGCTCTATTGGCTCGATGAATGCAAAAGGAGATTCTATTCTTCGTACACTGAACCAGTAGGCAAAATTATTTTTTCATTCTATGTAGTAGTATAATAAATTAACTAAAGTACTGCACCACATACTAGTCTATTTTATTTCTTTGCGATGAGTGATCTATACATCTATATGCCTATACAAAACGTGTGCCGTATAGCTTGGGGCATATTTCTTAAATGAACCTAAGACAAAAAGGCTTTAACACGTTGAGAACAAAGTCTTATAAAAAAGTTTCTTGTGCATGTCTCTTTATGCAATAGCCTATAAATAATACTATAAAAAAAGAGTATTCAGTAGGGACAAAAATCTAATTTATTTTAAGAGACACAAATATTTGTTTTCCCGGACTTATATAAGGTTTGTCTCCTCTTAGTATTGGGTTTTACAGCATCAATCACTGTCTGCACCTGTAGTCTGTGAGAAAAGCAGGAGTTTAGACTCTTCATAAAAAATTAACATCATCTGTGAAATGTGTACATTGAAGAAGTAAATCCGTTCAAGGCAAAACATATTAGCAAAGCTCTTGATAAAAGCCTTGGACTTGCTGACATCTTGCATTCTCTCAAGAATGACATGCAAATGAGATAGGCAATAAACATATGCCCCAAAGCAGTTTACTGTTATTCTAGAGAAAATAGCAGCAATCAACACTGATAACACATAAGGAATGAAAACAAACAAAACAAATGACAATTCCTTGAGAATCCGGCAAAAATCCATACGTATAAAAAATATGTTTAGCAAATCAACTGGTCTCGCAAGTGCGTGCCAAAATGTTAGGTAAAGTAAAACTAGTGATAACAATAATGAATAAAATATAATATTTTCAGAAGTGATGAAAATAATATATACAGTGGATTGCAAAAGTATTTACTCCCTTGTTTTTTCACCTATTTGGTTGCATTGCAACCTGTATTTATATATTTTTGTAATTAACTAAAAATTAGCATGTGCATATTTATTCACCCCTTTTGCTATGAATCTCCAAAAAATTTTTCATTCAAGCAATTACGTTCATAAGTCCCATGCTTAACGACCGGACGTCCACCTGTGTGCAATTTAAGGGTCAAATTTCTGTCAGTATATACACTTTACCCATTCTGAAAGGTTACAGAGGCTGCAACACCATTAACAAGAGGCACCACGAACCAAACACCATAAAGACCAAGGAGATCTCCAAACAACACCAAAAAGACCAAGGAGATCTCCAAATAAGTCAGGGGCAAAGTTGTTGAGAAATACAAGTTAGGGTTGGGTTTAGGGTTGAGCATTCCGATACCGCAAGTATCGGGTATCGGCCGATATTGGCTGTATCGGAATTCCGATTCCGAGTTCCGATATTTTCGTCATATCGGATACCGGAATCGGAATTGTCACTGTCACTGTCAGTGTCCGTCGGTCGGGTCTGTCAGGAGTCAGCGGCACTTACCCGGCAGAAGATCTCCGGCGGTCACATCCCGGACTGCTTCATGGCCGCCATCCTCTTCTCCCCGGCGGTCACATGCAGTATCTCGCGATAACTGCAGTGACTGCTGGGTAATCCCGGCCGTAAAGCAGTCAGTCCGATGACGTCACCGCCGGGGAAGCTGGTAAGCAGCTGTGCTGCGCCGGGATGTCAGGCTCTGCCTGTCATTGCGATGTAGCAGAGCTGGATCATCGTGGGACTGTCGTTATGGACTGCGTCGGACAGGTGGTATACTGTTGGTTTGTTTTTTTTCTTTTTTTACAGGAGATCGATGGCGTCGCAGGAATGAGAGTACAATAAAAAAAATGAAAACTGTGTTGTCTCTTTTGTTTCATTAAAAGACTTTTTTCTTGCTGTGTCTTTTTTTTAAACATTTAATAACTTTGGGATTAATAATGGATCGGTGTCTTATTGACGCCTCTCCATTATTAACCGGGCTTATTGTCACCGTGCAATCAACGGTGACATTAACCCCTTATTACCCCGCTTGCCACCGCTACAGGGCAAGTGGGAAGAGCCGGGTAAAGTGCCACAATTGGCACATCTTTTGATGCGCCAAATGTGGGGCTGCTGTAGCCTGGTATTATCAGGCTGTTGAGGGCCAAAATCCATGGGCCTTGACAGTCTTTTAATAGCAGGCCGCAGCAGTCTGCATTTTACTTGGCTGGTTAACAAAAATAGGGGGGATCCCCACGCCGTTTTTTTTCGAGGGGATTCCCTATTTTTGTTAACCAGCCAAGCTAAGCAGACTGCTGTGGCCTGGTATTATCAGGCTTGCAAGGTCCATGGATATTGGATCCTTACCAGCCTGAAAAACCAGGCCTCAGCGGTCTGCTTCATCTGGCTGGTTAACAAAAATAGGGGGGACCCCACGCCAATTTTTTTCGAGGGGATCCCCTATTTTTGTTAATCAGCCAAGATATGCAGACTGCTGTGGCCTGGTATTATCAGGCTGGCAAGGTCCATGGATCTTGGCTCCTTAACAGCCTGAAAATCCAGGCCTCAGCGGTCTGCTTCATCTGGCTGGTTAACAAAAATAGGGGGGACCCCACGCCATTTTTTTTTCGAAGGGAACCCCTATTTTTGTTAATCAGTTCCCTCTGACATCACTGATGGTGTCCCTGGCTGACCTGAAGTGAAAGTGGAAAGCAATCAATTAAGCTTTCCACTTCCTCTCCTGTCAGCCAGGAGAGGAACTCATTCATTTGGGGGTTTACTGTGAGGCTGCAGCATTAGCTGCGGTCCCTGCAGTAAACATTAACCCTTTCTGAAGGATTACACCGTGGGACCTGACTGTGCATCGGATTGGTAAGAATAATTTTGCTTTATTATTTTATTTTTATTACAGGAAATGGTTTTAGCAGGTAAATAAAATATGGTCAAAAACTGTGTGATTATTTCATTAAACTTCTTTCATACAATAGGATTAATAATTGATAGTTGTCTAATTGACAGCTCTCAATTATTAACCTGGCTTAAAGTGACCTTTCAATTGCAAGGTCATTTTAACCCCTTATTAACCCATTCGCCACCGCTACAGGGCAATGGGAATAGACGGGCAAAGTGCCAGAAAGGGCAAATCTAATTAGAGATTTGCCCTTTCTGGGGTGTCTGGGGGCAGATGTTAGTAGCCGGGGGGGGGGCAAAAATAATGGTCCCTCTCTGGGCTATTATTATCTGCCCCCACTCACTGGCTTTGTCTGTCTGGTTGCGAAAATAGGGCGGGAGCCCACGCATTTTTTTTCAGCAATTTTACACCTCATATATATATATACATGTCATTGAGTTTGTGACACATATATATATATATTTATATTTATAGTTCATACACTTCTACATAGTATGATAGCCGCTAATTCAATTGCCGGCTTTTGTGAAAATGCAGAACCCGACATGAAATGACACTTGGTGTACATAGGGTTAACCATGTCTTTTCATGTCCTTTGCTATCTGATTTGCACAAACAATTAAATCAGTCTATGTGTGCAAAATTTCACACCTGTAGGGGTTAATTAAAGGTGTAAATTCGTAGGAAAAAAGTCCGTTTTTTTTACAACGAATTTACACCTTTAATTAACCCCTACAGGTGTGAAATTTTGCAAACATAGACTGATTTAATTGTTTGTGCAAATCAGATAGCAAACGACATGAAAAGACATGGTTAACCCTATGTACACCAAGTGTCATTTCATGTCGGGTGCTTCTGTCTTTTCACTGAAGCCGGCTTTACCCGGCAATTGAATCAGAGGATATTTTACTATGTAGAAGTGTATAAACTATACATATATGTATATATATATGTCACAATGACATGTATATATATATATATATATATATATATATGTATTCTATGTGTGTATATTTAGTGTTTACAAGGAAAGAATGGGGTTTTTTTAGTTACGATATTTTGTTCCCATAGACTTACATGGGACTTCCGGTATCGGTATCGGGTATCGCCGATATTTTAATGGTATCAGCGATACCATTCCGATTCCGATACTTAGGGATATCGGAAAGTATCGCTCAACTCTAGTTGGGTTATTAAAAAATATCCCAATCTCTGATGATCCCGGAGCATCATCAAATCCATTATCATCAAATGGAAAGAACATGGTACCACAGCAAGCCTGCCAAGAGAAGGCCACCCATCAAAACTCTAAGCCAGGAAAGGAGGGCATTAATTAGCTTTGCAGCACAGAGAGGAAAAATAACCCTGAAGAAGCTGTATAGTTCCCAAGCAGAGACTGGATTATCTGTCCATATGACCACAATAAGCCGTTCACTCCATAGTTTAGGCCTTTATGGAAGAATGAGCAGAAATAAAGCCTTTACTTACACACAAAATTGTAAGGCTCATTTTGAGTTTTCTAAAAGACATGCAGGAAACTCCGCAAATGTATGGAGAAAGCTGCTGTGGTCAGATGAGACCAATTAACTTTAACTTTTTAATCACCAAGGTAAATGCTACTTCTGAAGCCAAACATGCAAAGCTCATCAGCCCAAGAACACCATCCCCACAATGAAATATGGTGGTGGCAGCATCATTCTGTGGGGATGTTTTTCACCAGCAGAGACAGGGAAAATGGTCCAAGTTGATGGGAATAAAACGAGACAGAATAGAACCATTGGGCAAAGCATTTCATTCATTTCGAAAAGCTCTCCATCTTCCTGTTGAATCCGCACCCACTCATCCCGAGGCAGTCCCAATGCATTTTCCTGAGGCTCCGCTTGTACCTGTTACTGTGTGGCTGCCAATGTCCTGGCAGGACTCCGGAACCCAGGGACCTCTTCAGCCTCAAGTTCTTCGTCTTGGCTAGGACCAGGCTTATCATGTGTCACTCTGGACAACGCATCCGCGTGAGTGTTTTCAGCTCCACTTTTGTAGGCAATCTTATACCGATATTTAGCTATTCTTGCCACCGACCATTGTTCCAGGTCCCCTAACGTGGCATTTTCCAGGTGGGCCAGCGTGTTGTTGTTGGTGTGCACCAGAACGTCAGACCCTGACAGGTATTCCGCGAACTTCTCCATCATAGCCAACACTAACGCCAGCAGCTCCAACTTGAATGAATTGTAGTTGTCCAGATTCCATTTGGATTCATGAAGAGAACGACTTGCATAAGCAATCACTGGCTCCTTGATGTCCTGAACCTGTGACACCACAGCTCCTAGTCCATGCAAGCTTCCATCAGTATGTAGAATGAAGGGCTGAGAGAAGTCAGCGTAGGCCACTTTCAAGGCTTGAAATGCTTTCTCCTGCCGATCTCCCCATGGGATTTCCCAGTTTTTGGCTGCAGATGGAACTCCTCTAAAAAGCTCTAATAACGGATTCAAGATGTGAGTGAAGTCTTTCACGAACCGTCGATAGTATCCGGTTATTCCAAAAAAGCCTGGACATCCTTGACAGTCTTCGGGGTGGGCCAATCTTGCACTGCTGCAATCTTTTTATGGGACGGACGTACTGCTTCCACAGAGGCCACATGTCCTAGGTATTCGATTTGGGTGCGGAACAAATGGCACTTGGACGGTTTTACCTTCAGTCCATGTCTCTGGAGCCTGCTCAGTTCTTGCTCCAAATGGTGCAGGTGTGCTTCGAACGTGGCGGCAAAGACAATCATATCATCTAGATAGATCAAAGTGGCTTCAAGTTCAGGTCACCCAAGCACCTCTCCATCAGTCGCTGAAAAGTGCCAAGAGCATTGGCCAGCTGGAACGGCATTCTATTAAACTCAAACAGGCCCATAGGTAGTATCGGCACTTGGCAATAACCACTTGCCAGATCTAGGGTAGAGAAGTACCTTGCTTGTCCCAGGGCGGATAAGGACTCTTCAATCCGGGGTAACGGGTATGAATCCCGCAAAGTGTAGGCATTTAACTTGCGATAGTCTACACAAAATCTCAGATTGCCGTCTTTTTTTCGTACTAGGACTATAGGAGCAGCCCATGAGCTTTGACTTTCCCGGATGACACAGTTCTGTAACATCTGTGAGAGCATTCCTTTCACCTCCTGTTACAGTCATGGAGGAATTTGACGGTAGCGTTCTCTTATGGGCGCAGCATTACCTGTTGGGATCTCGTGAGCGATTGCAGTGGTACAGCCAAAATCGTCCTCATGACAAGCAAATACGTCTTGATAGCGTCTGAATACATCTTCCACCTGTTGTATCTGCTGTGGTGTGAGCTCTGTTAGTTCAGCCCGCATTTGTTCTAAGATTCTTTGTCCCTTTCTATGCCGTGGGGGTTCCGACATTGAATGAGTTTCTAGTGCGATAATCCAAGGGTCTACTTTTTTTGCCGTCAACTGAACGGTCGGTATCAGCTCCTTCAGCATGCCGACTATTTGTGCTATTTCACGCCAGGGGAAAAGTTTCAGTGTGTCTTCTCTCAAATTAACACATCTCACGGACACCTTCCCATCTCGTACAGTAGCCAATGTTCGGACAATAAGGAGTCCGGGTGGTTCTAGTTGCACTTCCACTTCCACAGGCCTGGAAATGGACAGAGAGCACGGTCTGCCCCGGAGGTATTTCAAGACTGTTGGCAGCTGGAATGACCACTCTGCCCAGCACTTTTCCATCGCAGGAGACTTCTTGCTCCTGAGCCGTCCGAATCAACTGTTGAAATATTTTCCTTTGAGGTGTTCGGGGGCTCCATTGTCTCCAAAAAAAGGTCTGGGGACTCGTTGATTAGCAAACTTCCCAACTCCTTAAGCACATTCATCCCCAGGGTAACAGTGTATCCATGCTCAGTGTCACCCGAAGTCAGTGCCACACATCTGCGGCCCAAGTCTTTGCCCCAGACTTTAATTTGCAACCCTAACAACCCTGCAACCGGGATGGGGAGCTGATTGGCGGCCATCAACTTGATCACCTGTCCCCTCCCAGGCCTCATCGCTTCAGGGAAATGGTTTCTGAAATACTTCTCAGGCATCGTGGTTACTTGGGAGCCAGTATCTACCAGACAGTGTGCCCATCCATCTATTTCGGCACAGACTAACGGACACATTGAAACTAAATTAGTGGCACTTCTGGTTCTTCTTACAGGCTGTTCTGGCTCCGGGCGGCGCAGGAGAGGCCACCCCTGTTGTGGGCATATCTGGGCCATGTGCCCCGGATCTCTACAGAGGTAGCAGGTAGGAAGTTCCTCCCGTCTAGATACTCTTCCGCCCTGTCGTGGTTCTGAGAGAGCTCTGCTCCCAGATGAACTCAGCGAGGTCATCTTATTTTTAGTTTCTGTCAAGTCTTGGATTTCTTTCCATCTTTCCAGGATGTGGTAGTGTATAATTCCTGCAACATATTCATGACCTGTGTCACCGTCTCCCCTCTGTTTGAATCCGGCTAAACAGTTGCCTGCACAACTCTCCTACATCTGTGGGGTCCCCATGTGTTTCCTCCAGTATACGTAACACCTTGTCAAGCATATCCCACTGTCTGGGGGGCCGTAGCATCACTGAAACCCTCGCCTCCCCTTTCAGGGCCATCATGGCTTGGTCTGGCCACTCCGTGCCAGTACACTGCACCCTGCTGACTATGCCAAGGTTCTAAGATGCAGTTACGGGTCGGTAACGGGTCGGAGGCAGATCAAGGGTTAACTGTTATGTTACGGTAGCTGAGGAGTGCAGGTAAAAAAGGAAATACACCAGAGCAGTTGGAATCTATGGGATTGCAGTACCCTGACTAACCACCACAACTAGAGGCAGCCGTGGAGCGTTCCTACGATGGTCCTAGACGCCTCGTCACAGCCTGAGAAACTAACTACACCTAAAGATAGAAATAGGAAAGCTATCTGCCCCGGAGCAGAACCCCAAAGACAATAGAAAGCCCCCAAACATGTAATGGCGGTTAGACAAGAGGAAATACTGACACAGAAAGAAAATAGTATGAGCAAACGCTGGGGCCCAAACTATCTAAATAGAAAAGGACAGGAAGGGTACTTACTGCAATCCCAGAAAACCCTGAAAAACACCAACTCTACTAATTTCAAAATCACCTGAGATCACACGACCTCTACCACCTAAATTAGCTCTCTGGTGTAACAAAAACAGCAGCCACTGAAAAAACTGGAAAAAGCAAAAGCACAAAACACAGTGGCCGAACCAAACTGAGAGGGCAAAAGCCCCCGGAGGGGACCCAGAAGGCCCCCACAGAAGTGCAGGACCAAATGCAAAAATATAGCAAAAACACAAAATAAGAAATTGTCTTATCTGATAGCAGGAGATGCAGACACGACACAGCAGGCTACAAGGGAAACTGGAAAGAAGGATTCAGACCAGAACAATTGATCACCGGCAACCCTGATGGGAAAATGATTCCCTTAAATAAGACCAATCAGTAACACCTGATTCCCAATCCTCACTAGTACCGCTTGTAACCACCAGAGGGAGCCTCTGCTCAGAACTCATCTCAAACCCATTCACAACAGTACCCCCCCCTTGAGGAGGGGTCACCGAACCCTCATTTGAGCAACCAGGTCGGTCAGGATGAGTTCTATGATACGCACGGATAAGTCTCCTAGCATGGATGTCCGAAGCAAACACCCAAGAATTATCTTCCTGACCATAACCTCTCCATTTAACCAAATACTGGAGTCTTCGTCTAGAAAAACGAGAATCCAATATTTTCTCAACCACATACTCCAGATTGCCCTCAACCAAAACAGGGTCAGGAGGCACAGCAGCAGGAACCACTGGCTCAACAAACCTCTTCAACAAGGACTTGTGGAACACGTTATGGATCTTAAATGTCCCTGGAAGAAGCAAACGAAAAGAAACAGGATTAATAATCTCCATGATCTTATAAGGTCCAATGAACCTAGGCTTAAATTTAGGAGATGCTACTCTCATAGGAATATTCTTTGAGGACAACCAGACCAAGTCCCCCACTTTAAACCGAGGACCATCAGTCCTATGCCGGTTAGCAAACCGCTGGGCCTTCTCCTGAGAGAGGGACAACCTCTCCACTACCTGGTCCCAAATCTGCTGCATACGCTCAACAACAGAGTCAACACCTGGACAGACAGAAGCCTCTGTCTGTCCTGAAGAAAATCGAGGGTGAAACCCAGAATTACAGAAAAACGGAGACATCAAAGTGGCAGAGCTAGCCCTATTATTAAGAGCAAACTCAGCCAAAGGCAAAAAAGAGACCCAGTCATCCTGATCAGCAGACACAAAGCATCTTAGATAAGTCTCCAATGTCTGGTTTGTTCTCTCAGTTTGACCATTGGTCTGAGGATGAAATGCCGAGGAGAAAGACAATTGAACACCCAGTTTAGAACAAAAAGTCCTCCAAAATCTGGAAACAAACTGGACTCCTCTGTCAGACACAATGTTCTCAGGAATGCCGTGTAAACGAACCACGTGCTGAAGGAACAACGGCACCAATTCAGAGGAGGAAGGCAACTTAGGTAATGGCACAAGATGTATCATTTTGGAAAACCTATCACAAATTACCCAGATGGTGGTCATTCTCTGAGAAACAGGAAGATCGGAAATGAAATCCATAGAGATATGGGTCCATGGTCTCTTGGGCACAGGCAATGGCATCAACAAACCACTAGAGCGAGAGCAAGGCTTGGAGCGAGAGCAAGTCCCGCAGGACTGCACAAATTCCCTGACATCGCGAGACAAGGTAGGCCACCAAAAGGACCGACTAACCAAGTTCTCTGGTACCAAAAATTCCGGGATGCCCAGCCAATGCGGAACAATGAATCTCAGACATCACACTCTTTTTCCATTGGTCCAGGACAAACAATTTTCCAACAGGGCAGCGCTCGGGCCTATCCTCCTGACACCCCTCCAGAGCAAGTCTCAAATTGGGCGAGATGGCGGAAAGAACTACACCCTCCTTCAAAATAACAGAGGGATCAGATAGCTCAGGAGAGTCCGCAAGGAAACTCCTCGAGAGGGCATCCGCCTTAACATTCTTAGTGCCAGGAAGAAAGGAAACCACAAAATTAAAACGTGTGAAAAACAAGGCCCACCTGGCCTGTCTAGGATTGAGTCGCTTGGCAGATTCCAGATAGACCAGATTCTTATGGTCCGTAAGGACCACCACCTGATGTTTGGCTCCCTCCAACCAATGTCTCCACTCTTCAAAAGCCCACTTCATGGCCAATAACTCCCGATTACCCACGTCATAATTACGTTCAGTAGGAGAAAATTTTCGAGAGAAAAAGGCACAAGGATTACTTTTAGAGGTCTCTGGATCTTTTTGGGACAAAACGGCACCTGCCCCAATTTCAGAGGCATCAACCTCCACCTGAAATGGCAGAGAAACATCAGGCTGCCGTAGAACAGGAGCAGAAGTGAATCTCTGCTTAAGTTCCTGAAACGCAGAGACTGCCTCAGGAGGCCAATTCACCACATCAGAACCCTTTCTGGTCAAATCAGTTAATGGTTTAACAATAACAGAGAAATTACCAATAAATTTACGATAAAAATTGGCAAAACCCAAAAATCTCTGAAGAGCCTTTAATGAAGTAGGTTGGACCCAATCACAGATGGCCTGAACCTTGACCGGGTCCATTTCAATAACAGATGGGGACAAAATGAATCCCAGAAATGAGATCTTCTGTACGCCAAAAAGACACTTTGATCCCTTCACATACAGAGCATTCTCTCTCAAAATCTGGAATACAGTTCGAACATGTTTCACATGAGAGTCCCAGTCATTAGAAAAAATCAAGATATCATCCAAATACACAATCAGAAACTTGTCCACAAAATCCCTGAAAATGTCATTCATGAAGGACTGGAAGACGGAAGGAGCATTAGTGAGCCCAAAGGGCATCACAAGGTACTCAAAATGCCCTTCAGGGGTGTTAAATGCCGTCTTCCATTCATCCCCGTGCTTAATGCGAATAAGGTTATACGCCCCCCTGAGGTCAAGCTTGGTAAACCAAGTAGCGTTTTTCACCCTGGAAAACAGGTCAGAAATCAAGGGTAACGGGTATTGATATTTCACAGTAATATTGTTCAAGAGACGATAATCAATACACGGCCTTAATGAACCATCTTTTTTGGCCACAAAGAAAAAACCGGCACCTAAGGGTGAAGAGGATGGTCTGATATGACCCTTCTCCAATGATTCCTTGATATAAGACCGCATAGCGTCATGTTCAGGTACAGACAAGTTAAAAAGGCGACCCTTAGGGAATTTACTACCTGGCACTAATTCAATAGCGCAGTCATAGCTCCTATGGGGAGGTAAGGATGCAGATTTACTTTCGCTAAACACATCAGAAAAATCAAACAAAAAGTCAGGAACATCCTCAGCCTGGGGGAGGCAGAAAAAACAGGAGTGTTGGTATTAACACATTGGCAGCCCCAACTGGTTACAGACACAGATTTCCAATCCAAAACAGGATTATGAGACTGTAACCAAGGGAAACCCAGCACGATAATGTCATGCAGATTATATAGAACCAAAAATTTGCAGCACTCCTGGTGATCATGTTCAACCCTCATTATCACCTGAGTAGAAAACTGGGGTTTATTCTCAGCCAAAGGGGTAGAATCGATCCCCAGTAGGGGAATAGACTTCTGTAGGGTATCAAGGGAAATCCACAACGTTTAGCAAAATCATAATCCATCAGGTTAATAGCTGCTCCAGAATCAACGAAAGCCTGAGCAGAAAATGAGGACAGAGAGCATATCAGAGTGACAGTTAATAAAAACTTAGTCTGAACACTACCCAAGACAACTGAGCGTGCAAAATGTCTTCCCCGCTTAGGGCAGACTGAAATAGCATGAGAGGCATCACCACAGTAGAAACATAACCCATTGCGCTTTCGAAACTCATGACGCTGTGCCCCAGACACCACTCCATCACACTGCATGGGCTCAGCAGCTGGCTCACAAGGCAACACCACTCCACGCATACCTCTCCGCTCACGCAAACGTCTGTCAATTTGAATCGCTAATGACATAGAATCATTGAGACCAGAGGGGACAGGGAATCCCACCATAACATCCTTTACATTATCCGACAGACCCTTCCGGAAAAGGGCCGCCAAAGCGTCGTCATTCCATTTGGTCAGGACTGCCCACCTACGGAATCTCTGACAGTATAACTCAGCGTCATCAAGCCCCTGATTTAATGCCAACAAGGCTTTTTCAGCTTGATCAGTGACATTAGGCTCATCGTACAATAACCCTAAAGCCTGAAAAAATGCATCAACATCACTCAAAACAGGATCCCCAGGTGTCAGGGAAAAAGCCCAATCCTGAGGATCGCCGCGCAGGAGAGAGATGATAATTTGAACCTGCTGCGCTGCGTTTCCTGAGGACTTAGATTTTAAGGCAAGAAACAATTTACAATTATTTTTGAAATTCTGAAACTTAGCTCGATCCCCTAAAAACAAATCTGGCATGGGGATCCTAGGTTCCACAACAGGCAACCTAGCAAGATATGCAGCAATACTCCGAACCTCAGTGGCAAGCTGATCCACACGGCCAGACAACTGTGCAAACTCCATTGGGAGAAAAGATCCTCCCCAGCACCCAGAGATACAGAGGGAAAAAAAAAAAAAAAATGCAACAAACAGAAAAATATCTCTGACAACTTTTCTTCCTTTAAAATATTTTTTCCCTTCTGTGAGTACCATACAATTTTTATGGCCGGTGATACTGTTATGTTACGGTAGCTGAGGAGTGCAGGTAAAAAAAGGAAATACACCAGAGCAGTTGGAATCTATGGGATTGCAGTACCCTGACTAACCACCACAACTAGAGGCAGCCGTGGAGCGTTCCTACGATGGTCCTAGACGCCTCGTCACAGCCTGAGAAACTAACTACACCTAAAGATAGAAATAGGAAAGCTATCTGCCCCAGAGCAGAACCACAAAGACAATAGAAAGACCCCAAACATGTAATGGCGGTTAGACAAGAGGAAATACTGACACAGAAAGAAAATAGTATGAGCAAACGCTGGGGCCCAAACTATCTAAATAGAAAAGGACAGGAAGGGTACTTACTGCAATCCCAGAAAACCCTGAAAAACACCAACTCTACTAATTTCAAAATCACCTGAGATCACACGACCTCTACCACCTAAATTAGCTCTCTGGTGTAACAAAAACAGCAGCCACTGAAAAAACTGGAAAAAGCAAAAGCACAAAACACAGTGGCCGAACCAAACTGAGAGGGCAAAAGCCCCCGGAGGGACCCAGAAGGCCCCCACAGAAGTGCAGGACCAAATGCAAAAATATAGCAAAAAACACAAAATAAGAAATTGTCTTATCTGATAGCAGGAGATGCAGACACGACACAGCAGGCTACAAGGGAAACTGGAAAGAAGGATTCAGACCAGAACAATTGATCACCGGCAACCCTGATGGGAAAATGATTCCCTTAAATAAGACCAATCAGTAACACCTGATTCCCAATCCTCACTAGTACCGCTTGTAACCACCAGAGGGAGCCTCTGCTCAGAACTCATCTCAAACCCATTCACAACAGTTAACGTGAGGTTAATTTAACAGGTATACTCTTTGTAGGGAGAAAACAGAGAAAACAGTATAAGGAAACACAGTTTACGTAACCCAGGGGAAACGTGTGTGAAGAATAGGGAAGGAAGTTCAAGATTAGCAAACTTATCAGTCAGACGACTTCAAAATGCGGTTAGTTCAGGATGTGGATGTTGGTGCCAAAGCAGTGATGCGTAAGGGTTCCAGTATGGTCCTGGTATGGATGGTGTCCTGGGTCCTGGCGGCAGTGGTGATTCCTCGTGGCCCGGTGTAGTCCTGGAAGAGATGATGTCTTGGCTACTGGCAGCGACGGTGATTTCTCATTGTCCGGTCGGTGATCGGTGTGTCAGAAAATGATGAGCCGGACAGAGCACAGTCTTTTCCCTTGTCAGCGTACAGGGAAAACAAGCGACTCGACAATGACATTGTATATATGATCACTATACTTTACCTACAGAGGACACGTTTATACAGCTCCTCCATATACCTTTTGTATACATCTATAAACACTTTTTACTTACCCACTGTGATCTTATAGCTGTATATGTATAGTGCCCATGCCTTTGGCTTGTTTTCTTTTTTTGGCATTACATTCACACTCTATTTATATGGCTCTTTAATTCCCTTTGTAGCCTTTTTTTTTTTTTACCATTTTCCTGTGTACAGGTACACCATACACGGTTACCGTCCATGGACTATTGGCCTTACTCTTAAAGTACACATGTTTTATGTTGGAGCACACATCTCCTCAATTTGATCCAATCTATATATTTTGACCTTATTTGGACATACACAAGTGGTCAAAATTGTTGGTACCCCTCGTGTAATGACAGAAAAATGCACAATGGTCACAGAAATAACTTGAATCTGACAAAAGTAATAATAAATAAAAAATCTATGAAAATGAACAAATGAAAGTCAGATATTGCTTTTGAAACATGTTTCCACAGAATTTGAAACAAATAAAAATCATGAAATAGGCCTGGACAGAAATGATGGTACCACTGAAAATAATGTGACAAAAGGGACATGTTAAATCAAGCTCTGTCCACTAATTAGCATCACAGGTGTTTATAATCTTGTAATAAATGAGTGGGCCTGTATAGAGGGCTACAGATACTCACTGTGCTGTTTGGTGACATGGTATGTATCACACTGAACATGGACAAGAGGAAGCAAAGGAAAGAGTTGTTTCAGGAGATTAGAAAGAAAATGGTAGACAAACACGTTAAAGGTAAAAGTTATAAGATCATCTCCAAGCAGCTTGATGTTCCTGTGACTACAGTTGCACATATTATTAAGACATTTAAGCTCCATGGAACTGTAGGCAACCTACCTGGACGTGGCCGCAGGAAGAAAATTGATGACAAATCAAAGAGATGGATAATACGAAGGGTAACAAAAGAGCCCAGAAATCTTCTAAACAGTAGAGATGAGTAACTTTGCCTTTTTGAGGGTCGAGTCAGGTTTCCTGAAACCCTACTTTCTCAGAAGTCGAGTCGAACGAAATCGGCCGACTATCGGGAAAAGTCGGAGGTCCGACTCAAACACGAAACACAATGCATGTCAATGGGGAAGCAAAGTCGGCAGGGAGTGGAGGACAGTAAACACACCTACAGTGCCCATTTCAATGCCAACAACATCAATTCTTATTACTTAAGCTTGTTGTCAACCTTAATTTACTTTATAATAATAGTAACGTATTGAAAATTGTGGGTTATTTGGCTAAAGTTGTGGGGGGGCAGGGCTTGCTCCAAGTTTTCATGTGCCCCGGGCCAAAGAGTCTCAGTGGGCCCCTTTAACACATACCACAATTCATGATGCTCCGATACGGCAGAGAAATATAGGTATAGTACAATGGCAAATACTTCACTTCTTACATTAAATGACTGATATCTATTTTAAATTCTACAATAGCTCAAAAACCAGACAGTATATTCCTCCATACAGTATTATGGCCACCACATAGTGTGCCATACAGAATAATGAGCCTCAGATTTTGCTTCATACATAATTGGTCCCATATAATGTTCCATACAGTATATGATGAGGTCCACATAATGCTCCAGTATATGATGGTCCCCATATAATGTGCCATACAGTATAGGACAGTTCCCATAGAGTATAATGCCCTGCCCTCCTCATCGGTTATGCCAGTATTCTAAAGGCATCTAAAACACCGACCCTGATTAGCTAGCATACCAAGCTCCTCACCGATTAGGTCGGTATTGTAATGGCGTATTTCAGCCGCCCTAACCACACACACGCATGACCATACTGGCGCAAAGCACATAAAGGTTTTATAATAGCGGATGGCCGTGCGGTCAGGACAACCTTTTATAGCAGCCACGAGTAGAAGACCTTCCAGACAGGATCAATAGAAAGCTGCTTCAGATCACAAACAGCTACAGGACCTTCCTGGAGGACCAATAGGAGTGGTAGCTGTATCTGAGCATGTGACCCCTGATCTCCAATGGGAGATCTTGCCCTGGGCATGCTCAGAAGAAGAAACAGAGGACTTAGTTCCAAATCTGCCTGCTCCAGCCCTGGTTATAACCGAAGATCCAGGAGAGGCAGCAGCAAGTCTCTGCAGAGTATTAGACCGGGCAAGACACTGGGACCGACGTCTCTGCTGAGCAGGTTCCACTGTGGCCCGAGACAGATGGGGGACCGCAGCGGGAATAGCTCGAGATTCCCCTGTGCAGCATTGGGAACTCGAACCCTAACATTACCCCCTCTCCTAGGGCCCCCCCTTTTTTGGGCCTCGCTGCGCTCAAAGGCAGCGATGAGCTGCGGAGCGTGAATATGCTTGGCAGGCTCCCAAGACATATCCTCAGGCTCATAACCCCTCCAGTCCACCAAATAAAACTTTTTGCCTCAAACCACCTTGCACCCAACAATGGCGTTCACCTCATGATCGTCGGTAGAGGAACCCGAGGACTCAGAAAACCGAGAGATGGCCATGGGTTTCAGAAGGGACACGTGAAAGGTGTCGGTGATACCAAGGCGAGGCGGAAGGGCTAGGCAGTAAACTACAGGGTCTTCCTGCTCAAGAATCTTAAGATAACGAGGTGCCAACTTAGTCGACTCTACTCGCAGCATGATGTTTCGGGCAGAGAGCCACACTAAGTTGCCAGGAGCAAATGTCAGAGCGGGGCGCCGATGAGCATCGGCAGAGGACCTCATCCTCTCCTTGGAGGCCTGGATGGCATCCTGAGTACAGTCCCAAATGTCCCGTGCCTCCACAGCCCAGTCTGCCACCCTGGAGTCAGCGGAAGACACGGGCATGGGCACCGGCACCCACAGATGCTGACCGTAGTTCAAGAGGAATGGGGTCTGTCCGGTGGAGTCAGCCACAGCATTATTGAGAGCAAACTTTGCCCATGGTAGCAAGGATGCCCAGTCATCTTGCCTGGCTGAGACAAAGTGTCACAAATACGTGACCAAGGTCTGGTTGGCCCTCTCTGCCAACCCATTTGTCTCGGGATGATACGCAGAGGAGAGGTTTAACTCAATACTGAGTAGCTGGCATAGCTCTCTCCAGAACCGAGACGCAAATTGGGGACCTCGATCACTGACAATTTTGTCTGGCATACCGTGTAGGCGGAAAATATGCCTGATGAATAATGCTGCCAAGGCCCCTGCAGACAGTAACCGTGGTAACGGCACCAAGTGCACCATTTTGGAGAAATGGTTGGTTATCACCCAGATGATGGTGCAGCCCCGAGACTTGAGTAAGCCCACCACAAAATCCATCCCTACCATCTCCCAGGGCCTGTCTGCCACCGGTAAAGGGAAAAGTAGCCCAGCCGGCCTTTGTCAAGGGGACTTATTCTTGGCGCAGGAAATGCACGCCTGAACATATTCCCTGATGTCACGGGCCATATGCGGCCACCAGTATGTCCTCGCCAGCAACTCTGAAGTCCTTTTTGTACCAAAATGTCCACCCACCCTGGACGAATGTGCCCAAGAGAGTAATTCCGGTCGCAAATTGGTGGGCACAAAAGTCTTGCCCGGAGACACAGACTGAAGTGAAACCGGGGCCACAGTTCTTAGGCTTTCTTTGGGGACAATAAGCCAAGGCTCCTCCTCCACCTCCTCAGAGGACACCACGGAGCTAGATAGAGCGTCGGCACGAATGTTCTTCTCATTGGAGAGTAAATGGAGGGTGAAATGGAACCGGGAGAAGAACATGGACCATCTGGCCTGATGGGAATTTAGCCACTAGGCTGTCTGCAAATGCACCAAGTTCTTGTGGTCCATGAATACTTGGAAAGGGAAGCGAGCCCTCTCCAGAAGATGTCTCCACTCGGAGAAGGCCAACTTCATAGCCAGTAACTCCCTGTCCCGATGGAATAATTCCTCTCTGCTGGTGTAAAGGTCTTGGAAAAGAAGAAGCAGGGATGCTTCCGACCCTGGGCATCCTTTTGAAAAAAGAATGCTCCAGCACAAACAGAAGAGGCATCCACCTCTAAAATAAACGGCTTATCAACATCAGGGCGATGTGAGATGGGAGCACTGGCAAAATGCGACTTTATGGAGGAGAACGCCTTGGTGACCTCCTCTGACCACAACTTGGGATTAGCTCCCTTCTTGGTGAGGGCTACCAAGGGAGCTTCCAAAGTAGAGAAGTGAGGAATGAATTGGCGATAGTAGTTAATGAACCTATAAAACGCTGCACCGCTTTAAGGGAGTGGGGTTCTTGCCAATCGATTACAGCCTGTAGTTTGGCAGGATCCATAGCCAATCCCTGGGCGGAGATGATATAACCCAGGAAAGGTAGAGACTCCAGCTCAAACATGCACTTCTCCAACTTCGCATTTAGGGAATTTGCTCGCAAGAGGTCGAAGACCTTGCAGACATCTGTCCGGTGGGAGGACTTATCTGGAGAAAAGATGAGAATGTCATCCAGATAGACTGACACCGAAGTGGTCAACATATCACGGAAGATGTCGTTCAAAAAGTCTTGGAAGACAGCTGGGGCTTTACAGAGCCCAAAGGGCATTACCATATATTCATAATGCCCATCCCTGGTATTAAATACCATCTTCCATTCATCCCCCTCACGGATGCGAATCAGGTTATACGCACCCCGCAGGTCAAGCTTAGTAAATACCCTTGCTTCCCGAAGCCTGTCAAAGAGCTCAAAGATTAGCGGCAAAGGGTACTTATTTTTCACGGTGATAGCGTTGAGACCCCTATAATCAATGCACGGACATAACTCTCCGTTCTTCTTCTGCACATAGAAGAACCCGGCTCCCGCTGGTGACACCGACTTCCCAATGAATCCCCTTGCCAAGTTCTCCTGAATATATTGAGACATGGCCTCTGTCTCAGGAAGAGAGAGGGGATAAACCATTCCCTAGGAGGCTCAGCTCCAGGCAAGAGGTCGATAGGACAGTCATAGGGGCGATGAGGTGGAAGAGTCTCCGCAGCCTTCTTCGAGAATACATCGGCTTAGGACCAATAGACCTTGGGAAGAGGAGAGAGGTCTATGGGTATCTCAGTGGTGGTGACCTGCACGCTATCCCTAATGCATCTGCCTTTACATAAATTACCCCAACCCAGAATTCTCCCTGAAGACCACTCAATATGGGGAGAGTGGTGGCAGAGCCAGGGTAATCCCAACAAAACCTCATCTATACCCTCAGGGAGGATAAAAAATGCTACATTCTCCTGATGGGAAGGAGACATAGACAAGGTGAGTGGGACAGACTGATAGGTGATTTGTGTGGGCAGAATTGCTCCGTTCAACACCCGTACCGACACTGGTTCAGCCAGCAACACCAAAGGCATGGTGTGGCGAGAAGCAAAGGAGGACGACAAAATTCCCTCTACCCTAGAATCCACACACAGCTTGATGGGTAGGGTGGTAGAAACGTGGGTAATTATCCCCTTGAGGAACACTTTAGGGGCAAAAGTCATGGCGTTCAGTGACACTGTTCCTACGGTTAATGGGCGTGACCGTTTATTCAGTCGCTGTGGACATTGGTGGGCAAAATGTCCCTGCTGCTGGCAAATATAACAAATTGGGGATGAACGAGTGGCCCGAGATTTAGATCCCGCAGGAGCAACCTCCTGAAGGTCGGGCGCCTGAACGGGCGACTCCAAAGGGGTGGCGAAGGTAGGAGCCAACCGAACCCTCTGCCTACACTGGGCACGTTCCAGCCTCCGCTCGTGGAAACAGAGGTCGACGCGGGTGGAGATAGCGATAAGCTTCTCCAGTGTGGCAGGAATCTCCCTGGTAGTCAAGATGTCCTCCACATGACCCGCCAGTCCTCTCCAGAACACGGGAATGAGGACTTTATCTGGCCACTCTAATTCTGAGGCCAGAGTCCGAAATTGGACAGCAAAATGGCTGACCAAAGCCGAACCCTGGGTACTTGCCAGCAGTTGGAGCGCCGTATCGTGGGTGACCTGAGGTCCTAGAAAAACCTTTTTCAGAGCCTCCAGAAAACGAGGAGCGCTCTGCACCACACGGTCATCACGCTCCCACAGCGGCATTGCCCACTCCAACGCTCTGCCCGACAGAAGAGCTATCACAAAGCCTACTTGTGCCCGATCCGTAGGGAAAGTGCAGCCAGAAGCTTGAGGTGTATGGAGCACTTACTCACGAATTCCCGACATTGCTTGCTGTCACCAGCAAACTTGTCTGGAAGTGGAAGGTGGGACAATGTAGGGGCAGAGGTGGCAGAGGACAAACTGGCTGCAGCTACGCTAGCAGCCTGAACAGCAACTGTGGTAACATCCACAGCTGAGATTGTGCGCTCAAGAGCCGCCAACCTACTCTCCAGCTGCTGGATGCACAGCTGTAGCCGCTGTTCATCCGCCATTTTACTAGCCAGACCCTGGCGCTAGTATTATGTTAGGGTCTGCGGAACGCACCTAATAAATAATGTAGAGAGGTGCGTTCGCAGCCCGCGGTCCACCGTGCAGGCAGAGTCTACTGCTAGTAATATGGTGTAAGTAGCGAACTTTGTTATCCTGCAGAGTCGCTAAAATAAATGCCGTAGCTCGCTGTGGCAGTTAGTGAGAACTCTGTTAATCCACAGAGCCGCTAGCGGGAATGCCGCAGCGCTATATGGCGATAAGTGCGAACTCACTTAGCTTCAGTGAGCCGCAAAGTAAAACACTAGGGCGCTGACTAGCATTTTAAAGCGAGCCCTGTTGCATCACAGAGCCACTGAGAAACCCTACTGTGTTCAGGTACACAGTTGACCGCTAAGCAAATATAGGAAGTGGTCATGCGCTATCTATGGCATCTGTACGCCAAGCCCTGAATACGGCAACCAAACTCCTCACCGGTTATGCCGGTATTCTAAAGGCATCTAAGACACTGACCTTGACCAGCTAGCATACCAAGCTCCTCACCGATTAGGTCGGTATTGTAATGGCGTATTTCAGCCGCCTTAGCCACACACACGTATGACCATACTGGCGCAAAGCACATAAAGGTTTGATACTAGCGCACGACAGTGCGGTCAGGACAACCTTTTATAGCAGCCACGAGTAGAAGACCTTCCAGAAAGGACCAATACAAAGCTGCTTCAGATCACAAACAGCTACAGGACCTTCCTGGAGGACCAATAGGAGTCGTAGCTGTATCTGAGCATGTGACCCCTGATCTCCAATGGGAGATCTTGCTCTGGGCATGCTCAGAAGAAGAAACAGAGGACTTAGTCCCAAGTCTGCCTGCTTCAGCACTGGTTATAACCGAAGATCCAGGAGAGGCAGCAGCAAGTCTCTGCACAGTATTAGACTGGGCAAGACGCTATGACCGACGTCTCTGCTAAGCAGGTTCCACTGCGGCTGGAGACAGATGAGGGACCGCAGTGGGAATGGCTCGAGAGTCCCCCTGTGCAGCATTGGGAACTCAAACCCTAACACACCTTGTATGAATCCATACCTCGGAGAAATAAGGCTGTAATCGCTGGAAAAGGTGGACCTACACCATATTAAACTAACTTTTGTTGATGTTTCCAGGTGTTAACATTATTTTGTCCAACCCCTGTAGATGGAGGCTGTTTCAGCAATGTAAGCCAAAATCTGTTCCTGATGCTCCGGCTTTAAAAGCAGTTTACCTACTCCCAGTAAAGGAAGCCTTCCGGGCCTTTTTCAGCCAGAAGACTCTTTATGATAGCACACTATTTTCAGGGCAAGCAAGCTCCTGTATAGTGAAAATATTCTAAATGTCCGTATATATTTCAGGAGGCAGACACTGACGCTCTCAGGCTCAGTCTGGATTACACAATAATATAACAAGATAAAAAGGGGTACTATATCACCATATATAAGGTATATATAGTATAGTGAAAATATAATAAATCTCCGTATATATTTCAGGAGGCAGACTCGTACGCTCACAGGCTCAGTCTGTATGACGCAATAATATAAAAATCTGAAAAAGGGTACTTTTTCACCAGATACAAGGTATATATAGTATAGTGAAAATATTGTAAATCTCCGTATGTATTTTAGAAGGCAGACTCGGACGCTCACAGGCTCATTCAGGATTACACTTGAATATAATAAGAAAAAGAGGTACTGAATCACCAGATAGCAGATATATATAGTATAGTGAAAATATTCTTAATCTCCATATATATTTCAGGAGTCAGACAAAGACTCTCACAAGCTCAGTATGGTTTACACAAGAATATAAAAAGCAGATCCGCAAGAAATAATCACACATGTGGGCCAATGTTCCCTGTGCCAATGATGCACTTAGAGTGGTGGTGGAAGAAGACTTTATGGCTAAAAGGGTACTGTATGACAAGCGTACAGCTGTATACAGTCTAGGGGTCATTGTAAATCTCTGTATATATTTCCAGAGTAGCAGACTGACTCTCACAGGCTCAGTATGGATCATCCTAGAATATAATAAGAAGAAAAAGGCATACTGTATCCACAGATCCTAGGTATATATAGTATAGTGAAAATATTCTAAATCTCCGTATATAGTTCAGAAGGCAGACTCGGACGCTCACAGGCTCATTTTGGATTACACAATAATATTAAAAGATGAAAAAGGGTACTGTTTCAGCAGATGCCAGGTATATATAGTATAGTGAAAATATTCAAAATCTCTATATATATATTTCTGGAGGCAGCCACTGATGCTCTCAGGCTCAGTATGTATTACACAATAATATAAAAAAATGAAAAGGGTACTGTTTCACCAGATACAAGTTATATATAGTATAGTCAAAAAATTTTCTAAATGTGCGCATATATTTCAGAAGACAGACTCGGACGCTCACAGGCTCAGTCTGGATTACTCCAGAATATAATAAGAAAAAGAGGTACTGAATCACCAGATAGCAGGTATATATAGTATAGTGAAAATATTCTTAATCTCAATATATATTTCAGGAGTCAGACAAAGACGCTCACAAGCTCAGTATGGATTACACAAGAATATAAAAAGCAGATCAGCAAGAAATAATCACACATGTGGGCCAATGATCCTGGTGTCAATGATGCACTTAGAGTGTTGGGTGGAGGAGGACTGCATCACAAGAGTCCAGCTGTATACAGTCTAGGGTCATTGTAAATCTCTGTATATATTTCCGGAGTAACAGATAGACTATCAGAAGCTCAGTATGTATCACACCAGAATATAATAAGAAGAAAATGGGGTACTGTATCACCAGATACCAGGTATATGTAGTATATTGAAAATATTCTTAATCTACATATATATTTCAGTAGGCAGCCACTGATGCTCTCAGGCTCAGTATGTATTACACAAGAATATTAACAGTCGGGAGGTGGAGGAGGGGGGGTGGACAGCCCAGATAGGGATGTGGCAAATATGTGATATGTTGTGGTGTATAATGGACGTAAAGCAGCTGCAAATGGATTAATTGGAGAAGTCAAAGGAAGAGTAGGACAAAAAAAGGGGTACTGTATCACCAGATACAAGGTGCTATAGTGAAAATATTCTAAATGTCCTTATATATTTCATGAGGCAGACAATGACGCTCACAGGCTCAGTAGGGATTACACAAGAATAGAACAATAAAAAGGGGTACTGTGTCACCAGATATATATAGTACAGTCAAAACATTCTAAATCTCTGGATATATTTCAGGAGGCAGCCACTGACGCTCTCAGGCTCAGTATGTATTACACAATAATATAAAAAGCTGAAAAAGGATACTGTTTCACCAGATACAAGGTATATATAGTACAGTAAAAATATTATAAAGCTCCGTATATATTTCAGGAGTCAGACTGACTCTCAAAGGCTCAGTATGGATTACACAGGAATATCAAAAGATCCGCTAGAAATAATCACACATGTGGGCCAATGTTAAAGATGACATTGATGCACTTAGAGTGGTTGGTGGAGGAGGACTTTATGGCAAAAAGGGGACTGCATCAGAAGCAGACAGCAGGATACAGTCTAGGGGGGCATTGTAAATCTCCGTATATATTTACGGAGTACCAGATAGACGGTCACAGGCTCAGTATGGATTAGACCACAATTTGAACAGCTGAAAAAGGGGACTGTATCAGCAGATACAAAGTATATATAGTAAAGTCAAAACATTTGAAATCTCTGTATATATTTCAGGAGGCAGACAGTGAAGATCTCAGGCTCAGTATGTATTACACAATAATATAAAAAGGGTACTGTTTCACCAGATACAAGGTATATATAGTATAGTGAAAATATTTTAAATCTCCCTATATATTTCAGGAGTCAGACACAGTATTGATTAGACAAGAATATAAAAAGCTGAAAAAGGGGTACTGTATCACCAGATACCAGGAGTCAGACAATGACGCTCACAGGCTCAGTAAGGATTACACCAGAATATTAAAAGTTGACAAAGTGTACTGTATCAGAAGCGTACAGCTGTACACAGCGTTGTTGTCATTTTAAATATCCATATATATTTCCAGAGTCAGACAAAGACTCTCTCAGACTCAGTATGAATTACACCGGAATAGAAAAAGTAGAAAAAGTGAAAGGTATCAGAAGCGTACAGCTCTATATAGCGTTGGGGTAATTTTAAATATCCGTATATATTTCTTGGGTCAGACAAAGACCCTCACAGGCTCAGTATTGATTACACCATAATATTAAAAGTTGACAAACTGTACTGTATCAGAAGCGTACAGCTGTATACAGTGTTGGGGTAATTATGTTCGTATATATTTCAGTCTCAGAAAGCCAGTCCAGACTCTTCACTACAGGAAACTAGATGGATACAAGTACACACTGATAGTACAGTGATTGCATAAATGTGGGAATTCCTAATCACGGTAAAACCTCCCGGTAGAATTCGCAGAGGGGATGCTGACGCTCAATTATTTTGTCTGTGGAGACAGGAGAACGGTTCTTTGTGAAGAAAGGGTCGCTGTATCACAGTAGCGTGGATCCCATCATCGTTAGTCATCTCCATCAAATTGTGATCCCAAGGAGAGATGTAGACATGGTCCTCACTGCCTATCATGATCAGTCTGGTCACTTTGGAGTGCAAAAGACAGAAGCCACAGGCCGTAGACGATTCAATTGGATTGGAATGAGAGGAGACATAGAAAAATGTTGCCAGGAATGTCACACGTCTGTGACTAGTAAAACTGTCAAAACTGATCAGAAAGCACCACTGCATCCGATTGTGAGTCGATGTCCATTAGAAATGGTAGCCATTGATCATCTGAAGGTAGAGCCCAGCAGGACCGGCCATAGCTACGTCTTAACCAGCATCGATCAGTTAACCAAATTTGTAGTGGCTGTCCCTGTGAAGGATTTAACTGCCCAGACTCCACAGTGGTGGAGCTGGGAGAGGTAAGTATTGCAAGTGCTGGGGCCATGAGCAAGCAGGGGGCCCACTCATGGGCGACATCACTGGCACAGGGCCGTTCATAGTACACCCGTGTGTCTGACAGCGAGTGGGCCCGTCCCACCATCAGAGACACTTTTTTGTACTATGAGGGACCCTGTGTCAGTGATGACGCCCATGAGTGGGCCCCACTGCTTGCTCATGGCCAGGAGGTGACCCCGGCCCTGGGGGGGGAGACAGTCCAGATAAAGAGGTGGAAAAAATGGCATAGGTTGAGGTGTAGGCTGGACGTTCAGCAGCTGCAAAAGGAGGAATTGGAGAAGTCAGAGGAAGAGTAGGACAAAGCGAGCCATTTTTCTGGCAACCTATGTGTAATGTATGTGGTACAGTTCATATAGCGTCTTGTGCTTGGGTGCGATGAAAATACTTGAGACACAGGTTGATAAAGAAAGTCTTGTATTGCTTCATACAAATTGGCAAAAATAAACACACAGGTTGCAAACACAGAAGCAGGAGACACAGCAGGCCAGAGTAATCTAAGCTCAGCAATAACTCTCCACAACAGATTCAGATCTTCTTCTCTGTTACCGCAAGTCCATGCAAACGTGAGGCTCTCAAGAGCAGAGTTCAGAGTCCACAAGTGCTTCAGAGTTCCTCAGTAGGAATGGCTGGAGTACAAGGTCCAAGGCTTCAGGAGTCAGAACACAGGTTCACTGCAGGCTAGATTCTGAAGCACTGATTGCTCAGCTGTGGCTGTTTAAGAAGCAAACGGAGAGAATCAGGGCGGGAACATGCAAGCTGGAAAACTCCATTTTGACTGAGGGCAAGATAGCTGCAGCAAAACAGAAAGCAAAATGGCCGACGAACAAACTGAGTTTCAGAAACAGATACACAGAACCTTACACTATGTGTCATCAGGGGAAGGTGGGACAAAATCCTTTGAAACCCATGCATGGTTTATTTTAATAAAGATTAGATCATCAACATTTTGTGTCGACAGACGGGTCCTTCTTTCTGTCAGGATCGATCCAGCAGCACAAAAGACTCTTTCTGATAGCACACTACCAGCAGGGCAAGAGAGCTCCTGTAAAGCATATTGTGCCAATTCAGACCAGGTGTCCAGTTTACAGGCCCAGTAGTCAAAGGGGAATGACCGGTGAGGGAGAACATCGATAGGGGTGGAGAAGTAATTTGTAACTATACTTGACAACTGCTGTCTCCTGTCTGTTGGGATAGATTGCTGATTACCAGGTGTGTGAGCTGTCCGGGAGAAATCAGTCCACAACATGGTCATGAAACCCCTGTCTCCAATGCCACTTTGGCTGTGCGCACCACGAACACCTCTTCCATTTGGCCCAGGACGGCTCGTGGTAGAACCTGCACTGCTGCTGTTTGCTGGGAAAGCCTCTAACAAATGGTTTACCACAGTTGCTTGTTTGTTGGCCAATATTAGCTCGAGGTTCACCTGTGGCATGATGCTCTGTAATTTGCCTTTATAGCATGGATCGAGGATGCTGGCCAACCAGTAGTCGTCATCCTTCATAATTTTGGCAATGCATGGGTCCCTTTTTAGGATCCGCAAGGCATAATCACACATGTGGGCAAATGTTCCAGGTGTCAGTGATGCACTGGCAGCAGAGGGTGGAGGAGCACTTTCTGCCAAATCCACATCCCTCCAGTCATCCACAAAACTCTGGACCTGAACTTTGCAAGCCAACATTTTCTCTTGAACCTTGAGAAGCATCCTCCTCCCCAAAATAATCATCCCCCCTTCTCCTCCTCCTCCTCTTCCTTTTCTTCCTCCACCTCATCCAGGACAGTTCCCTGAGCAGACAATGGCTGAATGTCATCAAGACTTTCCTCTTCCTCCTCTTCCTCCTCCACTGCAGACGCCTGATCCTTAATGTGCGTCAAAGTTTGCATGAGCAGATGCATAAGTGGGATGCTCATGCTTATGATGGCGTCGTCTGCGCTTACCAGCCTTGTGCATTCCTCAAAACACTGAAGGACTTTACAGAGGTCTTTCAGCTTTGACCACTGCACACCCGACAACTCCATGTCTGCCCTCAAACTACCTGCCCGTGTATCCTCCCATAAATGCTTTACAGCCTGCCTCTGTTCGCACAGCCTCTCAACCATGTGCATGGTGGAGTTCTACCTTGTTGCAACGTCTAGGATTAGGCGGTGCTTGGGGAGGTTGAGCGATCGCTGCAGCTTCGGCATACGACTGGAGTCTACAAGGGAGCGATGGATGTGCGAGCACAGTCTTCGCACTTTATGGAGCAGGGCTGTTAACTCAGGATAATTATTTATGAAGCACTGCACCACCAGGTTCAAGGTGTGAGCCAGGCGAGGTATGTGTCTGAGTTTTGCCAGGGCTATGGCCGCCACCTTAATAAGGCCGTTATCACTGACTACCTTGCCTGGCTCAAGATGTATACTGCTCAGCCATGTCTCAGTTTCTCGCTGCAAGTATTGGGCCAGTACGTCCTCGGTGTGTCTGTTGTCACCCAAACACATCATTTGTAAAACAGCTTGCTGATGCTTACCACTAGCTGTTCGATAGTGGGACACCACGTGTGCAACACTGGCAGTTGGGGATGGAGTGCTCGTACGACTGCGCTCTGTTGATGAGCTTTCGCTTCTGGAGAAGGAGGAGGGTCGACCGTCTACAGCCAACTGTTGCCTATACCGAGGGCTAGGCAGCACTGTCCCACTGCCGCTGTCCCCTGTGGATCCTGCATCCACCACATTAACCCTGTGCGCAGTGATGGACATGTAACGGCCCTGGCCATGCCTACTGGCCGATGCATTTGTTGTGAGGTGCACCTTTCCACTCACTGATTGTTTGAGTGCATGGACAATGCGGTCTTTCACAAGCAGTTGGAGGGCAGGGATGGTTTTTCAAGAAAGGAAGTGGCGACTGGGTAGGTCATAGCATGGGACAGCATAGGTCATGAGCTTTCGGAATGCTGCGCTTTCAACCAAAAGGAAGGGCATCATCTCTAATGAGATCAGTTTTGCAATGCAGTCGTTCAAACCCAGTGTGTGCGGATGAAAGACTGAGTACTTTTTTTTTCCTACTCAGAGTGTCTGGTAGGGTGAGCTGGACTTGAGAGCTGCATCTGGTGGAACTATCGGTGGGCATGACGGACTGAGAGGGGGTTGGTGATGGTGGTGGTGGTGGTGATGGCCTAGATGCAGTCTTTCATTGCAAAAATATTGTGATTCCTTGACTGCTTCGGCTTTGCGAAGACACCTCAACATTTCTTGCTAGTGGTGTGCCAACCGGTGGGCTTACAGTGGGGGAAGCAATGGAGCGTTGCTGGCTAACTTCAGTCGGAGCAGGTGCACATGTGCTACCTGAGTTTTTGTAGTCTGTCCACGCTTGCGTGTGCATGTTCAGTAAATGTCTAAGCATGCAACTGGTATTCAAATTTTTGAGATTTTTCCCTCGGCTAAAGGTTCTTAGGCACTTTTTACAAATAAACTTTGCCTCGTCACTAGGATTTTGGTCAAAAAAGTGCCAAAATGGACTCTACCTACTATGGTAAAAAATTTTCAGGGCTTGCACGCTGTGCTAATTTGACCGTCTGGCCAACCTGTCCTGCAACTCTTTTTTTTTTTTAACACCTTTTTGGAGTGATACAGGCCTGCCAGATAACCCCAGTTGCGATGTTGATACCTGCTGCGGATCCTACTCCTCTACTGAGCTAGTGCCAGCTGCACCCTCTTCCACCACTAGATGCCAATCTGGGTCAACAACTGGGTCATCCATCACCTCCTCTTCTATTTTATCTGCATCTTCCTCTGTGTCACAGTGTAAGGTGGTAGAGTATGCGGGAAGGGGTACCTGAGTTTCATCAAGGTCACATTCTGGCTCAGTAGACTGCGAGGGCAATGTAGTGCTGTGGTTGAATGAGCCAGCACAATCATCTAGTAGTGGCTGTGCATCAGTGCACTCCATGTCAGATTCATCTTGGACTGGGGAATTCAGGATTTCACTTGGTAACCCAGGCATGGTATGTGAAAAGAGCTCCATGGAGTAATCTGAAGTGTGGGCTGCCGCATCCTTCACTTTTGGTGGGGGTGAAGGACTCAAGGAAAGGGGTTGGTCCTGACAAGAAGCCTGCACTGACGACTCAGTGCTTGCAGCTTTTGAAACTTCAGAAGAGGAGGAGATAAAGCTGGAGGCTCTTTCGGCAATGTAAGACAAAACCTGTTCCTGATGCTCCCGCTTTAAAAACTGTTTACCTACTCCAAGAAAAGGGAGCCTTCCAGGCCTTCAGGAGCCAGACGATGAGGCAGGCTCCACACCTCCTGCCTTAGGTGCTATTGTGCTTTTGGCACTACCAGAAGATGCACCACCACCATCAGTAGCAGGTGGCCCCCCACAACCACGTCCGTGACCTCTTCCACCATACTTCCTCATGTTTGTGTAAATGTACCCAAAATAACAGCAGATATATGGTACAGTATCAGAAGCGTGCAGCTGTATACAGTGAAGGTGAAAAATTTTAATCTCCGCATATATTTGCGGAGTAACAGACACAGACTCTCACAGGCTCAGCATGGATTACAGTAGAATATAAAAACCAAAAAAGTGTACTGTCTCAGTAGCGTACAGATGTATACAGTGTTGGGGGAATTTTAAATCTCGGTATATATATCAGCAGTAAGACACACGGTCACAGGCCCAGTATGGCTACCACCAGAATATCCAAATCAGGAAAAGTGTTCGGTCTCAGTAGCGTACAGCTGTATACAGTGTTGGGGGAATTTTAAATCTCTGTATATATTTTAGCAGTAAGACACATGGTCACAGGCCTAGTCTGGCTAACACCAGAATATCAAAATCAGGAAAAGTGTACTGCCTCAGTAGCGTACTGCTGTATACAGTGTTGGGGGAATTTTAAATCTCCGTATATATTTTAGCAGTAAGACACATGGTCACAGGCCTAGTCTGGCTAACACCAGAATATCAAAATCAGGAAAAGTGTACTGCTTCAGTAGCGTACAGCTGTATACAGTGTTGGGGGAATTTTAAATCTCCGTATATATTTCAGCAGTAAGACACACGGTCACAGGCCCAGTCTGGCTAACACCAGAATATCAAAATAAGGAAAAGTGTACTCTATCTGAAGCGTACAGCTTTATAGAGTGTTGGGGGAATTTTAAAACTCCGTATGTATTTCAGCAGTAAGGCCGGGATCACACATGCGACGAAAACGTCCGTTGCTCGCATGTGAAATCCTAGCTCTGGCACCGGCACTCGGGATTGGAGTGCGCGGCTGCATGTAGTTCTATGCAGCCGCTCGCTCCACTCCCGAGTGCCGACGCCAGAGAAGGGATTTCACATGCGAGCGACTGACGTTTTCGTCGCATGTGTGATCCCGGCCTAAGACACACGGTCACAGGCCCAGTCTGGCTAACACCAAAATATCAAAATCAGGGAAAGTGTACTCTATCTGTAGTGTACAGCTGTATACAGTGTTGGGGGAATTGTAAATCTCCGTATATATTTCAGCAGTAAGACACACGGTCACAGGCCCAGTCTGCCTAACACCAGAATAGCAAAATCAGGAAAAGTGTACTCTATCTGTAGCGTACAGCTGTATACAGTGTTGGGGGAATTGTAAATATCTGTATATATTTCCTGAGTCACACACAGATAGTCAGACTGTATTTGTCCATGATACCAGCCGGTACACGGTACTGTGAGGAGCTAACAGCTCTATATGGTGTGGGAAAAAATGAACACTTGGTAAGTGAAAGAAATTTCCCCCTTATCACTGGCAGGCAGCCTATTAATCAGCTCTGCTGCTCCACACAAGCAATTTCTACTCTGTCACTGGCAGGCAGCCTAATAACCAGCATTGCTGCACACACCCAAAATCCTTCTCGTCACTGCACAGTAACTGTACAGCTAATCGCTATCAGCATAAGGAAATTTTTTTTTTTTAGGCCCTGCCTAACACTCTCCCCGCTGAGAAGCAGCGGCAGCAACCTGTCCCTACACTGAGATCGGCAGAAGAAAAATGGCGGTCGGCGCTGAGGGATTTTATATGCACTGTGACGCCACACAAAGCCAGCCAATCACTGCAATGCCCTTCTCTAAGATGGTGCTGGCCACTGTCCATGTCATCGCATTGCCCACAGCCTGCGTCCTTGCTTATTCCCCGAGAAAAGGCCCTTAAAGTAGTATGGGAAAACCGACTTCGGGAAAATGGTCGCCGAACACGTGATCGACCTCGCGCCACGGTCGGGTTTAGTTTCATGAAACCCGACTTTGGCGAAAATCGGTGTTTTTTTAAATTGACAGACCTGTTTCGCTCAACCCTAGTAGCAATACATTGTTACTTTTGTGATTGCAGGCACTCTTTGTGTTGTTAGTGTCACCTTTTACCCCTGTTTTTTGTCTCAATAAACGTAATGTTTTATCCTTCGCAATTCTTGTCCTTTCATCTTTTTTGACCTCTTGTTCAGTTATTCCTCCTTGCCTATTTATCTCCTAGGGCTCATACCCACTAGTGGGAAAAAAATCGGTCTGTTTTCTGGACGGAAAAAACGGTACGATTCTAGTAAAATGTCATGCGATTTGCATGCGATTTTAAATCGCACCATGCGTTTTCCATGCGTTTTCCATCAGTTTTCCATCTGTATGCAATGCGATTTTAACATGAAGTTTTACATAGAGCAGTTATCTCTATGTAAAAAGTCACGTAAAAATCACATTGTAAAAAAAAAATGTACACAAAAAGCAAATAATTATATATATATATATATATATATATATATATATAATATAATATATATATAGGTCATACACTTCTACATAGTATAATAGCCGCTAATTCATCCCCGGCTATACTGTAAAATCACACTGACAGCTTTAATAAAGAATTGAAACAATACATATACACACATAGAATACATATATTGTGAGACAGTGAAGGAATATGTGGTGAATGAGGTGTATATTTCACCTAAGTACCTTGCTGACTGGTATGAGCGAAATGTGTGGCTTTGTAAACCTGGTGGTAAAGAAAGGTCACTACACCTGCCATTCAGTACACGCTTGCAGCTCAGACCTGAACCCACTCAGGTGTTGATTAGGAAGCCAGAAGTAGGTGCTTGGGAGCACAGTCAGAGAGCTAGTTTAGCCTGGACACAGGAAGGTGTCTCGGCACAAGAAACAGTCTCCAAGAGTGTTAGAGCTGTCTTTAGCCTGGACACAGAGAGGTGTCCTGGCACAAGGAAGCAGTCTCCAAGAGTGTTTGAGCTATCTCAGTTTGGGTGCAGGAAGGACCCCGGACATAGGAGTAGTCTCAGTGCGAATCCGTGTGAAGAGCGGCTGAATAGGAGTGGATCTCTCTCAAGTCTGGTCATAGAAGGTGCCTTCAGACACAAGGAGGAGTATCTGTGAAGCTCCATACTGGTAACATATGTGATATGTGTTGTTTTGGGCACAGACTGGTAGAATCTGGGTCCCGGATAGAGAGGGCCATCTATCTAAGTGTAATTAGAGGCTAGACAAGCCCAGGTTTTCTGTTTATGCTTTGTTTTAATCTGTTTGCTGTGGACTTTAATAAAGCTGGTTGCGGCCAGTTTTACACCAGAACTGCTGTCTGAATGAACTGTTTTCATGCCATTCTGTCTACCCAGACAGCGATCCTAGAGCTAAACCCCCTGGAAATGTTACAATTGGCGGAGAATGCTGGGGCAGCGCAGTGCCTGATACAGTTAGTGCTGGAGTGTGTATGCAGCACAGTGGCGAGAGACAGCATTAAAGGTGAAGTCTATTGAAATAGCAGCAGAAAAAAAAAAAAAAAAAGTGTGTCAGCAGAAACGTCTGTTTGGAGCAGTCTTGGAGAGACAGTGGCCCTGATAGGGTCTGCAGAGAGAAAATGTATGCACAGCAAAGCTGAACTTGTTGTGAAAATGACTGTGGAATGTGCAGCAGCAAGAGAAACGTCTGTGGAGCAGTCTTAAAGAGACAGTAGCCCTAATAGACTTTGCAAAAGAAAAAAAAAGGGTGTTTGCACAGCAAGGCTGAATTTTCTGTGGAAAAAAGCTGTGTAGTGTGTATGCCTTGACTGAAGTCTGCCGTTGTGAAGACAGAGATATCTGACAGCATGGAGGCGCTGTTTGAACAAATGGCGCAAGTTAATATGCAACATAAGACTGCTGTGATTGAGACAGATGAGTCCGGCAGTATGGAGGAGCTCGTTGAGTACCTGGTGCAGGCCCAGCGAAGCATGCAGCAGAGCATGGAGCAGCAGCGCCTGCAGCACCAGCAGCACATGCAGCAGGCCCAGCAGCAATTCCTGCAGCAGCAGCAGGAGAATAACCGGTTATTTGATGAGCAGATGACAGCACCAAAAAAGGATTTCGGTGCCGCGTCCCGAAGTAATGTTGTGAAGGCACCGGCGTTGTCCGCTATAAAGAAGGCGGTAAGACGGTCCTTGAGAAAAATGACACCTCGTGATGATGTGGAGGTATATCTTACTAGGTTTGAGAGACTGGCAGAGAAGGAGAATCTGCCACTATCTGAATGGGCCATGGCGGTCGTACCCTATCTGATTGGGGAACCCCAAAAAGTCTGGGCTGACCTGAGCAAGCAGGACAGCGAAGACTATGCCAAGTTGAAAGCAGCGATTCTTACCCGGCTGGGTGTTACGGTTGCAGCCCGTGCCAGGAGAGTCCATGACTGGAGATACAGTTGGGAGTCTGCCGTCAGCAACACTGCCCAAAGGGTCGAAAAGGTGACAGTGGACCGCTACACCCGAGCACTTCCTCCTGAGGTACAGAGAGAAAGGTACTTTGGCCCCAAAGACTGCCTCCGTGACCAGCCGTCTGAGCGGACGTCACTTCAGAGTTCCCGGACGCTGAACTCTCCCGGTAAGAGCGTTCCAGCTGTTGGGGACATGGGGTATGCTGATAAGCGGGTTCAGGCCCGAGGGGACATGTGGGTGGAAAAGTGTGATGGACAGGGTTGGAGATGTCATGAAATTGCAGCCAACTGTCCAATAGAGGGGGAGCCTATGTGTTGTGATGTTGGCGGATCCCTCTCTCTCAGCGCAGAACCTGTGTGTGTGTCCACCTCAGCCGAAGAGACTGGACCACGGGGGTCCCGGTGGTTGTGGGTGGCTGCCCAGCGCAGGCCCTCTTGGACTCAGAGAGTCCAGTGACTTCCATGTGTGACAGCCTGATTGATAGGGACTTCATCCCTGATAAGCACCTGAGTATGGTGTGCATCCATGGAGACACCAAAGTCTACCCAGAGACTGCCGTGGACTTGGTCCCTAAACTCGGGGAGGTTTCATATGAAGTGGGGGTAGTGAAAAACCTGGTGCACCCTGTCATATTGGGTAATGACTTTCCCCGGTCTAAGGATCTCTGGGGAAAAATGTTTCTGATGGACAGTGTGATGAAGCTCCTACTGGGGGTGCGCAGTCCCGAGGGGCGGAACACAATGCTAGTGGGCCGTTAAACTTATGGGATAATGATGATGACCATGATAATATTGATAATGATAATGATGATCATGATAATGATGATGACCATGATGATGATGCTGATATTGATAATGATGATGATGCTAATCATAATAGTGATGATACTGATGATGACCGTGATAAAGATGAAATTTCTTTGCAGGTGATGTTGGGAGACGAGGATGGTGGTTCTCGGGAACCGAGTGTCCCTGACCTGCCTGGCTCCTGTGACAATTTTGGGAGTGAGCCGGTGCGAGACCCCACTCTTAAAACGGCACCGGAAAATGTAACTGTTCTGAATGAGGTTCCCCAAGAGCCTGGCTCTGAGGAGAGGTTTCCTCATGCTGCCATGAACAATAACCTATTGTATAGGGACACTGAAGTCCAGGGAGAGGTTGTGAGTCAGCTCCTGGTACCTGAGCTATATGGAAGTATAGTGCTGGGGTTATCACATAGTCACATACTTGAGGGACCACCTGAGGGAAACCAGGGACCAGATGGTGAAGTTAATGTTGTGGATGACATGTTAACTAAGGTTCCAGATCAAGATGTGAATGAGAATGAATTGTATAACCCTGACAGTGAGCCGGATGTGAATGAAAATGAAGTGTCTAACCCTGAAAGTGAGCCAGATGTGGCTGAGAAAAGGGGGTCAGACAGGGATAGTGGTGGTGATACTGAGTCATCTGATGACAATAAAGCAACCAGTGCAAGTGAGGAAGGCATGGTAGCAGAGGAGATTGAGAGTCCTGAGAGGAAGGCTGAGGCTGACCTTGCAGTCGGACGGAAGATGGCATCTGAAGATGTTTTACAGTTGGCCGGTTCCCTGGCGAAGACTAAGGTGAAAGACAGGACTCTGAAACTGAACACAGCACAAGTGGATGCTGTTGAAAATGAGAAGTTATCAATGTATGGTGTGGATCTGCATCAGGCCAAGGACTCTGAAGGTGATGCTGCAGAGGTGGAAAAAGCCATGGAAGTGGTGGACACCAGGCCAGGTGCCTTACCAGAAGCTGAGGTCTCAAGTGAAGCTGTGAGGAACAAGACTGAAGATGTGGGGAATGACTCTGCCCCGGAATCTGTTTCTGCCGGAGACAGCGGCGTGGACGGTGTACTGTCCGGATCCGTGGCTGCAACTCGCGAAGCTCGGGCCGGAAGTTCGGCGCCCGGTGCGCCATCGGAGTTCCCGAGCGACACAAAGGATCTGGATAAATCCCAAGATGAGATTTTGAGACCTCGGGTTGGCCTTGGTGAGCTCAGGCGCATTTTCATGGAGTCTACACCTGAACCACGTCCCAGTGAGTGGGAGGGGCGATGTTCGCTCCGTTGCCGCTGCAGATACACGGGAGCTCAGATGGGATGCAGAACGTGGTAGAAAAGAAGACTGATGGTAGGGCTTCTGAGCATGTCCTACCAGAAGAACCTGAAGAAGGGGCCGAAGACGTAAAGGACGTCCAACAACTACAGGAGAAGATGCGCAGCCATGAGGATCTCCTGGAGAAAGAAGTAAGAGCTCTGAGTCTTATGCAAAGTGAGCCTGTACCAGAAGAGGATAAATTATGTGTACCGACCAAGAAAAACGATCAGCTCCCTCTACAGTGCCCATCGTTTGAACAGTGTGGCTCAAAATGGTCAAAGACCATGACAGAGGCGCTTAAGTTCTGTGAAATAGAATTTATGAATCAACTGATATTTAAGAAAGTAGATGGGCTAAAAAGGTTCAGGGGGAATTAGAGAAAACCCCTATACCTCCTGTGACAGTTGGTGACACAGGGTCAGTGCCCCAAAAACAGGAGGTACGAAAGTTTCTGAGGAAGAATCAGCAGAGGTGTTCTGACGTGCCTGATCGTACTTATCTGGTGAGCCACTATACTGAGACTGAGGCTGGCACTAAGGTCAAGCTGAAACCGTGCAGGACACCCGAGGCCCGCAGAGAGCATAGGCCTGGGACGGTACAGCGTAGTGCGGTTGCTTTAGGTGAAGATACATATGACAATGGTGAAGATGAACTTGGTGTTGGCCATAGCTGGTCCGGAGTTCACTGTCTCTTTAGGATTGTTGACCAGCCCTCCGGTCTGGATGACCAGCCCTCCGGTCTGGAGAAGAGGGGGGGGATATGTGAGACAGTGAAGGAATATGTGGTGAATGAGGTGTATATTTCACCTAAGTACCTTGCTGACTGGTATGAGCGAAATGTGTGGCTTTGTAAACCTGGTGGTAAAGAAAGGTCACTACACCTGCCATTCAGTACACGCTTGCAGCTCAGACCTGAACCCACTCAGGTGTTGATTAGGAAGCCAGAAGTAGGTGCTTGGGAGCACAGTCAGAGAGCTAGTTTAGCCTGGACACAGGAAGGTGTCTCGGCACAAGAAACAGTCTCCAAGAGTGTTAGAGCTGTCTTTAGCCTGGACACAGAGAGGTGTCCTGGCACAAGGAAGCAGTCTCCAAGAGTGTTTGAGCTATCTCAGTTTGGGTGCAGGAAGGACCCCGGACATAGGAGTAGTCTCAGTGCGAATCCGTGTGAAGAGCGGCTGAATAGGAGTGGATCTCTCTCAAGTCTGGTCATGGAAGGTGCCTTCAGACACAAGGAGGAGTATCTGTGAAGCTCCATACTGGTAACATATGTGATATGTGTTGTTTTGGGCACAGACTGGTAGAGTCTGGGTCCCGGATAGAGAGGGCCATCTATCTAAGTGTAATTAGAGGCTAGACAAGCCCAGGTTTTCTGTTTATGCTTTGTTTTAATCTGTTTGCTGTGGACTTTAATAAAGCTGGTTGCGGCCAGTTTTACACCAGAACTGCTGTCTGAATGAACTGTTTTCATGCCATTCTGTCTACCCAGACAGCGATCCTAGAGCTAAACCCCTGGAAATGTTACAATATATATATATATATGTAATTGTGACATATATATATACATATATTTATAGTTCATCCACTTCTACATACTGTAATAGCCGCTAATTCAATTGCCGGCTTTTGTGAAATCACAGAAGCCGACATGAAATAATACATTGTTTACACACAGTAAACCATGTCATTTCATGTATTTTGATATATGGGTTTAACCTACAATTACATAAGTGTATGTGTGCAAAATTTCAGACATGTAGGGGTTAATTAAAGGTGTAAATTCGTTGAAAAAAAATGCGTGGGCTCCCGCTGTATTTTCTCCACCAGACAGACAAAGCAAGCGAGTGGGGGCAGATAATAATAGCCTAGGGAGGGTACATTTTTTTTGTGCCTCACTGGCTACTAACATCTGCACCCAGACACCCCAGAAAAGGCAAATCTCTAATTAGATGTGCCCTTTCTGGCACTTAGCCCGTCTATTCCCATTGCCCTGTAGCGGTGACGAATGGGTTAATAATGGGTTAAAGCCACCTTGCTATTGAAAGGTGAGTTTAAGCCAGGTTAATAATTGAGAGCTGTCAATTAGACAACTATCAATTATTAATCCTATTGAAGGAAATAAAAAAAACACACACACTTGAAGAATAAATAATTTTAATGAAATAAAAACACATTTTTTTGACCATCTTTTATTTAACTCTTAATCCCTGCGAAGCCCTTGATTTCCTATAATAAAGAAAAAATAATAAAACAACATTATTCTCACCTATCACGCTGTAATCCTTCACAAAGGGTTAACTAGCTTTCAGCTAAGCAGCGCAAGTAATGCTGCCTGCTCAGCTGAAAGCTCCTGAATGAATGAGCTTATCTCCGGCCGACAGGAGAGGATGTGATTAATGAATGAAGCTTAATTGATTGCGTCCCACTTTCACTTTAGGTCAGGTCAGGGTGACCTGACCTGAAGTGAAAGTGGCAATAAATCAATTAAGCTCCACACATTAATCACTTTCTCTCCTTTCGCCTGGAGAGGAACTTATTCATTCAGGGGGTAACAGCTCAGCAGGCAGCATTAGCTCCCTGCTAGATGTAACCTGTTAACCCTTTCTGATGGATTACAGCGTGGGACCTGACTGTGCATCGGATAGGTAAGAATAATTTTGCTTTTTTATTTTATTTTTATTACAGGAAATGGTTTTAGCAGGAAAATAAAAGATGGTCAAAAACTGTTTGATTATTTCATTAAACTTCTTTTTTATTAAAGTGTGTGTGTTTGATTTTTCTTTCATACAATAGGATTAATAATTGATAGTTGTCTAATTGACAGCTCTCAATTATTAACCTGGCTTAAAGTCACCTTTCAATTGCAAGGTGGCTTTAACCCCTTATTAACCCATTCGCCACCGCTAAAGGGCAATGGGAATAGACGGGCAAAGTGCCAGAAAGGGCTAATCTAATTAGAGATTTGCCTTTTCTGGGGTGTCTGGGGGCAGATGTTAGTAGCCAGGGGGGGCACAAAAAAATGTACCCTCCCTAGGCTATTATTATCTGCCCCCACTCGCTTGCTTTGTCTGTCTGGTGGAGAAAATACAGCGGTAGCCAAAGCATTTTTTTTCAATGAATTTACACCTTTAATTAACCCCTACATGTCTGAAATTTTGCACACATACACTTATGTAATTGTAAGTTAAAACCATATATCAAAATACATGAAATGACATGGTTAACTGTGTGTAAACACTGTATCATTTCATGTCGGCTTCTGTGATTTCACAAAAGCCGGCAATTGAATTAGCGGCTATTACAGTATGTAGAAGTGTATGAACTATAAATATATATATGTCACAATGACATGTATATATATATATATTGTGAGACAGTGAGGATATGTGGTGAATGGGGTGTACATTTCACCTAGGTTCTTTGCTAACTATAAGGGAAATATGTGGCTTTGTAGACCTGGTGGTAGAGAGAGGTCACTACACCTTGCATTCATTGCACACTTGCAGCTTAAACCTGAAGCCAATCAGCTGTTAAATAGGAAGCCAGAAATAGGTGTCTGCGGACACAGTCAGAGAGCTAGTTTAGCCTGGACACAGGGAGGTGTCCTGGCACAAGAAACAGTCTCCAAGAGTGTTAGAGCTGTCTTCAGCCTGGACACAGAGAGGTGTCCTGGCACAAGGAAGCAGTCTCTGTGAGAATCCATGCGAATAAGCCAAGAGTGTTAGAGCTGTCTTCAGCCTGGACACAGAGAGGTGTCCTGGCACAAGGAAGCAGTCTCTGTGAGAATGCATGCGGATAAGCTACTGAAGAGGAGGAGAGCCGTCTCAGTCTGGGTGCAGGAAGGACCCCGGACATAGGAGTGTCTCTGTGAACCTCCATGCTGATGATTACTGAAGAGGAGGGGAGCTGTCTCAGTCTGGGTTAGAGGTACCCCGGACACAAGAGTGTCTCTGTGAACCTCCAGCATAATGACTACTGAATAGGAGTGGATCTCTCTCAAGTCTGGACGTCGGGTGGACCTTCAGACATAAGGAGGAGTATCTGGGAAACTCCATACTGGTAACATATATCATATGTGTTGTTTTGGGCACAGACTGATAGAGTCTGGGTTCCTGATAGAAAGGGACATTACATAAGTGTAATTTAGTGGCTAGACAAGCCTAGGTCTTTTGTTTATGCTTTGTTTTATCTGTGTGCTGTGGACTTTAATAAAACTGGTTGCTGCCAGTTTTTACCATAATTGCTGTCTGAATGAACTGTTTCCATGCCATTCTGTCTACCCAGACAGCGATCTCAGAGCTAAAACCCCCTGAAAGGCTACAATATATATATATATATATATATATATATATTATATATGTATTCTATGTGTATGTATCTAGTGTTTTGTGAGCTGTCAGTGTGATTTTACAGTAGCCGGGATGAATTGCCGGCTTTTCAAAGCAAACTGGTGAGTATAAATCGGACAGCACTCGCATGGTGCGAGTGCTGTGCGATGATTTCTCGCACCCATTGACTTGCATTGGCGATTATCATGCCAAAATCGCATCAAATCGCAGCATGCTGCGATTTTTTTCTCACACCAATTTCGGCTGAGAAAAAAATCGCAAATGAGATGTCACCTATTGAATAACATTGGTCAGCTTTGAATCCGATTTTTTTTCGGCTGAATATCATCCGTTTTCGGCGCAAGTGAGTATGAGCCCTTATCTGAATGCTCTGCCATTTATTCCATAAGCAAGTATATATGGTTATCTAATTCTACTGTTATAGTGTTACTCCATATATTACTTTCCAGCATGTACTATTGCTTTTCTCAGTGTGTATATTTCTTTTCTGTATCTACCTATGACCAGTGAATGCTTTACTTACCTGTGTATATATATTGGATTATCTCATATGCTTGATTTTAGCATAAAAGACCTGTAATTACTTACTTTTTTGGGGTTAAAGTGATCTATGTGTGGCATACTTGTAATTGTCATACTTCTCCTTTTTTTACTTCACCCAATCATATGTGATATAATATATTATGACATTTTTGGAGAGATAAAAAAACGCAAAGCACAATAGGGTCTAATCCAAGTAAATTAGTGATAATAAAAAGGATTAAGCTCACATGTAAATGTTGATAAGCCGAAAATGTCAGCTGCTGCAATATCCACAATCGTTTTTAGAGAGATACCGGGGTAGGGTGGATTTTGATACGTAAAGTAAAAGCATTTGAACTGGAATATAAGTTGATGGGCATGCAGCTTGTAAGTGCATGTTCACACTGGCCACTAAACAGACACAACCCAACAGAAAAACAAATTGAGCAAATACCCTGCTGTAGATACAATAAATAAAGGGCAATGGTGCATAAAAATAATATAAGTTATTTGGTTAACATGTTTTTTTTTTTTAAAAAAAAAAAAAACGTAAAAGCCATCCCACCATGTCACGGTGACCTTATTCAGGATGATCCAAAACTCTAGTATTTAGACCTTCCATGTGTCTAGTGACATTTGTGTGAATAAGGGCTAAGAAGGACCGAGATCCCGACTAATGGACACTGAGCACTGGGGAACTTTTTAAATGTAAAGTCCAGCTCAAAGAAAACGGAGGAGACACCACTATCTGCACAGGTTGCAGAAACCAACAGAAAACAAAAGTATTGAACTGGAATGTAAGTGAACTGAAATGTAAGTATTAAAACTTTACCATGTGTGTAATCACGTTTGTGTGAATAAGGCCAGAGAAGTACTGAGACCCTTGGATTTTGTTATGTGCTGTTGACTATAAATACAATCCAAGAGATCTCAGGAAAAAAATGGTTTAATATCAACCCGTTTCATAGTCCATCTGATTCCTTCCTCAAGACTATCGCATGTGATTGTCATGAGAGATCTTGGATTATACAGGTCCTTCTCAAAAAATTAGCATATAGTGCTAAATTTCATTATTTTCCATAATGTAATGATTACAATTAAACTTTCATATATTTTAGATTCATTACACACCAACTGAAATTTGTCAGGTCTTTTATTGTTTTAATACTGATGATTTTGGCATACAACTCCTGATAACCCAAAAAACCTGTCTCAAAAAATTAGCATATCAAGAAAAGGTTCTCTAAACGAGCTATTACCCTAATCTTCTGAATCAACTAATTAACTCTAAACACATGCAAAAGATTCCTGAGGCTTTTAAAAACTCCCTGCCTGGTTCATTACTCAAAACCCCCATCATGGGTAAGACTAGCGACCTGACTGATGTCAAGAAGGCCATCATTGACACCCTCAAGCAAGAGGGTAAGACCCAGAAAGAAATTTCTCAACAAATAGGCTGTACCCAGAGTGCTGTATCAAGGCACCTCAATGGGAAGTCTGTTGGAAGGAAACAATGTGGCAGAAAACGCTGTACAACGAGAAGAGGTGACCGGACCCTGAGGAAGATTGTGGAGAAGGACCGATTCCAGACCTTGGGGGACCTGAGGAAGCAGTGGACTGAGTCTGGTGTAGAAACATCCAGAGCCACCGTGCACAGGCGTGTGCAGGAAATGGGCTACAGGTGCCGCATTCCCCAGGTAAAGCCACTTTTGAACCATAAACAGCAGCAGAAGCGTCTGACCTGGGCTACAGAGAAGCAGCACTGGACTGTTGCTAAGTGGTCCCAAGTACTTTTTTCTGATGAAAGCAAATTTTGCATGTCATTCGGAAATCAAGGTGCCAGAGTCTGGAGGAAGACTGGGGAGAAGGAAATGCCAAAATGCCTGAAGTCCAGTGTCAAGTACCCACAGTCAGTGATGGTGTGGGGTGCCATGTCAGCTGCTGGTGTTGGTCCACTGTGTTTCATCAAGGCCAGGGTCAATGCAGCTAGCTATCAGGAGATTTTGGAGCACTTCATGCTTCCATCGGCTGAAATGCTTTATGGAGTTGAAGATTTCATTTTTCAGCACGACCTGTCACCTGCTCACAGTGCCAAAACCACTGGTAAATGGTTTACTGACCATGGTATTACTGTGCTCAATTGGCCTGCCAACTCTCCTGACCTGAACCCGATAGAGAATCTGTGGGATATTGTGAAGAGAAAGTTGAGAGACGCAAGACCCAACACTCTGGATGAGCTTAAGGCCGCTATCGAAGCATCCTGGGCCTCCATGACACCTCAGCAGTGTCACAGGCTGATTGCCTCCATGCCACGCCGCATTGAAGCAGTCATTTCTGCAAAAGGATTCCCGACCAAGTATTGAGTGCATAACTGAACTTTATTATTTGATGTTTTTTTTGTTTGTTTTTAAAAAACACTTTTATTTTATTGGACGGTTGAAATATGTTAATTTTTTGAGACAGGTTTTTTGGGTTATCAGGAGTTGTATGCCAAAATCATCAGTATTAAAACAATAAAAGACCTGACAAATTTCAGTTGGTGTGTAATGAATCTAAAATATATGAAAGTTTAATTGTAATCATTACATTATGGAAAATAATGAAATTTAGCACTATATGCTAATTTTTTGAGAAGGACCTGTATTTAAATCAGCAGCTCATATCAAAATCCACCCCACCACGGTATCACTCTGAATCATGTTTTTACAGAGGTATATTTTCTCTCCATATGGTTGTAGTCATGGATTATTATATGCAATATTGATTTGCAGGATATAATATTATATATAAATATATACACTGCTCAATAAATAAAGGGAACACTTAAACAACAGAATATAACTCTAAGTAAATTAAACTTCTGTGAAATCAAACTGTCCACTTAGGAAGCAACACTGATTGATAATCAATTTCACATGCTGTTGTGCAAATGGAATAGACAACAGATGGAAATTATTGGCAATTATCAAGACACACTCAATAAAGGAGTGGTTCTGCAGGTGGGGACCACAGACCACATCTCAGTACCAATGCTTTCTGGCTGATGTTTTGGTCACTTTTGAATGTTGGTTGTGCTTTAACACTCGTGGTAGCATGAGACGGACTCTGCAACCCACCCAAGTGGCTCAGGTAGTGCAGCTCATCCAGGATAGCATATCAATGCGAGCTGTGGCAAGAAGGTTTGCTGTGTCTGTCAGTGTCCAGAGGCTGGAGGCGCTACCAGGAGACAGGCCAGTACACCAGGAGACGTGAAGGGGGCCGTAAGAGGGCAGCAACCCAGCAGCAGGACCGCTACTTCCGCCTTTGTGCAAGGAGGAACAGGAGGACCACTGCCAGAGCCCTGCAAAAAGACCTCCAGCTGGCCACAAATGTGCATGTGTCTGCACAAAGGGTTAGAAATCAACTCCATGAGGATGGTCTGATTGCCCGACGTCCACGGATGGGGGTTGTGCTGACGACCCAACACCGTGCAGGACGCTTGGCATTTGCCACAGAACACAAGGATTGGCAAATTCACCACTGGCGCCCTGTGCTCTTTACAGCTGAAAGCAGGTTCACACTGAGCACATGTGATAGACGTAACAGAGTCTGGAGACGCCTTGGAGAGCGATCTGCTGCCTGGAACATCCTTCAACATGACTTGTTTGTCAGTTGGTCAGTAATGGTGTGGGGTGGCATTTCTTTGGGGGGCCGCACAGCCCTCCATGTGCTCGCCAGTGGTAGCCTGACTGCCATTAGGTACCAAGAAGAGATCCTCAGACCCCTTGTAAGAACATATGCTGGTGCGGTTGGCACTGGGTTCCTCCTAATGCAGGACAATGCCAGATCTCAACAGGTAAAACCAAAAAAGAAAAATAGATTGGCACTAAGAAACAGTCTACTTACTGGTGGAGTGGGTGGACTCTGATCTCATGTTGCTGGAGTGTGTCAGCAGTTCCTGAAAGATGAAGGCATTGAAGCTATGGACTGGCCCGCCCGTTCCCCAGACCTTAATCCGATTGAGCACATCTGGGACATCATTTCTCGCTCCATCCACCAACGTCACGTTGCAGCACAGACTGTCCAGGAGTTGGCGAAAGCTTTGGTCCAGGTCTGGGAGGAGATCCCTCAGGAGACCATCCGCCACCTCATCAGGAGCATGTCCAGATGTTGTAGGGAGGTCATACAGGCACATGGAGTCTACACACAATACTGAGCATCATTTTGACTTGTTTTAAAGACATTACATTCCTCTTTAATTTTGGGTGTAACTCCAAATCCAGGCCTCCATTGGTTAATAAATTTGATTTCCACTGATGATTTTTGTGTGATTTTGTTGTCATTACATTCAACTTTGTACAGAACAAAGTATTCAATGAGAATATTTCATTCATTCAGATCTAGGATGTGTTATTTGAGTGTTCCCTTTATTTTTTTTGAGCAGTGTATATAGGACTTCAATATCTTACTTCCAGTTTAACCACCTGTAGACTCAGTGATGTTGCCTCATTTTACATATACATATGTATTTGTAAACCTTTTCATCTGTTACATTTTTTGGACTGTGTAAAAGTTTTCATTAGGGTTAATAGTTATGGTTTATGGCCTATTTACATGGATTGTGGCTATAGGTGTATCTTTACTTCTTTCCTTCAGGCTGATTCTTTGGGAGCCTGAAAAACAAACTTAAATGAATCTTGAGATCACAAATAACTTGTTTAATATTGCATGGTTAAGCAGAACACTGTGAGTCCAATTCCATAAACTGATTTTACCAGAGAGAGCTGCAAACAGCCAGACCTATTGTACTGAAAGACATCTTTATTGTTGCAGATTTCAGCTTTCAGCAATATCATCAGAGTACAGACATTGAGGGAGAAGTACATGGTAGATATGTAGTGACCCGGTCCAGACTGGGTATGCCTCCTTAAGTAAACCTGGACCATGAGTAGCTTCTGTACACTGCAGCTCACTCCTAAGTTATCCTTTTACTGTTATATGGTTTAAATGAATCCCAAAACTCACTAATCTCATATGTTCCTCAGGTATGTGTTTCAGTGTTCTTTTAAGAGCACTTTTCAATTGGTGTGTTCCAGCACCATATGCTGGTGAAATGCATGATTTATATATTAATCTCACAATGTGAAGTCTGACACAAGAATTGGTCATGGACCCTGTCACCAAGGTTCAATAGGAGGAGCTACCTCCTGTCTCTGTCTAGACAAGTCAGAGATCTGGAAAGTCCCCAGGGAGTCGGGTTCAAGATGTGACCCATAGAAGACCTCATGTGAGGGGTCTACTGACTCCCTCCAGGCTCTAAGCCGGGAGGTTCATCCTTGTCTTCATCCCAAGACTTACAGCCAGGCTTAATGCCTTGGATCTTCCCCTGACTTCTACAGCCAAGATGGCTAAAGATTTTTAACCCTTTTAACCCTGGATCCCCGCTGTCCGGTTTAAGTCGTGTTTTTCCAGCATTAGGTCACAATAAATGTGTACAGAAGAACCTATTTCTCCACGTGTTGAGGTAATCGAGGGTCCCCCACCTCACCCCAAATTATCTGTTATTTACTTCAAGTATATTTCTGCACGTACCGTGACCAGCTGAGAAAATGAATATGGGATTTCAGGTCTGTAAATATTCTTGCCATCTATTTCCTCTTCTGCCTTTATGCCACCAAGAGTAGTGTTGAGCGATACGATACTGCAAATATCGGGTATCGGCCGATATTAGCTGTATCGGGCTTTCGATTCCGAGTACCGATATTTTCGTCATATCGGATACCGGAATCGGATTTGTCACTGTCACTGTGAGTGTCCATCGGTCGGGTCTGTCAGGAGTCAGCGGCACTTACCTGGCAGAAGATCTCCGGCGGTCACGTCCTGGACTGCTTGATGGCCGCCATTATCTTCTCCCTGGCGGTCACATGCAGTTTTTCGCGATAACTGCAGTGACTGCAGGGTAATCCCGGCCGTAAACCAGTCCGATGACGTCACCGCCGGGGAAGCAGGTAATCAGCTGTGCTGAGCCGGGATGACAGGCTCTGCCTGTCATTCTGATGTAGCAGAGCTGGATCGTCGTGGGACACTCGTTACTATGGACTGCGTCGGACAGGTGGTATACTGCTGTTTTTTTTTTTTCATTTTTTTACAGGAGATCGATGGCGTCGCTGGATGAGACTGTAATAAAAGTAATGAAAACTGTGTTGTGTTTTTTATTAAATTAAAAAACTTTTTTATGAACATTCACCCGTCCGGGTACATCAACAATTTAACTATTTACATACAGGGACCCTGTCCGGGTTATTTATAATTCTTTGGCAGGGGTGTTCCAGGTACCACCTGGTACTCTTCTGATGCTTGCCAAACATCCGAGACACCAAGGACCACCAGGACCTGATGACGTCGTGTGGCCTGTACAGTCAAGTCGTGACCCGCTATCTGTTTCTGTGTGGCCACCTCTTTCATCTCCCTCCGGGTCTGGAGCCCTATGTCCCGGACTGAACGAACCCCAGGGGGCCTAACAGGCGCCGGGTACGGGCCAGCTATCATTATCATGTCCATAGTTGGGGCTGCTGAGGAGACCACTGAGGGAGGCTGGGGAGATTTACGGCGTGGGGTGGGCACTTGTGCAGAGGCCTGGATGTGGGAGGCTGAAGGCTCCGAGGGTCTCACAGGTTCCTGACA
>JARQOD010000001.1:16613328-16833268 GCA_033576555.1 Oophaga sylvatica | reverse complement strand
GACCGCCGGGGAGAAGATAATGGGGGCCCTTTTAAAGCAGTGGGGGAAAAGGGACCCCGGAGATCTTCTCCCGGGTAATCCCGCGGACCCTGCCCGGGGGGGGGGGGGGGGGGGAAACCCGACCGAGGGGACATACAGTGACAGGGGAAAAACCCGTTTCCCGGTATTCGATATGACAAAAATATCGGTATTCGGAATCGAAAGGCCGATACAGCTAATATCGGCCGATACCCGATATTTGCAGTATCGTATCGCTCAACACTAGTGAAAATATAATATTTGTGTCATTCTCAAAACTTTTGGCCATGACTGTACACATATTCCATGTGTTTGAATATAGATGTGTATATACCATATGTTCTAAGTTAATTTTCTGATAGCCCGCCTGGTGGTGCGAACAAGCTGCAACCTACTCCGTTGATCATCGGCTAATTGTGTAATTGTCCAGATGATAGAAGGCAACAGAGAGCTGTTCACTCCAAGGATCACAGCAGATGGTACTCGTGACCTTCCCGGCCTGTGATATCAGGGATTTGTGGGATTAAGAAAGTTCTGACAAACATCTGGCTCCCTGACACTGTGAATCACAAGCATTGTAATGTTTTGAATTTCCCTGAAAGGTCTTCAACGCAAGCACAGCCCTAGCAATGTCAAAGTGACCTCAACACATATGGCAATGATTAAATGGATCTTCATTGCCATACTGTCACACACTTTCTGTAGTTTCCTCAGTGTTTTAGAGCCAAGTTGTCATCTGTGATGTCTTCTTAATGTCCAGTTCATCATAAAATGGCTGCTGCATTCTTTTCTTCTGCTTTCAAACAGTCTATCATAATTCCCCTTGATTGTTTTTGCTATACTATGTGATGTGATAGCTGCAAGGTTTTATGGGAGATCTCACCCAACTGGGCTCAAGGTCATGCAAACCATTTGTGGCTGATGTAATCTTCTTCAAAGTGTAAAATGGGGGTTATCATTTTTCGTGATTCACCTGACTTGACAGACCACATTCCTGAAGTCTTCCATCAAAATGTTTTCTGGCAAAACTGAGACGAACCTTTATGTTCTTATTGATCAGCAGTGGTTTTCTCCTTGGAACTCTGCTCTGCAGGAAATTTTTGCCCAGTCGCTTTTTTTATGGTGACGTCATGAACACTGATCTTAACTGAGTCAAATGAGGCAAGCAGTTCTTTGGATGTTGCTGTGGTGTCTTTTATGACCTTGTAGATGAGTCATCGCTGTGCTCTAGGGGGTAATTTTGATTGGCTGACCACTCCTTTAAGGTTCGCTACTGTGTCATATTTTTGCAATTTGTGAATAAAGGCTCTCAATGTTGTTTGTTGGAGTCCCAAAACTTTAGAAATGTCTTTATCATCTTTTCCAGACAGACTTTGTTTCTCATTTGTTCAGAATTTCTTTGGATCGCGGCATGATGTCTAGCTTTTGAGGATCTTTTGGTCTCTTTCACTTTGTCACACAGGTCCTATTTAAGTACTAGGTATGGCTAGGGCATTTTAACTCAGTTTCCCAAAGATAAACCACAGTTAATTTATGTTTTAAGGGGGAAACACTTTTTCACACAGGGCCCTGTAGGTTTGGATTTATTTTCCCTTAGTAATAAAGACATTCATTTAAAAACTTCATTTTGTGTTTCCTTGGTTTATCTTTGTGCAATATTTTAATTTGTTTGGTGATCTGAAACATTTAGAGTTTACAAACTTGTAAAAGAATAGGAAGTCAGGAAGAAGGCAACACTTTTCATACAATGGTGTATATGTACAGTATATGTATATATATATATATATATATATATATATATATATATATGTGCAAGGATTTTCACGATATATGTAGTGATGATATGACACCGTTGATCGTCCTCATGTTTGTTCACAACCATCTTGGATGCAATGACAACTTGAAGTTTGGCTCTATGCATGAGGGCCAAAGACTCCAACGCAAATGTAGGATTATCAGAAGCTGTAGCAAGGACCGGACAAGTTGAATTGAGAAGAAAAGCAGCCAGAGAAATGAGAAGAGGGTAATTAACATGATTTTTTTTGTTACATATCATGTTTCTTATGCTCATGAGTCTAGACTACTCAGAGCATAATAAGGGGTAATTAAATTTGTGGATAATAACAAATAAAATGTCTTAATTTGTTGTGCCTGCTTGTTTTTTTACAAGAACCAGGGTTTTTTTTCACTAAGCATGTGTCAGTATGCTGGATGGAGCAGAGTTGAATGTGCTGCTGATGAGTAACCAGTCAAAATGTGATTTCTAGATGAGAGAGAGACATGCCCAGGACTTTCTATGAATGGACACTCCATGGGTCAGTTAGGAAAGCTGAACAGTCTGTGTGTGGGAGCTGCAAAGAAACATGTGGAAGTGGTAGCCTGTTCAGTGTGAACTGTACCTGTAGTTGAATACTTCTGTTTGGTGCTGGAGGATGCTGGAGCTTTGGCTGAAGAGGATACTGAGACTGGTGGAACTGTAACCTGTTAGGGTGAGCACGCACTGACATATTTGTGCCCAGCTAAATTAATTGTTTATTTGCTGTATACCATTTTGCCCAGAAGGGCTCTTTTAGCCTTTGAACCCCTTGTAGTTTAATGAAAGCAATAAAACTGCACCAAACGTGCATTGCCTGTGTGAACACTAACTAATGTCTACCTGATAGTGTGAATCCCTATAATGTATGTGTATTTTTCTCTAATCCTATATCTCTAATTTTGATCAATGATCAAATTACAAAACTTAATTGGGGGTTTGAATTGTTCTCCTGTTACCAAAGGTAATGGATTTGAAGTATTCAAAAATCTAAATCTCTTTGTGGACAAATTTTGCTTAAGTTCCTTCATTAAGGCAAAAATGGGGAAAAGTGAGATTTGGGAATATCCAACATTTCAAAGAAAAAAACAATGGATTGGTGGGAAGCTGAATTGAGTGCCGTAGACGTCCTTAATTAACTGAATAACTCACCTAACCTGGTTGACGATAAATGCCAGCTATCTCCACTAATAAATATATCTAGCACTTATGTCAGGCATGGAAAAGTACTTAATCAAACCTTAATCTGAATAGGGAATATAAACACAGTTTAAGTCATAGTGAAGGAGTAGCTTTGAACAAATTATGCAATCTATCTGCAGTAGAGATAGTCTGAAAATCCAAGCACTAGTATGAAAATGCAAAGATCATATGATGTGTTAACATCTTTCATAGTTCCAATGGTGAATAACATGTTAATATTCCAAAATTTAAACCAAAAAAGTTTTTCTCAAGGAATCTGTATAGAAAACGCGAATTGTATTTTTTTTTTGTTGGTTACAAATGAAAGAGAAAAGACTTTGAGCTAAAATATGAAATTGGCTCATACAGAGTAATATAATTTTGTAATCCCAGAAGAATTTGTTAGACACATTTCTCTTTCATATGTCACCACGTGGCAGATGTATACATACACCAAATCATGACATATGTGATATAAAACTCATAAACAGATGCATATTTATACTGTGATCATATACACAGCACGTGTTTTGGAGATGGGAAACATATTTTAGTGCCCCTACAACAAACTGACAAAATTGAGGAGCGCAGCTGTTCTTTGTGTTTGGCAGAGGACTCAGTGTAAGGAGGCTCGTAGACATGTCTGATCTTTATTCTGGGAAGACAACTGTAATATAATAACATGAAGAGTGAATTTGACAAAAATTTTAATTTGACAAATTTGCTCAAAATAAGATGCAAAATTTAATTTACACCTAATTTATTTTACATGAATTAAATTAACATGTTTGTCATTAAAAAAGCCATTTATGATGCTCTAAAGTCATCTGACCCCAAAGCATAATGAATGGATGCTGTAATTAGATTACATGGCAAAAACGTACTGACAAGCTTGCCTTTAACCATTTCCCAAACCATATGAATCCATGGATCTGCTGGAATTTGCAAATTTTGGGAAATTCAAATAGTTTAAAATCGATTTGCTCATCCTATAGCAATTTGCCTTCTAGGGGACTTACAACGAGGAAATCAGGGCCAAAATATAACTAGTACCATACGTGTAGTGATATGTAAATCATGCCTAAGATTTGATATTTTTACTGCATACAGTATTACTTTACTCTGGAATTTATGTAGTTTATTATCTAGAAATTGCTTATTGATTGGTGGCCTGTATGAAATTCTCAAGCCATAAAAAAACAAGATGACATATTGACCTGGAGAACCAATCTCATGTTAATGCTATGCCAATAATCAATATTAGTAACATGCCCTATGAATTGTCCACATATAATACCCCATGTTTATAGATCTCAGGATGATCATATGGCCAAGCCATTAACATTAACATGTAAAAATGGAAATTGGGAAAAAAAATATATATTTATTTATATATATGTATGAAGTACATAGAAAAAAATTGCATAATTGCCAGCTAAAATTGGAATAAATGTTTAAATAAAAGCAGACCATGATATTAGTGTGTGGTATATGAACAGGAATATTCACAACTGAAGTTTAGCTTCCCATAGTGAGCAATTCTGACTTTGAAACCAATTTGTGAGTCAGGGTTAAAAAAAATAGAAAATGGGGATCTGGTCACAGAAGTGCAGAAAAAGTTACCTTGTTCTCCAAAAATTGTTCATACAGATGCGCAATATAACTCTTTAACAATCCACCTGTTGTAAAATTGATTAGCACAGTCGCTTACTTTCAATCATTTGTAGAATGTCACTTTTAATGGGGCTGTCCACGGTGGTCCTAAAATATGAAAAATATACATACTCCCCTTCTGAACTCCTGCTGCTTCACTATATTGCTTTTCGAATCCCACTACAGTCTATTGGCTTTCTCTTCTGTCGGGAAGCCTTTGATAACAGCTGCAGCCAATCAAAAACCAGTGTTGTCTTTCTGTGTCATAGTTTCTTCCAATGGCTATCGTATGCCCCTATTGAAAGAGCATGCCAAAAGATTATTTGGGGGAGGAGAGGGAAAAATGGACATAGGAACAGTTGTCATCTGATAGGCAAGTATGTGGCTCTTCCTGTACAACCACAATGGATCGATAATAAATATAGTAGGAAAATTTAGTAGAATCATACACATAAGGTATGTCAGCCATTGTCTGTCATCCTCCCAGCTTTCTTTGTCCCTTGATTGATGTTTCTGAAGGGTACATAAAAGACAACACAGGCTTCATGTGATTGGGGGTTCACATAACATTTTGGAGGTTAGGGCTCCTTATTTTCAATGGATATTAAGTTTGTGGTTGGTTGTTTGCACTATGTTTCACCTTTACAATCTCTAATGTATAAGATCTATGGCATTGAGGCTATTGTTTGAATTTGCTTATTTTATAAAGGCAAACTCATTGAAATGCCCCTTGTCCGCTTCCTGAATAATAAGTATTTTAATTGGATTCTGAGTTAATTACAAAAGGAAAATGCACATTACATTGAGGTTTAATGAAGCACAGGTAAAGAATAATTAGTAAGAGAATTCAGAATCTGGCTTTTGCTAATTTTTTCTTGCATGTGTTAGTGAAGGTCAAATAAGGGTAAAACCCAGTTAAATAAAAGAGATGATGCTTAATAAGTAAACATTTTTAGACTACATCTGTTGATAAAATGCTCATGAAAAATAAAATCTATGTATAAAATATCTTAAGGAAGTTCTATGGACTTGGGATGCTGCAAAACTCAACTTTGAGGTTCACTTCAGAAGCAGACTTTTCTTTCAATTCATATATACCGTATTTTTCGGACTATAAGACGCACCCCAAATTTTCAGAAGGAAAATTGGGAAAAAAATATAATGTGTCAAGGTGCCGGCCTGAGGTATGGCCGCCAGGGCCCTTCGGCAAGATGACCGCCGCATACTCTCATTCAAATCTCGGCAACGAGATCTTGTCCTGAGATCTCGGGAGACGAGATCTCGGGAAGAGATCTCGTTGCCGAGATTTGAATGAGAGTACGCGGCGTCCATCTTGCCGGAGGCCCCTGGCGGCCATTCCTCAGGCCGGCACCGCGTCGCAGCTGCGGGGGGCTTTCTGACTGGGACGTAATGCCGGCGGAGCCCCCCACGCAGCCCAGAGGCCCGCTGCTGCCCGGACACCACCACCGCACCACAGGATTCATCGGGACCACCACCGGAGGCCCCTGGCGGCCTTCAGCCCGGCACCGGGTCTCAGCTGCGGGGGGGCTTTCCGGCTGGGACTAAATGCCGGCGGAGCCCCCAACGCAGCACAGAGCCCCGCTGCTGCCCCGACACCACCACCGCATCGCAGCGAAGCTGCATTGGGAGCGCCGCCGCCACTGGACTTTCTGGTATGTTGCGACCATAAGACGCACCCCCATTTTCCCCCAAAATTTTGGGGAGAAAAGTGCGTCTTATGGTCCGAAAAATATGGTACTAGAAATGAACGAGCACTAAAATGATCGGGTGTTCATTACTCGAGCCAACAAATTCCTAATGCTCGACTGCTCATTTCGAGTATCGAGTATAATGGGAGTCAATGGGAAATCCAAGAATTTTTCTCGCAGACCCTACAATGATGTCTGCTGGGCAGTGAAAATGATGACATGGATGGAAAAAGTGGAGAATGGAAGGAGAACAGCACGGGGAAGACCCCTGGAAGCATCTCTGTCTCCCAGATCGCTGCAGAGAACAATGGTGTCATAATTTTACTCCACTTTGAGGACTGACAAATGAACATTCAAAAATCAACAAGAAATTGGAGTTTACAGGAAAAAACATGTTAAGAAACATTCTTTCCTGCGTAATGTCTTTTATGGAAGACAAAATTTAAAAAGGATTCTTTTAAAAAAATAATATTTTATGTAAATCAAAATTGATTTTTTTCCAGAAAAATGGAAATTTCAGTGTAATTTTGAAGGAAGCAAGAACTGCCAAAAATTTGATGTAAGAGGGACTCAAATGCACTCTGTACTAGACATAAAGGAGGGACTCATACACATTTTGTTCAAATTGTCATGTAGAGGTACTCCTAGACTCAGAAAGGCTATGCACTAAGTGCAAAGCCTGCCAAAAAAAGAAGCAAGGTCATACATACACCCTTGAAGGCACCAACTGTAGTACCTCATTCAATTACTGTGAGCAAAGTATAGTTGTGGTACCCCTACACTCCTAAAAGTTCTGCACAGTGCAAAGAATTCCATAAAAATACAAGCAGGGACACACACATAACCTTGAAGGCACTAAATGTAGCAACTCATTCAAATATTGTGAGCATAGTATAGTTTTGGTATTCCTACACTCCTAAAAGTTTTGCTGAGTGCAAAGCCTTCCAAAAATTAAAAGGAGAACACTATATGGGTGAGAAATTTAACACAACAAAGTTTTAAACTCTTTTATTGGAGTGTTATGTATAACAACAATGTACCCCAGACAACAGAATACTATTTAGGTAAGAAACCCAACGCAATTTTTAAATGCTTTTTTGGAGTGTTATATATCATGAAAATGAACCGTATATACTCGTGTATAAGCCGAGATTTTCAGCCCATTTTTTAGGGCTGAAAGTCCCCCTCTCGGCTTATACGCGGGTCATATACGGGGTCGGAGGGGGAGGGGGAGCGGGGGTGTCGGATCATACTCATCCCTTCACCGGAGCGGTCTCTGCAGCCACCCTGCTTCTCCCACGATCTCCGACTCCTTCCTGCAGCGGTCACATGTTACCGCTCATTAAAGTCATGAATATGCACAAATTCATGACTTTAATAAGCAGTACCACGTGACCGCTGTAGGACTGAAGCGCTGCGGAGAGCGCCGGGAGAAGAGGAGAGGCTGCAGAGACCGCGCCGGCGGAGGGGTGAGTATAGCGATATTTACCTGTCCTGTTCCACCGCTGCGCGCTGCTACCTGGTCCGACTCCTCTGGCTGTGAATGTTCAGGCAGAGGGCGCGATGACGTCGTTAGTGCATGCCGCGCCCCCTGCCTGATCATTCACTGCCGAGGACCCGGAAGAGGGAGCAGTGCGCAGCGTTGGAGCGGTCCAGTGACAGGTAAATATCTCAGGTGCTGGGGTCCTGAGCGAGCGGTGACACCGGCACCTGTCCCCCATAGCGCGCCGGTTTCACCGCCTGCTCAGGAAACCGGCACCTGGCCCCTAGCGACGAGAGGTGAGTATGTCATTTTTTTTTGCAGCAGCGCGGCAGCATAAGGGACGTATACTATGGGGCATAATCTGTGGATCATACAAGGGCATAATCTGTGCAGCATATGGGGGCATAATCTGGATCACACGGGGCATATTCTGTGCAGCATATGGGGGCATAATCTGTGGAACATATGGGGGCATAATCTGGAGCATATGGGGGCATAATCTGGAACATATGGGGCATAATCTGGAGCATATGGGGCATAATCTGGATCATACGGGGGGGCATAATCTGTGCAGCATATGGGGGCATAATCTATGGAACATATGGGGGCATAATCTGGAGCATATGGGGGCATAATCTGGAGCATATGGGGCATAATCTGGAGCATATGGGCATAATCTGGAGCATATGGGGGCATAATCTATGGAGCATATGGGGGCATAATCTGTGGAACATATGGGGGCATAATCTGTAGAGTATATGGGGCATAATCTCTGGAGCATATTGGGCATAATCTGGAGCATATGGGGGCATAATCTGTGCAGCATATGGGGGCATAATCGGTGGAGCACATCGGTGCATAATCTCTGGAGCATATTGGGCATAATCTGGAGCATATGGGTGCATAATCTGTGGAGCATATGGGGGCATAATCTGTACAGCATATGGGGTATAATCGGTGGAGCATATGGGGGCATAATCTCTGGAGCATATTGGGCATAATCTGGAGCATATGGGTGCATAATCTGTGCAGCATATGGGGGCATAATCTGTGGATCTTATGGGGGCATAATCTGTGCAGCATATGGGGGCATAATCTGTGGTGCATATGGGGGCATAATCTGTGGAGCATATGGGGCATAATCTGTGGAGCATATTGGACATAATCTGTGGAGCATATTGGGCATAATCTGAGGAGCATAAGGGGGCATAATTTGTGAGGCATATGGGGGCATAATCTTTGGATCATACAGGGCATAATCTGTGCAGTTTATGGGTACCATAATCATTTTTCACCCTAGCCTTATACGCGAGTCAATAAGTTTTCCCAGTTTTTTGTGGCAAAATTAGGGGGGTCGGCTTATACATGGGTTGACTTATACATGAGTATATACGGTACTTCAGACAACGGAATACAGTATGAGGTGAGAGATTTAACTCAATACAATTTTTAAACACTTTTTTCGAGTGTTATATATCACAAAAATGCACTTCAAACAACATAATACTGTATGGGTAAGACATTTAACCCAACAACATTTTTAAACCCTTTTTTAAGTGAATGACATCACAGTAATGTATCACAGATTATGGAATACTGTGTGGGGGAGAAACTTAACCTAGCAACATTTTTGAATATTTCTTTGGAGTGATCGATATCACAGTAATGTACCCCAGGCAACAAAATGCTACATGGGTGAGAAAATTAACCCTACAAGATTTTTAAATGCTTTTTTTGTAGTATTATATCTGTTGTGAACGTGTTGTAGACAATTTCTAAGCTGAGGCTCCCTCTGGTGGTTGCTGACGGTACTGAGGCTGTATCGAATGACAGGGCCTCCACACCTGCCAGCGACGACTGGCAATCAGGAGTCACTGACTGGACTGATATAAGGTAGCTGCCTTCCCATGATCCTCGCCGGTGATCAATTGTTGTTTCCTCGTTCATTTAGAAGTCTGCTGATGTCTTGCCTTCGTCTGCTACCTTCAGATAAGATATTTTCTGTGTAAAGTTTCATTTATTTTGTTAGATTTTCAGACATACATGGACATTCATGTAATTGTATATATTTAGCATCATCTATTGTATTTGTTATACTTTGCTGCCATCTACTGGCCATTGTTTGTATTGCACTCTATTTGTTATGGTGCTTCCCATAATACCTCTCTGCCTAAAGCTCCTCCTTTCTTTGGCTGGCTTTTCCTGTTTTGTACTCTGGCCATCTTGTTTTGACACATGAGCTGCAGAGCAGGAGAAAGGATTCTCTTGTTCTCTTGTTATCTTCAGCTTGGAGCTCCTACCGTCTCTAATCTGGTGCTGCTATAACCGCTTCTTCTATTGTCTTCACTTTTACCTCATCTCCATTTCATTAACTTCCTTGACATCTCGTCTCATCAAGGTACTGTAATAAAGCCTATTGAATTTAGTACTGCATCATCCTTCCGGACTACCACGCGGCTGATAGAGATAGGAGCATGAGCTGGTGAGCATTATTTACATAGAGATTCGTGATCCCACCCTTCAGATACATCTTGTCCACGTATATCGGTGGGAGAATATTCTGCTTATTTCTATTGTTTGCTATTTCCATTTTTGTCTGCACCTTTGTGGAGGTTAGCCGGGTCCCCTCCTGGGGCCTGTGCTACTCTCTGTTTTTCAGTAGCCACTGTTATTTGTTCAATTTCTCTTTCCCTGCTTTTTGAGTGGCTGCGGGTTAGCCTTGTTCACACTGTGATCTGATTTAGTGGGTAACAAGATCGTGTGATCTCAGCATTATTGAAATCAGAAGTGTTGGAAGTTTTGCTAGGTTTTTGCTGGGTTGCAGATAGTATTCTGTCATGTCCTATTTAGGCAGTGTTTGGCCCCAGCGTTTGCTCACTCTATTTTCTGGCTGTGTTTGTGTTTCGTCTTGTCTAACCACCATTATATGTTTGGGGGTTGCCTATTCCTTTGGGGCTCTACTCTGGGGCAGTTAGCTTTCCTGTTTCTATCTTTAGGTGTAGCTAGCTCTCCGGCAGTGCCGAGGCGTCTAGGACCACCGTAGGTACGCTCCACGGCTGCTTCTAGTTGTGCGGTTAGTTTAGGGATCTGCAACCCATTAGTTTCCAACCTCTCAGGTGTTAAGCTGTTTTGCTGTTTTGCTCCTGTCCTCCTCAGTTACCAAATCATAATAGAATCACCGGCTGTTAGGGTCTGCGGAACGCACCAAATATATGGTGTGAAGAGGTGCGTTCGCAGCCCGGGGTCCACAGTGCAGGCGGAGCCCACTGCTAGTAAAATGGCACAAGAAGCGAACTCTGTTTTCCCGCAGTCGCCAAAATAAACGCCGTAACGCGCTGTGGCAAAATGTGCGAACTCTATTAATCCACAGAGCCGCTAGAAGGAGTGCCGCAGCGCTATATGGCGATGTGTGCAAACTCACTTAACACAACTGAGTTGCAAAATAAACACGCTAGGGCGCTGTCTAGCGTTGAAAGCGAACCCTGTTACGTCACAGAGCCGCTGAGACAAACTTCTGTGTCCTGTCAGGCACCCAGGTACACAGTTAACTGCTAAGCGAACATAGAACGTGATCATGCGCTAATGTCCTCGCGGGAGTCACCCGCAATCTATGGCATCTGAACGCCAGGCCCTGAATACGGCAATCAGACTCCTCACCGGTTATGCCGGTAATCTAGGGCATCTAGGACACCGACCCTGACCAGCTAGCATACCAAACTACTCACCGATTAAGTCGGTATTCTAGAGGTTTATTTCAGCCAGGCCCTAACCACACACACGCATGACCACACTGGTGCAAAGCATATAAAGATTGACACTAGCGCATGGCGGCCCAGCCATGCCACCCTTTTATAGTAACAGCTACAGTACCTGCCAGAAACAAGGACCAATGAAACTGTTCCAGAACACCAGTAGTCACAGGACCTTCCTGGCGGACCAATAGTAGCTGCTGCAGTACCTGAGCATGTGACCCCTGATCTCCAATGAGAGATCTCACCCTGGGCATGCTCAGAAGGGGAAAACAAGGACTTTGTCCTAAAGACGTCTGCTCGCCGCTAACCAGTACTGGCCACAATAGCAGAGCCTGGAGATGCAGCAGTAATCCTCTGCACACTGTTAGACTGGGCGAGACGCTGGGACCGAGTTCTAAGCTGAGCAGAGTCCACTGTGGCTGGAGACGAATGGGAGACCGCAGCCGGGATGGCTCGAGATTCCCCTTGTGCAGAAGCAGGAACTCGACCCCTGACATTACCCCCCTCCTGTGGCCCCCCTTCTCTGGACCTAGCTACGCTCAAAGGCAGTGATGAGCTGCGGAGCATGAACATGCTCGGCAGGCTCCCAGGACCTATCCTCAGGCCCATAACCCCTCCAATCCACCCAAAAAAATTTTTGCCCCGTACCACCTTGCACCCTACAATGGCATTCACCTCGTAGTCATCCGAAGACGAACCCGACGTCCCAGCAGATGACTCAGGCAAACGGGAGATGACCACGGGTTTTAGGAGGGACACATGGAAGGTGTCGGAGATACCAAGGCGAGGCGGAAGGGCCAAACGGTAAACCACAGGGTTCACCTGCTCGAGAACTTTGAAGGGACCCAAATAGCGGGGTGCCAACTTAGTGGATTCCACCCGTAGCCTGATGTTTCGGGCGGAGAGCCACACTAGGTCGCCTGAAGCAAATGTCGGAGCGGGACGCCGATGGGCATCGGCAGAAGATCTCATCCTTTCCTTGGAAGCCTGAATGGCATCCTGGGTGTGGTCCCATATGTCCCGTGCTTCCACAGCCCAGTCTGCCACCCTGGAGTCGGCGGAAGCCACGGGCATGGGCACTGGTACCCGCGGATGCTGGGCGTAATTTAAGAGGAATGGGGTCTGTCTGGTGGAGTCATCACAGCATTGTTTAGTGTGAACTCCGCCCACGGGAGCAAGGATGCCCAGTCATCCTGCCTGGCAGAGACAATATGTCGCAATTAGGTGACCAAAGTCTGGTTGGCCCTCTCTACCAACCCATTTGTCTCAGGATGATATGCAGAGGAGAGGTTCAACTCAATGCAGAGTAGATGACACAACTCTCTCCAGAACCGAGACGCAAATTGGGGACCTCGATCGCTGACAATCTTGTCTGGCATACCGTGTAGACGGAAGATGTGTCTAATAAACAATGCTGCCAAGGCCCGTGCAGAAGGTAACCGTGGTAGCGGCACTAAGTGCACCATTTTGGAGAAGTGGTCGGTGATCACCCAAATGATACTGCAACCCCGAGACTTGGGTAAACCCACCACAAAGTCCATCCCGACCATCTCCCAGGGCCTGTCTGCCACCGGCAAAGGAAAAAGTAACCCAGCTGGCCGTTGTCGAGGGGACTTGTTCCTGGCGCAGGAGACACACGCCTGAACATACTCCCTGACTTCACGGACCATATGTGGCAACCAGTATGTCCTTGCCAATAACTCAGTTGTCCTCTTTGCCCCAAAGTGTCCACCCACCCTGGACGAGTGTGCCCAAGAGAGTACCTCCGGTCGCAAATTAGTGGGCACAAAAGTCTTGCCCGGAGGCACAGACTCTAGCGAAACCGGGGCTACAGTTCTCAGGCTTTCTTCGGGACAATAAGCCGAGGCTCCTCATCCTCCTCCTCTGATGACACTAAGGAGCGAGAGAGAGCGTCGGCCCGAACATTCTTCTCACCGGAGAGAAAATGGAGGGTGAAGTGGAACCGAGAGAAGAATAGGGACCATCTGGCCTGGCGAGAATTTAGCCGCTGAGCCGTTTGCAAATATGCCAAGTTTTTGTGGTCGGTGAAGACTTGGAAGGGAAAACGAGCCCCCTCCAGAAGATGTCTCCACTCAGAGAAGGACAACTTCATAGCCAGCAACTCCCTGTCCCCGATGGAATAATTCCTCTCTGCTGGTGTAAAGGTCTTAGAAAAGAAGAAGCAGGGATGCTTCCGATCTTGAGCATCCTTTTGATAAAGGACTGCTCCAGCACCAACAGAAGAGGCGTCCACCTCTAAAATAAACGGCTTATCAACATCAGGGCGATGTAATATGGGAGCACTGGCAAAATGCGACTTGATGAAAGAGAATGCCTTGGAGACCTCCTCAGACCACAACTTGGGATTTGCTCCCTTCTTGGTGAGGGCTACCAAGGGAGCTACCAAAGTCGAGAAATGGGGAATGAACTGGCGATAATAATTAATGAACCCCATAAAGCGCTGCACCGCTTTAAGAGAATGGGGTTCTTGCCAGTCCGTTACAGCCTGTAGTTTGGCAGGATCCATAGCCAATCCCTGGGCAGAGATGATATAGCCCAGGAAAGGTAAGGACTCCTGCTCAAACACACATTTCTCCAGCTTGGCATAGAGGGAGTTTGCCCGTAAGAGGTCGAAGACTTTGTTGACATCCCTCCGGTGAGAGTCTATATCTGGTGAAAAGATGAGAATATCATCCAGAGAGACTACTACAGAGGTGGAGAGCATATCCCGGAAGATATCATTGACAAAGTCTTGGAAAACAGCGGAAGCATTACAGAGCCCGAAGGGCATCACCAGGTATTCATAATGCCCATCCCTGGTATTAAAAGCTGTCTTCCACTCGTCCCCCTCACGGATGCGAATTAGGTTATAGGCACCACGTAGATCAAGCTTGGTAAATACTCTTGCTCCTCGAGCCTATCAAAGAGCTCAGAGATTAGGGGCAACGGGTACTTATTCTTGACGGTGATAGCGTTAAGACCCCTGTAGTCAATACATGGACGTAATTCTCCATTCTTCTTTTGCACAAAGAAGAACCCCGCCCCTGCTGGTGACACCGACTTCCTAATGAACCCTCTTGCCAGATTCTCCTGAATATACTGGGACATGGCCTCCGTCTCAGGAAGCGAGAGGGGGTAGACTCTCCCCCGAGGAGGTTCTGCTCCAGGCAAGAGATCAATAGGACAGTCGTAGGGGCGATGAGGTGGAAGAGTCTCCGTCGCCTTCTTGGAGAAAACATCTGCATATGACCAATAACACTGAGGAAGAGAAGTGAGATCTACGGGTTTCTCTATGGTGGTGACCTGAACGCACTCCCTGACACATCTGCCTCTACATGAATCACCCCAACCCAGTATCCTCCCAGAGGACCACTCAATATGGGGAGAGTGGTAACGGAGCCAAGGTACTCCCAGCAAAACCTCATCTATTCCCTCGGGCAGGACAAGAAAAGAAATACTCTCCTGATGGGAAGGGGACATAGATAAAGTGAGGGATCGTCTGGTGGGTGATTTGTGAGGGCAGAGTTGATCCATTCACTACTCGCACAGTCACCGGTTTGGCAAGCATTACCAGAGGTATAGTGTGGCGGAGAGCAAATGCAGAGGACATGAAATTCCCCTCGGCTCCATAATCCACACAGAGCTCAGCGGTGAGCGTGGATGGACCTACTGTAATTGTCCCCTTAAAGGACAACTTGGTGGAAAATGCTGCAGTGTCTAGTGAACCTCCTCCCAAGGTCATTAGAAGCGACCGTTTTTCTGACCGCTGTGGACATTTGTTGGCATAATGTCCTAACTGCTGGCAGATCTTACAGACCACGGGTTCTCGAATGGCCCGGGACTTAGGTCCTGCTCGAGAAACCTCCATGGCCTCATGGGAGTCGGGCGCCTCCGTTCGTGAAAATGGAGGTCGATGCGGGTAGATATGGCGATAAGCTTCTCCAGTGTGGCGGGAATCTCCCTGGTAGCCAAGGCGTCTTTCACATGGCCCGCTAGGCCTCTCCAAAACACGGGAATGAGGACTTTATCCGGCCAGTCCAACTCCGAGGACAAAGTCCGAAATTGGACAGCAAAACAGCTGACCAAGGACGAACCCTGTGAACTTGCCAGAAGTTGGAGCGCCACATCGTGGGTAACCTGAGGTCCTAGAAAGACCTTTTTTAGAGCCTCCAGAAAACGAGGAGCACTCCGCACCACACGGTCATCACGCTCCCACAGCGGGGTGGCCCACTCTAACGCTCTGCCCGACAGAAGAGATATTACAAAGCTCACTCGTGCCCGATCCGTGGGGAAACGTGCAGCCAGAAGCTCGAGTTGTATAGAGCACTGACTCACGAATCCCCGGCATTGCTTGCTGTCATCAGAAAACTTGTCTGGAAGCGGGAGGTGGGATATTGTGGGGGCAGAGGTGGCAGTGGACACACTGGCTGCAGCCACGCTAGCAGCCTGAACAGCGACTGCGGTAACATCCACAGCTGAGGTTGTGCGCTCAAGAGCCACCAACATACCCTCCAGCTGCTGGATGTCCCATAGTAGACGCTGGTCATCCGCCATTTTACTAGCCAGACCATGGCGCTAGTGTTATGTTAGGGTCTGCGGAACGCACCAAATATATGGTGTGGAGAGGTGCGTTCGCAGCCCGGGGTCCACCGTGCAGGCGGAGCCCACTGCTAGTAAAATGGCACAAGAAGCGAACTCTGTTATCCCGCAGAGTCGCCAAAATAAACGCCGTAACGCGCTGTGGCAAAATGTGCGAACTCTGTTAATCCACAGAGCCGCTAGAAGGAGTGCCGCAGCTCTATATGGCGATGTGTGCAAACTCACTTAACACAACTGAGTCGCAAAATAAACAAGCTAGGGCGCTGTCTAGCATTGAAAGCGAACCCTGCTACGTCACAGAGCCGCTGAGACAAACTTCTGTGTCCTGTCAGGCACCCAGGTACACAGTTAACTGCTAAGCGAACATAGAACGTGATTATGCGCTAATGTCCTCACGGGAGTCACCCGCAATCTATGGCGTCTGAACGCCAGGCCCTGAATACGGCAATCAAACTCCTCACCGGTTATGCCGGTAATCTAGGGCATCTAGGACACCGACCCTGACCAGCTAGCATACCAAACTCCTAACCGATTAAGTCAGTATTCTAGGGGCTTATTTCAGCCGGGCCCTAACCACACACACGCATGACCACACTAGCGCAAAGCATATAGAGATTGACACTAGCGCATGGCGGCCCAGCCATGCCACCCTTTTATAGTAACAGCTACAGGACCTGCCAGAAACAAGGACCAATGAAACTGTTCCAGAACACCAGTAGTCACAGGACCTTCCTGGCGGACCAATAGGAGCTGCTGCAGTACCTGAGCATGTGACCCCTGATCTCTAATGAGAGATCTCACCCTGGGCATGCTCAGAAGGGAAAAACAAGGACTTTGTCCTAAAGACGTCTGCTCGCCGCTAACCAGTACTGGCCACAATAGCAGAGCCTGGAGATGCAGCAGTAATCCTCTGCACACTGTTAGACTGGGCGAGACGCTGGGACCGACATCTAAGCTGAGCAGAGTCCACTGTGGCTGGAGACGAATGGAAGACAGCAGCCGGCATGGCTTGAGATTCCCCTTGTGCAGAAGCAGAAACTTGCCCCCTAACACTGGCCTTACTGAAAATTCTATGGTACTCAACAGAAGGGAAAAATAGTAAAATAAAAAAATTGTCAGAAAAAATAAAGAGTTGTCAGAAAAAAAAGTTGTCAGAATTTTTTTTTATATACATTTTTCCCTCTTTTTCTCTTTGGGCTGAGGAGGAATTTTTTCTCTATGGAAATCAAGCATTTGTCCGAGCGTGTGGAGCAGCTTACTGCTGAAGTTCGGAGTATAGCAATCTATCTCACTTGAATGCCTGTTGTAGAGCCTAAGATTCCTATTCCAGAGTTGTTTTTTGGGGATCGCTCTAAATTTTTGAATATTAAAAATAACTGTAAGCTGTTTTTTGCCTTGAGGCCTACGTCCTCTGGGAACGTTGCACAGCAGGTTCAAATTTTCAACTCCCTGTGGCACGGCGACCTTCAGGATTGGGCCTTTTCCCTGACATCTGGGGATCCTGTCTTGACTGATTTTGATGTGTTTTTTAGGCTCTGGGGTTGTTGTATGATGAACCTAATGTTACTGATCAAGCTGAGAAAACCTTGTTGGCATTGAAACAGGATCAGGAAGCTGAAGAGCTATACTGTCAGAAATTCCGAAAGTGGGCAGTCCTTACTAAAAGGATTGACGATGCCCTGGCAGCTCTTTTTCATAAGGGACTGGCACAAACTGTAAGGGACATTATGGTGGGATTTCCTGTTCCCTCTGGGCTCAATGACTTTATGGCATTGGCCATTCAAATTGACAGAAGTCAATGTGAGCGTAGAAATATGCGAGAGGTGGTGACACCTTGTGAGCCAGCCCCTGAGCCCATGCAGTGTGATGGAGTTGCTTCTGGGGCTCAGCGTCATGAGTTTCGTAAGCGTAATAAGTAGTGTTGAGCGATACTTTCCGATATCCAAAAATATCGGATCGGAATGGTATCGCCGATATCACTAAAATATCGGCGATACCCGATACCGATACCGGAAGTCCCATGTAAGTCTATGGGAACAAAATATCGCAACTAAAAAAACACTTTCTTTCCTTGTAAACACAAAATATACACACATAGAATACATATATATATATATATACATGTCATTGTGACATATATATACATATATTTATAGTTTATTCACTTCTACATAGTAAAATAGCCTCTGAATCAATTGCCGGGTAAAGCCGGCCTTTGTGAAAAGACAGAAGCACCCGAGGGTCCAGTCGCCACAGAGATGTTGCATCGCACCCAGCGGTGTGACAACTTACTCTCAGGTAAGGAGGAAACACCCCATTGACTCCAACCACTGCATTCAACAGTACACTATGCCAGCTCAGTGTAGGCGGACCCAATGGGATGGTCTAGCTCAGGCTGGTTAGAACAGGGTGTAGCTAGTTGGATGGGAGGGGTTGAGGCAGCCTTATGCTGCATGTCTTTGTAGTAAGAATTGTTTCCTTTCCTGCTTTCTTACTACGTCGCATAGTCCACTCTGCTACATCACTCTGCACCATTGCTCTATCTCACATCTATCTGCCCTGGAAGGATAGCGTGTTACCTGTAGAAGACTTATCACCTACCTGCACTACACCATCCCTTCCAGAGGACCTGCACAGCAGCGCTGGACACCCTGACCAGGTACTACAAGTGGCGTCACGACAAACTACACGAACATTCTATCATCCCCTGGAAATATCCCACATTCCAGTGATCGCCCAGGTCACGGACCGAGCTGTGCTACTCGTGACATCCCCCATAGAAATCGACGTGATCGGTGCCGAGTACCCCCAAAACCCCTGTCTCTGTGCGACTCAACTTCCCTCACTGTGCTGGCACTTTACATTTACAATGCCTCTGGGTTTTTTTTTTTGGGGGGTGGGGAACATTCAGACTTTTGCTATGGGGCCCCATGATTTATATGTACGCCCCTGCTGCTGAGGCATGGTATTTAAGGCTGTTAAGGAGCCAACATACATGGACCTTGCCAGCAGCGTCGGACTGGAGTACCTTGGGCCCACCAGAGAAAATATATTCTTGCGGCCCAACATCATACTTCCCAACCTTTGAATAAGGGAAAGAGGGACAAAGGCTGTGGCACGCTGTGCATGCTGCAGAAGATTTTAGGCTATGCCACGTTGCACCACAGACTGTCCAGGAGTTGGTGGATGCTTTAGTCCAGGTGTGGGAGGAGATCCCTCACGAGATCATCCGTCGCGCTCATCAGGAGCATGACCAGAAGTTGTAGGGAGGTCATACAGCATACCTCCCAAATTTGGAAGACAGGAAAGAGGATTAAAGGCTGCGGCGCGTGTTGCGCGCCGCTGAAAATTTTAGGCCACGCCCCGACAACACCCATTTCACAGCTAATCACACCCATATCCTCGCCCCAAGCGTAACCATTTAGCACTGCTGATCACACTGACTGGTAATGAGGGCACAGTGGCTGGTACTGAGGAAAAGAAAGAAAGAGCAGTGAGAGAGAAAGAACAAACAGAGAGAAAGAGAGGAAAGAAAGAAAAGAGAGAAAGAAAGAACAGAGAGAAAAAAGAACAGAGAGCGAGAAGGAAAGAACAGAGAGCGAGAAAGAAAGACTAGAGAGAGAGCCATAGGCGTAGCTAGGGTTTTGGTTTAGTGGGGGCAAAACTTCTGAGTGGGCCCATCATCAGAGAACCTCAGCAAATGACCGCGCTGTTGGCCAAAATAATCTATATATAAAAAGACCAATATTGATATTACCGCCATATGGTCTGTATTAAATAATACCAGTCCTACAGAACATATAGATTACAGCACAGGTACAGATAATGACTTACCGCTGATGTTCTTTCTAATGGAATTGTTCACTTTTCATGTCTTTTCCATCTGGCCCACACCGACATGACGACTTCTCCAGCCAGGACTCGACTGCACCCCCATTAAAAAAAAATTAAAAAAATACTCACCTCCCGGCTCCTGTGCTGCTCACTGTTCTCCCTCTCAGCGTCTGACAGCGGGCGCCGGCAGGTGATGTTATTGCGCCCGCTGTCATACGCTGAGAGGGGGATTATGGGAGAGAAGGAGCGCTCGCTCCTTCTCTCTCTATGCGGTCAGCTTTATCGGCTGGATGCCGATACAGCTGACCCTCCGATGACGGGTGGGGGGCCCACTGCTGGCACCGGGCCCCCCCAACGCCTGTTCAGGCCCCATAGCTTCCGTGCGGCAGAGCAGGGAGAGCGATTCTCCCTGCTCTGCCGCAGAATGTAACTGTATCGTAGCTCAGGGTGGGCCCCCTCAGAGCGCGGGCCCCGGGGCCACCGCCCCCTCTGCCCCGCGACCTATCCTTTCAAATCAGGGCCCACCACGCAGGAGCTGGGGCCCACCGTAGGTTTCTCCGGTGTCCCGGTGCCTCAGTCCGACCCTGCTTGCCAGCCTGATAATACCAGGCCACAGCAGTCTGCTTATCTTTGCTGGTTAACAAAAATAGGGGATCCCCTCGAAAAAAAATTGGCGTGGGGTCCACCCTATTTTTGTTAACCAGCCAGATGAAGCAGACTGCTGAGGCCTGGTTTTTCAGGCTGGTAATGAGCCAATATCCATGGACCTTGCCAGCCTGATAATACCAGGCCACAGCAGTCTGATTAGCTTGGCTGGTTAACAAAAATAGGGGATCCCTCGAAAAAAAAAACGGCATAGGGGTCCCCCTATTTTTGTTAACCAGCCAAGTAAAATGCAGACTGCTGCGGCCTGGTATTAAAAGACTGTCAAGGCCCATGGATTTTGGCCCTCAACAGCCTGATAATACCAGGCTACAGCAGCCCCACATTTGGCGCATCAAAAGATGTGCCAATTGTGGCACTTTACCCAGCTCTTCCCACTGCCCTGTAGCGGTGGCAAGTGGGGTAATAAGGGGTTAATGTCACCGTTGATTGCACGGTGACAATAAGCCCGGTTAATAATGGAGAGGTGTCAATAAGACACCGATCCATTATTAATCCCAAAGTTTTTAAATGTATAAAAAAAAAGACACAGCAAGAAAAAAGTATTTTAATGAAATAAAAGAGACAACACAGTTTTCATTTCTTTTATTATACTCTCATTCCTGCGACGCCATCGATCTCCTGTAAAAAAAGGAAAAAAACAAACCAACAGTATACCACCTGTCCGACGCAGTCCATAGTAACGACTGTCCCACGACGATCCAGCTCTGCTACATCGGAATGACAGGCAGAGGCTGTCATCCCGGCGCAGCACAGCTGATTACCTGCTTCCCCGGCAGTGACGTCATCGGACTGACTGCTTTACGGCCGGGATTACCCAGCAGTCACTGCAGTTATCGCGAGAAACTGCATATGACCGCCGGGGAAAGATGATGGCGGCCATCAACAAGTCCAGGCCGTGACCACCGGAGATCTTCTGCCAGGTAAGTGCCGCTGACTCCTGACAGACCCGACCGACGGACACTCACAGTGACAGTGACAATTCCGATTTCGGTATACGATATTTGGGAAATATCGAAAGTCAATATCGAAAGTCCGATACAGCTAATATCGGCCGATACCTGATACTTGCGGTATCGTATCGCTCAACACTAGTAATAAGTTGTGCTTCTACTGTGAAGACACTTCCCATGCTATTTCCGTCTGCCCCGTCTGCCCCTAGGGAAGACGTTTTGCGCGCTCAGTTGTTTTTGGTAGTGTTCAGACTAAATTTCTTTTGACTGTTACCTTGATTTGCCTCGTGTCCACATTTTCGGCTCAGGCTTTTGCTGATTCAGGAGCAGCTATGAACCTGATGGATTTTGATTTTGCCAAACATTGTGGTTTTCCCATGATACCCCTGCGGAAGTCTATTCCTTTGCTGGGTATTGATTCTACCACTTTGGCGGAGAATAAACCCAGTTTTCGACCCAGGTGATAATGCGGGTTGACCCGGACCACCAAGAGAATTGCTAATTTTTTGTGTTACATAATTTACATGACATTATTGTACTGGGTTTTCCTTGGTTACAGACTCATAATCCTGTTTTGGATTGGAAGTCTGTGTCTGTGACCAGTTGGGGTTGTCAATTTGTTCGTAGTGACACTCCTGTTTTTTCTACCTCTCCCCAGTCGGAAGATGTCCCCGACTATTTGGCTGACTTTTCTGATGTATTTAGGGAGAGTAAATCTGCGTCCTTGCCACCGAATAAGAGTTATGATTGTGCGATTGAGTTGGTGCTCGATTGTAAATTTCCCAAGTGTCGGCTCTTCAATTTATCTGTACCCGAGCATGAGGCTATGCGATCATATATCAAAGAGTCTTTGGAAACAGGGTCATATCAGACCATCCTCTTCACCCTTGGGCATCGTTTTTTTCTTTGTAGCCAAGAAGGATGGTTAATTGAGGCCATGTATTGACTATCGTCTCCTTAATAAGATCACGGTTAAATATCAATATCCGTTACCTCTGATTTCTGATTTGTTTTCCAGAGTGAAAGGTGCCAGTTGGTTTACCAAGCTTGACCTTAGGGGGGCTTATAATCTTATTCGCATCAAGAACGGAGATGAATGGAAGACGGCGTTTAATACCCCTGAGGGGCATTTTGAGTACCTAGTGATGCCTTTTGGGCTCACAAATGCCCCTTCCGTCTTCCAGTCTTTCATGAACAATATTTTCCGGGACTTGTTGGATAAGTTTCTGATCGTTTATTTGGACGATATTTTGATATTTTCCAACGACTGAGATTCTCATGTGGAACATGTTCGGAGGGTATTCCAGATTTTGAGAGAGAATGCTTTGTATGTTAAGAGATCGAAATGTCTCTTTGGAGTACAGAAGGTTTCATTTTTGGGATTCATTTTGTCCCCGTCTGCTATTGAAATGGACCCGGTCAAGGTTCAGGCCATTTGTGATTGAGTTCAGCCCACTTCATTGAAGGCTCTTCAGAGATTTTTGGGTTTTGCTAATTTCTACCGTAAATTTATAAGCAATTTCTCTGGTATTGTGAAACCACTGACTGATTTAACCAAAAAGGGTTCTGATGTTGTAAATTGGTCTCCTGAGGCAGTTTCTGCATTTCAGGAGCTTAAGCGCAGATTCACTTCTGCTCCTGTTCTATGGCAACTTGATGTTTCTCTACCATTTTAGGTGGAGATAGATGTGTCTGAGATTGGTGCAGGAGCCGTTTTGTCCCAAAGAGATCCTGTAATCTCTAAGATTAACCCTTGTGCCTTCTTCTCCTGAAAGTTTTCCCCAGCTGAACGTAATTATGATGTGGGGAATCGGGAATTATTGGCTATGAAGTGGGCATTTGAAGAGTGGAGACATTGGTTTGAGTGAACCAAACATCAAGTTGTGGTCCTCACTGATCACAAAAACTTGATCTATCACGAATCAACCAAACAATTGAATCCCAGACAGGCCAGGTGGGCCATGTTTTTCACACGTTTTAACTTTGTGGTCTCCTTCCTCCGGGTACTAAGAATGTTAAGGTGGATGCCCTCTCTAGGAGTTTCCTTGCGGATTTTATTGATGTGGCAGAGCCTACTGCCATTCTGAAGGAGGGTGTCGTTCTTTTCGCTATCTCCACCGATTTGAGACTGGCCCTGGAGCAATTTCAGGGGGATAAACCTGAGCGTTGCCCTGTGGGGAAATTGTATGTCCCAGACCAATGGAGAGAAAAATGTATGCTTGAAGTTCATTGCTCTGTGTTGGCTGGTCATCCTGGTATTTTTCGTACTAGAGATTTGGTGAGTTGGTCCTTTTGATGGCCCACTTTATCTCGCAATGTCAGGAATATTGTGCAGTCCTGTGGGACTTGTTCTCGTTCCAAGCCCTGTTCTCGCTCTAGTGGATTATTGATGCCACTGCTGGTGCCCAGGAGGCCATGGACCCATATCTCTATGGATTTTATGTCCGACCGCCCTGTCTCTCAGAGAATGACTGTCATTTGGGTGATCTGTGATAGATTCTCCAAGATGATCCATCTTGTGCCACTGCCTAAGTTGCCATCCTCTTCCGAGTTGGTACCCTTGCTTTTTCAGCATGTGGTTCGTTTGCACGGCATTCCGGAGAACATTGTGTCTGACAGGGGAGTCCAGTTTGTTTCCAGATTTTGGAGGACATTCTGTTCTAAACTGCGTTTCATCCTCAGACCAATGGGCAGACTGAGAGAACAAACTAGACCTTGGAGACTTGGTTAAGTGGAGAGGTTATGGTCATTAGGACAATTCTTGGGTGACATTCATGCGGAGAGACTGGTTCATGCCTATCACCAAGCTCATCCTGATCGGCCTGGTGGGGCAGGTGAGGGTTCGGTGACCCCTCCTCAAGGGGGGGTACTGTTGTGAATGTGTTGGAGACAATTTCTGAGCTGAGGTTCCCTCTGGTGGTTACTGATGGTACTGAGGCTGTATCAAATGACAGGGCCTCCTCACCTGCCAGCGACGACTGGCAATCAGGAGTCACTGACTGGACTGATATAAGGGAGCTGCCTTCCCATGATCCTCGCCGGTGATCAATTGTTGTTTCCTGGTCCATTTGGAAGTTTACGGGTGTCTTGCCTTCATCTGCTACCTTCAGATAAGATATTTTCTGCTTGTTTCTATTGTTTGCTATTTCCATTTTTGTCTGCACCTTTGTGGAGGTTAGCCGGGTCCCCTCCTGGGGCCTGTGCTACTCTCTGTTTTTCAGTAGCCACTGTTATTTGTTCAATTGCTCTTTCCCTGCTTTTTGAGTGGCTGCGGATTAGCCTTGTTCACACTGAGATCTGATTTAGTGGGTGGCGAGATCGTGTGATCTCAGCAATTTTGAAATCAGAAGTGTTGGAAGTTTTGCTAGGGTTTTGCTGGGTTGCAGATAGCGTTCTGTCCTGTCCTATTTAGGCAGTGTTTGGCCCCAGCGTTTGCTCACTCTATTTTCTGCCTGTTTTTGTGTTTCGTCTTGTCTAACCCCCATTATATGTTTGGGGGTTGCCTATTCCTTTGGGGCTCTACTCCGGGGCAGTTAGCTTTCCTGTTTCTATCTTTAGGTGTAGCTAGCTCTCCGGCTGTGCCGAGGCGTCTAGGACCACCGTAGGTACGCTCCACAGCTGCTTCTGGTTGTGTGGTTAGTTTAGGGATCTGCAACCCATTCGTTTCCAACCTCTCAGGTGTTCAGCTGTCTTGCTGTTTTGCTCCTGTCCTCCTAAGTTACCAAATCATAACATATATCACAAAATGTATCCCTGACAATGGAATACTGTATGTATGATACATTTAACCCAACACAACTTTTAATTGCTCTTCTTGGAGTGTTAAATATCACAAGAATGTAACCCAGACCATGGAAAACTGTATGGCTGAGAAATTTATCCAAGAAAAATGTTTTAAATGCTTTTTTGGAGTGAAAGATACCACAGTAATGTACCGCAGGCAACAGAATACTGTATGGTTGAGAAATTAAATCCAGAGAAAAAGTCAACACTTTATTGGAGTGTAATATAACAGCAAAATGTACTAAAAAGCATGCAATATTTGATAGATCACACAATATATTACATTTTTTAACACAAAGGTATGTGGATTGGGAAAAAATTCACACACAAATCCCCCTCATTAAAACATAGCGTTTATTCAATCTAAAAATTACCACTGGTCCAACCACGCGAAAAATGAGTAAAAAAGACCAGGATAAGAATAAATAATAAAGTATCATATGTAATAAGTTCCTTTAAAAGGAGGGTTAGAAGGTCAGTAGAATAAATGGGGGCATCATCAGCATTCCCCAGTAACAAAAATTGTCATCTGGGGATTTAAAGAGATGTGATCAGTCTGCATCTATATTGGCTATATACAAGTTAAATCTTCCAAGTTAGAATATATCTGTTATACAGCGGTAAAATAGATCCATCTCCCTGTAAGTAGAGATACAGATCCACATTCATCAAGCTTTGGCATCACTGCTAAATAGGGTAAGCTTTTCACTATATTTCTAACTATATAGGTACTCAAACACCCTAATGTTCCCAGACCTTAGTCCCTACCTTACCATGGAGGTTGACACCTTAAAATGCATGACAAATGGCACCTCTGCTCACCGTCGACTGTCCCGATGCTGCCCTCTACTGGCACTGCATAGATAATGTTAAAAACTCAATACTCATACTGTAGACCTCTAGATTACCACATATCCAACATATATAACTGGCCTGTATACTAGAAGCTAGAAAGTCAGGATACCGCAAATCACAGTAGATGCATATTCAGATTAGAAGGCTCAGTTCAAATGCTAAGGCAATTTAAGGACCAATGAAAATGTTAAATAAAAGTTCTCTGAATCAAGGTATATAAATGTCTAGATTGGTATATTCACCTCAATGTTTTCAACTCCATTGGTAGAAGGTTTTTCAGGAGAATCAATGGATTCTACAAACAATTTAGGAAGCGCTCTGATTACGTGCTTTCAACAGGCTCATACTTGTTCCAGTAGATTGTGTGGAGTGCCCACACAGTCCATGAAGCTCTCTAATCAGCTGCTTCCAACAAGCTCACACTTGTTCCAGAAGATTGAGTGGAGTGTCTACACAGTCCAGGAAGCTCTCTGATCACCTGCTTCCAACAAGCTCACACTTGTTCCAGTAGATGGAGTGGAGTACCTACACAGTCCAGGAAGCTCTCTGATCAGCTGCTTCCAACAGGCTCACAGTAGGTCCAGTAGATGGAGTAGAGTCCCTAAACAGTCCAGGAAGCTTTCCAATAAACTACTTCCAGCAACTGCATGCAAAGTCTCTTCAGTGAGTGACTTTGTATGTGGATTGGAACCATTACAAAAATGTTCAGGTCTATTGTGGAGCATGGTGACAGCTGTACCATGCCATGAAGATATTTTTCAGATGAAATAATTCGAGGATAATTTCAAATTCATAGAGTAATGCAAAGTCATATTCCAGATAAAAAAAAACCTGTGATTGATTGCTATGGATCTGAAGCTAAAGTAAAGATAGACTTTCAGGCAGGGAAACAATTCTAAGTATACAGCTAAGGCTATACAGAAGTGGCTTTTATTTCAGTGGCCAAAGCAGAGACAAAACCTGGGTAAATGTTATTATACATTTCTGAAGAGACCTAGAATAAAAATCACTATTCTACAATGTTTTCTCTTTGACCTGCTAAAGTTTCAGAAAACCCCAAGATCGTTATGTGAGATAATCCCCAAATAAATAGTGTCAATAATAACTAAGGCTTCAATTGTTGCAAGTTACCTCAACAAAATATTGATTGAAAGGTTAATTATGGATACTTGATATTTTGATTTTTTTTCAAATTCACATGTGATTTTTCTTTGATATTGTAGGGATTTCAAAGAATATGTAAAACATATGTCTGACACAGCAATATTTAGAAAAAGTTAAAGATGTCTAAATACGAATTGATTGCATTAAATGTTATTAAGAAAATGATTTGTAAAAATGTAGTTAGTTTTTCTTCAATCCTGTTTTTTGCCAGAAAAAATATAAGATGGCTGCAAAAACAGAACTCTTAAAAGTGACATGTACTATACTCTTGACTTATGCTGGGCTTCATTTTATGTGAAGCCTTTGATGTAGTTAAGAGTCTCATTTGTGGCTCTCATCATGTCAGGTTGACTACCAAAGTTAGACTAAATTAGTAAAAATAGAAACGAAATAAGACAAATCGGGTCATAAACAGCGGCCAGAGTATATAAAACACAAAGAAAGGCTTAAATGAAAATATTTTATGAAACCATCTATTATAACCCTTTCTCTTAGTATTCTGTTCACCAATAACTTTCTCAAATATGATTTATTCTTCAGTTTAACACAGGCAAAGGTTTTTGCTGAATCATTTATCCCGACACCTGTCACATAAAATTATTTTACAATTGTGATAAGTTAAAAGCATAAAACTAGCACAACCTCCGTCCAGAAGGCAAGGAAGAATAATTTGTGACTACTTGTAACTTCTGTAGATGTTGATTTTTTTTAAACACTTTTTTATATATTTTTTATTTTATCTTTTCAAAAATCTTTATCTCGCCTCAACTTGTCTTTTTTATATTAATAACACAAAAAGCCAATGTAAATACTACCATAGCCTTTCCCTTGAAAATCTGGGCAGAGATCCAGCCTAGTAACTAACTCAATACACCGGAGTTCTAATTAGGTGCACACTGTTAAGTACCAAGTCAACATGCAAGAATCCAACAAATCAAAAACAGCACTTGGCAGCCATTGTAGCTCTTATTTTTATTTATAAACATCTTGAATTAAGCCCAATGCATACAGGGTTAAACAATAATAAAAGAGTGATATTGTAACTGTCATTTTTTCATTTGATTTGTTGGCTTCTTGTAGCCTGGTCCTTACTGGTGTTGGTATTGATTAAGAAGTTCTCTAATCTCTGTCTTTCTTGGTGTTGTTTGTGTGCAGATTAGAAAAAGTGAAATACTGTCTGTTTTGATGTTCTTTCTTGCCTTGAAGACCTTTTCTATGTTTGATGTTGTTTATTTATACGCAGCAAGACACCACATGTTGTCTACGATGGTTTCTTCAACTCATTGGCCACTTGTCGATAACTTGATCTAGAAAAAAACTGGGCACCAAATGTTAGACTATTAAAAATGTGAAAAAAATTGGAAATATACCCAAAAACATTAAGTGTAAACTTCCAGCAGGTACCATTATTTTGGCTTATGTGGAAACTATGTCTTCTGAAGCCTCTGCCTACCTATCATAAAACGCAGACAAAGAAGATGTCGTAGTCAGGGTTGTCAACTTTACTTTTTAGTTTTTTAGTACAGTTTACCCAAAAATCTCGGACTGACAATATTTTTTATGGACAAATTGTAAAATCATAACAAATTATTATGATTCTAAGTGATTCATGTCTACAGACCATAATTCTGCTAAGAAGACATCAGTTGCAGAAACGGTAAAATACTGATAATTACAATCAAAATAATCTGTATAAGTTTCTCCATCTTCGAAAAAATCACAGACGCCTTAACAGCTTTTTCCACAGACAGAGCAAAAAAGTGACCAATTTTTTAGGACGTTCCTCGAATTTCGGAATAGTTGGCAACTATGGTTGAAGCTGCAGTTCCTGTCTTTATCTAATCTATATGATATGAGAGTGGAAGGAATGAAATATAGTAATGAATCAAAGTGTGTAATACTTGGAAGAGCCTGCCCTATCAGCAGATTTCAGATGGAATGAAAAAGTTTTAAAAACAGGTCACGCATTGCATTTGACTAATAAAAACCCACCTTTGGTTCATCTATGCATGATTGTTTTCAATGCGGACAGAAGAATAAGCCATGGCCAGACACAATCGATAGCGGCTTATCCCTCTTGAGTAAAAGAAAGGATCAAGCATACTTTTTTGACTTTCGTTGTAGGTATAAGTAAACAGATTTCTAGTTACAGAGCTAGCAATAACGAACAGCTTAATGTCTAATGCTCCAGTCCAATACTTTACGAGAATTAAACAATGCTATATTTCTTAAGGTAGTAATATATAAATAATTAATTAAGAAGCACAACAGGAGGACTAGCAAAAAGTACTGAAGTAATTTACCTCCTCCCCGCTAATAGTAAAAAGCTTTAATAATTTACCCAAATATTCAGTTACAAGCTACTTTTGCATCTTTTTGACATTGATTGATATTTTTCGTAGCTCACAATTTGCTGCAAGCAAAAATAATTTACATTACTCTGACTAAATGGGAACATGAGATTTATAAAGTTTCCATCATTGTTTACAACTGTTCTAAATATATGTCAATAATAAATATTCTTTGATAAGGCTTTTATTGGTCTCGGTAGGGTTGAGCATTCCGATACTTCCGATACCTGAAATCCAATGTAAGTCTATGGGAACAAAATATCGGAAGTACTTCCGATACTTACTTCCGATATTATGTTCCCATAGACTTACATTGGATTTCAGGTATCGGAAGTATCGGAAGTATCGGAATGCTCAACCCTAGTCTCGAGGTCACATTAGTAAGATTATTAATTAATTATCTGATAGTCTAGTGCTACGTCATCTGGAAATTGTGGTGCTGGTCAATGTGCTGGTTGTCTGGGGCTGTTAGGTTCAACTTGGGAAGTGGATTACCTAAGCCCTAGGTCCGGGTGCATACAATTTCTCAGGGCATTGGTCCAACTGGTAGGATGGCACATGGGAGGCGAGGGCAAGACATCCTTATAAATCTTGGGAGCAGCAGGAGGAAGGAAGTGAAGTCAGAAGGGCAGCTGAGATAGAAGCAGGTTAGCATGGTATGCACAGGACGGAGAGTATGAAATCCGAAGACACAGCAAGACTGAGATAGTGTCACTGAGCGACACCGGACAATCTGCAAAACCCAACGTGGAGCACAACAGAAGGCAGCCGACTGAGGTGAAGGGAGCAGAACCCCAGATAATTAAGACAAATGTGTAACAAGGAGAAATAATTCAGTATTTTCTAATGTCCACACTTTAGGGCTCAGACAGTCCCATAGCATATGGACTAAAGAGCTAAAATTGTGGTCCATTTTTATAAAAACTGGGAATCAAAGTGGTAATGTTAAGAACAACAAAATAAGAATAACTTACCTGCAGTATCCCATGTCATTCAATGTCTAACTTTCTGTTGTTCTCTACCAGTCTTCATTTAACTCAGCAGTCTCATATTGTCAACCTCTGCATTACTGACCAGTGATCTACCACAACCATCACGCTTTGTACTGGGGATGTAACCATTCTAGCTCTTAAGACCAACATCAGTGCGCAGCTTCAGAACAATGGTACTAGTGCTGCTGAGGCTTCAGAATAAAAGTAATGCTTATTTTGATATTTTTAAGCATCATTAGCACTGACCTCATATTTTATATAAAAATGGACAACTCCTTGAAATACAGAAAACTGAATGCAAATATGGTCTCTAGCAACCCAGATTATCAGAATATTTCTGTATTATCAAATGAGCAACTATTTAAAACTGTATAGCAGAAATCCTCAGAAAATAGAGTAGAAAACATATGATAAGATTTTTTTATCCACAAGATCAAGCGTTACCATGGATCATTCTTTGTAATAATCACACAGTAAAAGTCTCCATCATAACTAATTCAGCTTTTTGCTTTTTTCAATTGCTATTGATTTTCCTGTAAAAGAATAACAGCCCTTTGATAAATTTTTGAATTGAAAATGGCTAATATATCATTCATTGTGAACAAAAAATGTTTTCTATTTTTATGAAATGGATAGATTCATTATCTTTTGAAATGATCAGATCTTTAGATAACATCAGGTTGCTATGGTAACTGAGATGGTCATACCACAATTTCTGGATCTGAATTTGCAAGAAAAGCAAAGTTCTAATTGATGAAGTTACCTTAATTGTCTCTGCCGTTGAGTAATGGATTTAATCACTGCTTCTATCTCAGTCAAAACAAAGAGTGCCACATGAAAGTAACCTCTTTAAAATTGATATTTTCTTTGACTTTTCTTACAAAGACTTCTTTTAAGATAAGACAAGACGCATCTGTGGTTTTTACAATAAGATAAGTTCAGCACTTGGTAAAATTACAACTCTAATTTTGTTATATTGTACTTTTCCAGAAAAAAAGAAAGTTCCCAAAAACTTTAGAACTGTTACAAGACAAACTTACATTCTTTCATCTTCTTGAATTTTAAAAATGACTAGTAGGACCCCAATGGGCAACTCATCTGTATGCTTGCTGAAGATAATGGCATTAATAAGATGCATGCAGCAGTTTCGTGATTCAAGTGCCTAATGCCTTTTACTTCTTTTTATAAATCCTGAAATAAAGGATTTAGCTGAACTCCAGATACGTGCACCCTTTTTTGTTGCCTTTTGTACTTCTACATATAGGTGAAAGTTATGTGGGGTTCAAAGGGTGCCTGTCATTTCAGGTATCTGTTCAAAAAAAAGCTGTGCCGTGAGTCTTCATGAGGACTAATAATTGTTCTGCCATTATATGACTGGTATCTTCCATTTTTCACTAGTTTTGACCACTTTCAGGTTCTGTCCCTAATTTTTCTTCAATTCACATCACACAGACATGAGGGATTACTATGACCTTGAGTCGCTACTCACGGGCAAGCAGTGTGAAAGAATAGTAGGGAGGTCCAAGGTCTGATACCAGGAAGGCTTGTAGTACAGCGGAGTAAGTCAAAGGCATGGTCAGAAAACAGTCCAGGGTCAAATGCCAAAAAGGTACATCAAAGCGAGGGAGTACAACAAACGGAGAGTAAGAGGCCAAGTCCAGGGTCAGATACCTGAAGTCAGAAAACATCAAAAGCAGATTGAATAATCCATGTGAATTGTCACAGCTAGTGATGATCACAAGTAATTTGAGTTTGCCTAGTGTGCTCGGGTTTGCACCAAGTATTGCAGATGCTCGAGTGACTTTCTTGAGTCTCCATGGCCGCATGTTTTGCAGCTGTTAGACAGACACAAAACATGCAAGAATTGCCTGTGTTTGTAAGGCAATCCTTGCATGTTTTGTGGCTATCTAATAGCAGAGAAATATGCTGCTACTGGAACTCGGACATGTCGATCAAGCATCTGTGATACTCGGTGCATACCCGAGTACCCTAGGCAAATTTGAGTAATGAGCACACAATGGATCCAAGGTCAAAAACAATGTCATAAGTGTGACACAGGCCTAGGTGCAAACACCTACTTGAAGAAAACCTCCAACTGACAATCTGCTTCTCAGCAATCCAGCAAATCATATGGAAGGCACCTAGGGAAATGGCAGCAGACCACACCAGATTGAGCAGCTGTGCTGTAATTCAGAATGCTGACAACCCAGCACGCCCTAAGATCAGATTGAATGACTGGATTGTCACTCACAAAACCGACAGTCCAACACACTCCAGATTCCATAGAGGGGCTGAGCTGTCACTCAAAGCATCCCCATGATACAGTCAGTTAAGAAACTGTGACATTACCCCCCTCTTCTAGGATGGCCACTGGACCCCAAGCTTCCCAGGAAACCTTGCATGAAAAAGTCGATTAGCCCTCATGGATCTGGCTGAAACCCAGAAGCTCTCCTCCTGTCTGTATCCCCTACAATGTATGAGGTACTGAGGGAATTTCAAACACTTCGGGTATCAACAACCCTTTGTACCTCATACTCTAGACTGTTATCAATAGCAACCGAAGGAGGCGGAGACGAGAGTGACACCACTGAGGAGGCAAATTTCCTTTAAAAGGGATGTATGGAAGAATTTTGGACCTAACTGGATGGTACCTTAAATTTAATGTTTCTGGATGATAGCCAGACCTTATCATCAACCTAAAAACAGGAACTGCTGAATGACTTCCATCAGCCTTCCTTTTTTGGCGAACTTAAGCAACCCCAATATTCATGTGACGACACCCCATTTATTCTTAATTATGATAGACTTATTATTCAGCAGGCCCAGGGACATGAGCTATTGTTCATATGATTACGACTAGAAAGAACCAACAGTATAAATTGTCAGTACCCCGAAACACAGTGTCTGCAAATTGAGATCCTGGTTTGACTTTTATGCTAAATCATGTAACAAGGCTCGTTAAAGGGTCAACATTGACTTTTAGGATTGCTACTTCCAATAGGCGGCACTAGAGTTCTAGTCCTCTTCCTCTCTAAAGAGACAATTTGCATATTTCCCAGAGGAGCATTGCGGCTTTAAGTCTCCTCATCTCGGCATCAATCTCCACAAGGAGAGACAGTACTTCTTGGATATTGGTCAGACGCCTCTCATACAGCCAAACCAGATCATCTCACACTTTGCACTGACGAGGGGCAGTACCCCGAAACACAGTGTCTGCAAATTAAGATCCTGGTTTGACTTTTATCCTAAGTCATGTAACAAGGCTTGTTAAAGGGTCGACATTGACTTTTAGGATAGCTACTTCCAATAGGTGGCACTAGAGTTCTAGTCCTCTTTGTCTCTGAAGAGACAATTTGCAGTAAAAACACTAATATTTATTATTAAATCATTTTAAACATGAGAGAGAATAAATATTAAACAGGGTTGCTGCTAACCAAGCAGGGACAGCATATCACGTGTGGCCAAAAGGGAAATTAAAGTGCATACAAAAACCTGATTATGACAGGGCCAGTGGCATCACTGTAATTATAGCAGATAAAGTGTTCACAATAGTGCAGCATATCAGGCAAGAAAAGGTATGGAACGGCACTTACTTGATTAGATGTTAAGTTTGTATGGCATCCCTGCCACATCAATGCACGTTTCGCTTCTTCGTCTCCTGATGTATATTTGTGTATGTTTATGGTATCCAAAAAGTATCTTTCTTTCATTTTTTATACATTCTTGTATTCACTGTATTATTTTTGGATATTTGGTGGCTGGTATACACCTTTCTTCACTTTATATAGTACATATACTTTTTTTATGTAAGGCACATTATCCTACATTATTGCTTCTGTGGTGCCTGTTGATCGTTGTCTTCGTTAATAGTGAACAAGCTATAACCCTAAAATGCAAAATAAGTTCAAAGTTATCTGAGCGCACAAATCTCCAAGGAACCATTTTCCTTTTTGCAATTTTTAAAATAAAAAAGACAATATATACAGTAGATCTTTTTTTGCCTAAACTACAAAGGAAATGTGTCATCTTTGTTAGGGTTCGATTTCCCGCTGCTGCACAAGGGGAGTCTCGAACCCGTCCCGCTGCTGTCTCCCAATCATCTCCGGCCGCAGTGGAGCCTGCTCAGCAGAGACGTCGGTCCAGGCGTCTTGCCCACTCCTCTACTGTGCAGTGACTTGCTGCTGCCTTTCCTGGATCTGCTATTATAGCCAGTGCTGGAGCAGTCGTCTTTGGAACAAAGTCCTGCGTTTTCCCATCTGAGCGTGCCCAGGGTGAGATCTCTCATTGGAGATCAGGGGTCACGTGTTCAGGTGCTGCAGCGGCTCCTATTGGTCCGCCAGGAAGGTCATGTAGCTACGTGTGTTTGTAACAGCTTCTCATTGGTCCTTGTTCCTGGAAGGTCCTGTAGCTGTTGCTATAAAAGGGTAGCATGGCTGGGCCGCCATGCGCTAATATCAATCATTGTATGCTATGCGCCAGTGTGGTCATGTGTATGTGTGGATAGGGACCCGGCTGAAATAAGCCACTAGAATACCGACTTAATCGGTGAGGAGTTTGGTATGGTAGCTGGTCAGGGTCGGTGTCCTAGATGCCCTAGATTACCGGCATAACCGGTGAGGAGTTTGATTGCCGTATTCAGGGCCTGGCGTTCAGACGCCATAGATTGCGGGTGACTCCCGCGAGGACATTAGCGCATGATCACGCTTTATGTACGCTTAGCACTTAACTGTGTATCTGAGAGCCTTACAGGACACAATGCTTTTTCTCAAGCGGCCCTGTGACGTAACAGGGTTCGCTTTCAATGCTAGTCAGCGCCCTAGTGTGTTTTCTTTGCCACTCAGTTGTGTCTAGTGAGTGCGCACACATCGCCATATAGCGTTGCGGCTCCTCTTCTAGCGGCTCTGTGGAGTAACAGAGTTCGCACTCATTGCCACAGCGCATTACGGCGTTTATGTTGGCAGCTTTGTGGGATAACAGAGTTTGCTTCTTGCGCCATTTTGTCAGCAGCGGGCTTCGCCTGCATGGTGGACCCCGGGCTGCGAACGCACTTATTATTTATATTATTTTGTGTGTACCGCCAGCCGTAACATAATATTAGCGCCAGGGTCTGGCTGGTAAAATGGCGGACGACCAGCTTCTGCAGCGGTATATCCAGCAGCTGGAGTGTAGGTTGGCGACTCTAGAGCGCACAACCTCAGCGGTGGATGTTACTGCAGTCGCGGTTCAGGCTGCTAGTGTGGCCGCCGCCAGTTTGTCCTCTACTACCCCTGCTCCGACTATTTCCCGCCTCCCACTTCCAGACAAGTTTACTAGTGACAGTAAACAATGTCGGGGTTTCGTCAGTCAGTGCTCCATACATCTAGAGCTTCTGGCTGCACGTTATCCCACGGAGCGGGCGAAAGTGGGTTTTATCATATCCCTTTTGTCGAGCAGGGCGTTGGAGTGGGCAACGCCGTTATGGGAGCGCGATGATCGTGTGGTGCAGAGTGCTCCTCTCTTCTTGGACACTCTTAAACAGGTCTTTTTAGGACCTCGTGTCACCCACGATACGGCTCTTCAATTGTTGGCTATCACCCAGGGTTCATCCATGGTCAGCCAGTTTGCCGTCCAATTTCGGACTCTGGTCTCTGAGCTGGATTGGCCAGATAAAGTCCTTATACCCGTGTACTGGAGGGGACTGGCAGACCATGTGAAGGACGCCTTGTCCACCAGGGAGATTCCTGCCACACTAGAGGAGCTCATTACCTTATCTACCCGCATCGACCTTCGTTTTAACGAGCGGAGGTTGGAGCGGGCTCAGTGTAGGCAGAGGTTCCGGCTGGCGCCCACCTTCGCCAGACCTCTGGAATCTTCCATTCAGGCGTCCGATTCCCCTGAGGCCATGGAGATTTCTCGAGTGAGACCTAAGTCTCGGGCTGCTCGAGTATCTGTGACCTGTAATGCCTGCCAACAAATAGGGCATTATGCTAACAAATGTCCACGGCGGTCGGGAGACCGCGTCTAGTAACCATTGGAGGGGGTTCACTAGACACAGCAGTACATGCCTCCAAGTTGTCCTTTAGGGGGACAATCAATTTTGGCTCATCCACTTTAACAGTCACGCTTTGTGTGGATTCTGGAGCCGAAGGAAATTTCATGTCTTCTACCTTCGCTCTCCGCCACTCTATACCTCTGGTGATGCTCGCCAAACCCGTGACTGTTCGAGTAGTGAATGGGTCGACACTGCCGTCACCAATCACACATCAGACCATCCCTTTCACATTGTCAATGTCACCTTCCCATCAAGAGATTATCTCACTTTTAGTCATTCCCGAGGGAATAGACGAGATCTTGTTAGGGATGCCCTGGCTCCATTTCCATTCCCCACACATTGAGTGGAACTCTGGGAGGATATTGGGTTGGGGTGAGTCATGTAAAGGCAGATGTATGAGGGAATGCATTCAGGTGGCCACTACAGAGATGCCCGCAGATTTTACTTCTCTTCCTAATTACTATTGGTCATATGCAGACGTATTCTCCAAAAAGGCTGCAGAAGTCCTTCCACCTCACCGTCCCTATGACTGTCCTATTGACCTCTTGCCTGGAGCAGAACCTCCTCGGGGACGGGTCTATCCCCTTTCTCTCCCGGAGACGGAGGCTATGTCCCAATATATCCAGGAGAACCTGGCGAGAGGATTCATTAGGAAGTCAGTGTCACCTGCAGGGGCGGGGTTCTTCTTCGTGCAGAAGAAGAACGGAGAATTACGTCCATGCATCGATTACAGGGGTCTTAATGCCATCACTGTTAAGAATAAATACCCGTTGCCACTGATTTCTGAGCTATTTGATAGGCTACGAGGGGCAAGGATATTTACGAAATTAGATCTGCGGGGTGCCTATAACCTGATTCGCATCCGTGAAGGGGACGAATGGAAGACGGCTTTTAATACCAGGGACGGGCACTATGAATATCTGGTGATGCCCTTCGGGCTCTGTAACGCCCCAGCCGTCTTCCAAGACTTTGTTAATGACATCTTCCGGGATATGCTCTCCACCTCAGTCGTAGTCTATCTGGATGATATTCTCATCTTTTCCCCAGATATTGAGTCCCACCGGAGAGATGTTTGCAGAGTCTTTGACCTCCTACGGGCAAATTCCCTCAATGCAAAGTTGGAGAAATGTGTGTTTGAGCAGGAGTCCTTACCTTTCCTGGGCTATATCATCTCCGCCCAGGGATTGGCTATGGATCCTGCCAAACTACAGGCGGTGATGGACTGGCAAGAACCCCATTCTTTAAAGGCGGTGCAGCGCTTTATGGGGTTCATTAATTACTATTGCCAGTTTATCCCTCACTTCTCAACTTTGGTAGCTCCCGTGGTTGCCCTCACCAAAAAGGGAGCTAATCCCAAATTGTGGTCTCAAGAGGTCTCCAAGGCCTTCACGTCTATTAAGTCCCATTTCGCTAGAGCTCCCATCCTACATCGCCCCGATGTTGATAAGCCATTTATATTGGAGGTGGATGCCTCGTCCGTTGGAGCTGGAGCAGTCCTTTTCCAAAAGTATGCTCAAGGTCGGAAGCATCCATGCTTCTTTTTCTCCAAGACCTTCACACCAGCGGAGAGGAATTATTCCATCGGGGACAGGGAGTTGCTAGCAATGAAGTTGGCCTTCTCGGAGTGGAGACATCTGTTGGAGGGAGCTCGCTTTCCCTTCCAGGTCTTCACGGATCACAAAAACCTGGTATATCTTCAGACAGCCCAGCGGCTTAATTCTCGCCAAGCCAGATGGTCCTTGTTCTTCTCCCGGTTTCATTTCACACTGCATTTCCTCTCGGGAGAGAAGAACATTCGTGCCGACGGTCTCTCTCGCTCTGTGGTGTCCTCGGAGGAGGAGGTGGAGGAGCCTCGGCTCATCGTCCCCACAGAGAGCCTGAGAACGGTGGCCCCGGTTTCGCTGGAGTCTGTGCCCCCGGGCAAGACTTTCGTGCCTACTAATTTGCGACCGGAGGTACTCTCTTGGGCACATTCGTCCAGGGTGGGTGGACACTTTGGGGCAAAGAGGACATCTGAATTGTTGGCAAGGACATACTGGTGGCCGCATATGGTCCGTGACGTTGGGGACTATGTTCGGGCGTGTGTCTCCTGCGCCAAGAATAAGTCTCCACGACAACGGCCAGCTGGGTTATTTCACCCTTTGCCGGTGGCAGACAGGCCCTGGGAGATGGTTGGGATGGACTTTGTGGTGGGCTTGCCCAAGTCTCGAGGTTGCACCACCATTTGGGTAATCACCGACCATTTTTCCAAAATGGTGCATTTGGTGCCGCTTCCACGGTTACCTTCTGCACGGGCTCTGGCAGCGTTGTTCGTTAGGCATATCTTTCGTCTACACGGCATGCCGGACAAAATTGTCAGTGACCGAGGTCCCCAGTTTGCGTCTCGGTTCTGGAGAGAGCTTTGTCGTCTACTCAGTATTGAGTTAAATCTCTCTTCAGCGTACCATCCTGAGACGAATGGGTTGGTAGAGAGGGCCAACCAGACCTTGGTCACCTATCTACGACATTTTGTCTCGGCCAGGCAGGATGACTGGGCATCCTTGCTACCATGGGCTGAATTTGCACTAAACAATGCTGTGGCTGATTCCACCGGACAAACTCCATTCCTCCTAAACTACGGTCAGCATCCGCGGGTTCCGGTGCCCATGCCTGTGTCTTCCGCTGACTCCAGGGTGGCAGACTGGGCTGTGGAGGCACGGGACATTTGGGACCGTACCCAGGATGCCATTCAAGCATCCAGTGAGAGGATGAGGTCCTCCGCCGATGCACATCGGCGCCCCACTCCAACATTTGCTCCTGGGGACATGGTGTGGCTCTCCGCCCGTAACATCAGGCTGCGAGTTGAGTCCACTAAGTTGGCACCCCGCTACCTGGGTCCTTTCAAGGTCCTCGAGCAGGTTAACCCTGTGGTATACCGTTTGGCTCTTCCACCACGCCTGGGTATCTCCGACACCTTTCACGTATCCCTCCTGAAACCCGTGCTCATGTCCCGGTTTTCTGAGTCATCTGCCGGGACATCGGGTTAATCTACGGATGACCATGAGGTGAACACCATCGTAGGGTGTAAGGTGGTACGGGGCAAAAAGTTTTATTTGGTGGACTGGAGGGGCTATGGGCCTGAGGATAGATCTTGGGAGCCTGCCGAGCATGTTCACGCTCCGCAGCTCATCTCTGCCTTTGAGCGCAGCGAGGCCCAAAGAAGGGGGGGCCCTAGGAGGAGGGGTAATGTTAGGGTTCGATTTCCCGCTGCTGCACAAGGGGAGTCTCGAACCCGTCCCGCTGCGGTCTCCCATTCATCTCCGGCCGCAGTGGAGCCTGCTCAGCAGAGACGTTGGTCCAGGCGTCTTGCCCACTCCTCTACTGTGCAGTGACTTGCTGCTGCCTTTCCTGGATCTGCTATTATAGCCAGTGCTGGAGCAGTCGTCTTTGGAACAAAGTCCTGCGTTTTCCCATCTGAGCGTGCCCAGGGTGAGATCTCTCATTGGAGATCAGGGGTCATGTGTTCAGGTGCTGCAGCGGCTCCTATTGGTCCGCCAGGAAGGTCATGTAGCTACGTGTGTTTGTAACAGCTTCTCATTGGTCCTTGTTCCTGGAAGGTCCTGTAGCTGTTGCTATAAAAGGGTAGCATGGCTGGGCCGCCATGCGCTAATATCAATCATTGTATGCTATGCGCTACTGTGGTCATGTGTATGTGTGGATAGGGACCCGGCTGAAATAAGCCACTAGAATACCGACTTATTCGGTGAGGAGTTTGGTATGGTAGCTGGTCAGGGTCGGTGTCCTAGATGCCCTAGATTACCGGCATAACCGGTGAGGAGTTTGATTGCCGTATTCAGGGCCTGGCGTTCAGACGCCATAGATTGCGGGTGACTCCCGCGAGGACATTAGCGCATGATCACGCTTTATGTACGCTTAGCACTTAACTGTGTATCTGAGAGCCTTACAGGACACAGTGCTTTTTCTCAAGCGGCCCTGTGACGTAACAGGGTTCGCTTTCAATGCTAGTCAGCGCCCTAGCATGTTTTCTTTGCCACTCAGTTGTGTCTAGTGAGTGCGCACACATCGCCATATAGCGTTGCGGCTCCTCTTCTAGCGGCTCTGTGGAGTAACAGAGTTCGCACTCATTGCCACAGCGCATTACGGCGTTTATGTTGGCAGCTCTGAGGGATAACAGAGTTTGCTTCTTGCGCCTTTTTGCCAGCAGCGGGCTTCGCCTGCACGGTGGACCCCGGGCTGCGAACGCACTTATTATTTATATTATTTTGTGCGTTCCGCCAGCCGTAACAATCTTTAACTTTAGACCTTTTAGAGATCCTTTTATCTTCAATTTGTTTAACTGTTCACAATAAGGCTAAGTGCACACTTTCAGGATTATTTGCGTATTTTTCGCATTTTTTCACGGGAAAAAACGTGTCAAAAACGCATGAATTAAGCATCCTATTATTTTGAATGAATTCCGCAATTTTTGTGCACATGGTGCGTTTTTTTCCGCGAAAAAAATGCATCTCGGAAAAAGAACCAACATGTTCATTAATTTCGCGGAATTCTAGCGTTTTTCCAGCTATATTATTGGCCTAGAAAGTTCAGGAAAAAATCGTGGTAAAAACACGCAAAATCCACGCAAAAAACGCACTAAAAACGCGAGAAAATTCTGCAAACATTCCTGAACGTGTGCACTTAGCCTAAAAGTAATTTTCACTAGGGGTCAAAAACTTTTACATGCCACAGTTTGTAAGACAAAACCAAAAATTAATTCTGAGTGAAATGCTCATATTTGAAGCTTGAATTCTACCGTTATAAATTTGACACAGTTCTGAAGTAGCGATATTTTGTCAATTGCAAAAAATTTTTATGGCTTTTGTCACACTAACTGTCCCTAATCCTAATTTCTGAACCAGTTCAGAATCAATATTTTAGCTGCAGACCCACAGTCAGTCAATGAAAACCAATGTTGACAATGCCTATTTCTTGAAAGACCAAACCGTTTTGAGCAGTAAAATGGAAAAATCCAGCATCTGCAGGAAATGAGGTAAGTATATTAAAACATTATATTATTACCAACATAGTTAAAAAAGGGAAAACTTAAAAATCAAAATTTATAAAGAATAAAAGGACACGGGTCTACACATTTCGATCATAACCACTCTAAGTTTGGGGTGAATTGCCTGAAGAGTACGTCAAAGCCAGGGAATACAACAAATAGTTTGTCAGAGGGGAAGTTCAGGGTCAGATACCTGAAGTCAGAAAGTGCCAAAAGCAGAAGGAATAATTCACGAGAATTGTCACAAAATATCCAAAGTCATAAACAAGATCAGAAGTCAGACGCAGGGCTGAGCACACAAACCTACAAAAATAAAGCTATAACTGACAATCAGCTGCTCACAGCAAGCCAGCTAAATACCTAGTAAATCATCTGAGGATGAGAGGCACTTGGGGAAATGCCTGCAGACCAGGCCAAATTGAGAAGTCATTCAAAATGCTAACAGCCCAGGATCAGATTGGATGACTGATTTGTCACTCACCAAAATCAACAGTCCAGCACAGTCCAGGTTCCATAGGGCGGCTGAGCTGTCACTCAAAGCATACCCAAGCCACAATCAGTTGAGAAACTGTGACAATTCCTTTCTGTATGTAGCACATATTAGAGGACATTACACAGAAGTATTGAGTTGTGCATCTGTGAATCCTGCTAAAAAAGTGGCTTAGAACTGCAGTTACACCTGCCTGTGCTTCCTTGTTTCTCTTCTCCACAGGTTACAGTAGGAGGTGCAATCTGACTTCATGCACTAGAAGTTCATCTTGCTTTGACCAGGATAGATTTTAACTATTTTTCAGAGTGGATGGTGAGTTTAAGAGGAAAAGTGGAGGCGAAGAAGTGCCTCATAAGTTGAGAAAGAAGCAGATTTGTCTGATTTGTCTGTTTCTTATATTCACTTAATAATTTATGCAAAGTTAGTTAAGTACAGTATTTTTCAGACTATAAGATGCACCAGACAATAAGACGCACCCAGGTTTTAGAGGAGGAAAATAGGGAAAAATATATTTGAAGCAAAAAATGTAGTAAAATATTTAATAACATAAATAACATACTATTATATGTGGTGTTATTATATATAATAGCATGTTATTAAACTCATCATCTTTCCTCCATCTCATGTATCTTCCCTACCCGATCTATCTATTATGGCAAATGGCATCACGATCTCTCCTGCACCTGAAATCCGCTGCCTCGGAGTAACTCTCGACTCTGCCCTGTCCTTCAAACCACACATCCAAACTCTTTCCACCTCCTGTCGCCTCCAACTTAAAAACATTTCCAGAATCCGTCCCTTCCTCAGCCCTCAATCTACTAAATCTCTTGTGCATGCCCTCATCATCTCCCGCCTCGATTACTGCTACATCCTCCTCTGTGGCCTCCCCGTCAACTCTCTTGCACCACTCCAGTCTGTCCTCAACTCTGCTGCCCGACTAATCCTCCTCTCCCCTCGCTACTCCCCTGCTTCTCCCCTCTGCAAATCCCTCCACTGGCTCCCAATTCCCCAACGAATCCAGTTCAAACTACTAACACTGACTTACAAAGCCGTCCACAACCTGTCTCCTCCCTATATCTCTGAACTAATCTCCCAATATCTTCTTTCACGTAATCTTCGATCCTCCCAAGACCTCCTACTATCCTCCACACTTATTCGTTCCTCACACAACCGCCTCCAAGATTTCTCCCGAATATCCCCCATCCTCTGGAATTCCACGCCTCAACATGTACGATTATCCACCACCCTTGGATCCTTCAAACGGAACCTGAAAACCCATCTCTTCAGGAAAGCCTACAGCCTGCAATAACCATTCCGCCTCGCCGCCACAACCTGAGCTTCCGCCTCGCTGCCACCTCGCCTCCACCACCCGAGCTGCCACCTCGCTGCCACCACCAGAGCTGCCGCCTCGCCGCCACCACTACCAGAGCTGCCGCCACCACCAGAGCTGCCGCCTCGCCACCACCAGAGCTGCCGCACCCCCAACCTTCTGTTTCTTCCCCATTATCCCGTAGAATGTAAGTCCGCAAGGACAGGGTCCTCTCCCCTCTGTACCAGTCTGTCATTGTAAATTTGTTTACTGTAAACGATATCTATAACTTTGTATGTAACCCCTTCTCATGTACAGCACCATGGAATTAATGGCGCTATATAAATAAATAATAATAATGTAGGAAGCTACGGATAGAAGATGGTGTTGCGGGACCAGTGTGGTGTCTGTAAACTACTATGTGAAGACGCTGGAGGGTGAGTATAAGGCCGTGGTCACACATGCGAGAAATTTGCACGATTTTTGTGCGAATCTCTCTCGTGAACACCCGGCACTGCCGCTGGCACTCAGACTGGAGCGTGCGGTTGTATAGAACTACACGCAGCTGCACGCTCCGGTCTGAGTGCCGGCGGCAGTGCCGGGTGTTCATGCGAGAGATTCGCACAAAAATTGTGCAAATTTCTCGCATGTGTGACCACGGCCTAAGAATGGGGACATAGGGGTTATATTTAAAGCCACACTCCAGCACTGATAACACTGGAGTGCTGCTTTAAGATCCCATGGGAGAACTATAATTCCCAGCATGTCCTGCAGATTCTATGGCATGCTGGGAGTTATAGTCCACCACAGGATGGCAGAGTGCTTTTTAATGTGCTGTATTTACTAACCTTTTAGTTATTTTTTTCTTGTACAGTGTCTGCAGGACCTGTGATGACATCATGAAGAGGCAGGGCTTTGTGTGGTCATGTGATGCTCCAGCCCGGCCTCTTCATGACCTCATCACAGGTCCTCCACAGGAGCATTCAGCATTGCATCAGCACAGCCCCAGGCTGTCAGGTATGCGATGCCTCCTGCTGCACTCTGCTCCTGCCGCCTCCTTCTACTTCCCACACAGATCCCAGCTGCTGCAGGAATCAGGCACTGGGGAACCATGTGGCTCTGTCATTTGCTGCTCCCCGCTCACTGCTCAGCTGATAGGTGGGCGGGGAAGCGGCTAATTAATATTCACTGCACTTAAGTATCGGGAAGCAGAGGGGATATTTTCCTGCCTCCTGCGATCTCACTCCACCGCTGCCCCCTGCCCCCCTCCCCACATGTTACATTCCGACCATTAGACGCACCCACACTTTCCACCCAAATTTGGAGGAAAAAAGTGCATCTTATGGTCCGAAAAATACAGTAATTAGTTTAGTCCTTTGTTAACAAAAGAAATAAACTTAAGATAATTTCTGTACTTAAACTAAATTTAAAGAGGACTGTCACCCGGATAAGAGTATGGGAAAAATTGTCAATAAATTTACATAAGAAAAGTGATGTGTAAAAGTGGCTAATTTATGTGCCCAAAGTTATATTAAAATTATGCATTGTTGTAAGGTTCGGCTGATTTCCTTGGGTGAAGCCTACCGACGCCTAAGAAATGAAAATTCCTCAGAACAGTAAAGCAGTGCATAATTCTCATACTAACCCAACCAAAGACAAAGACAAACTTTTATGCAATGTATAGACCAGGGGATAGTGTGGGACCACCATTCTTCTCATTGGTAATGATCCCTGCAGTAGGACAATTCTCACCCAGCGTAGACGGTAATTCCTCCTTACTTGCCATATTTCACTTGTCTTGGTCTGTATATATTTCTGTTAAATGAGCAAATACCCTATAGTAAATAAATGAATAGTACTTGAAAATAACATAGGGTACTTAGTTGACATTATTTTGATCAAAAAAGCATAAAAGCCATCCCACTGCGACAAGGTGAACCCAAATCAGGATGATCTGTGTTCTAGTATGAAACCTCTCTATGTGTCAGCAGACCTCAATATTGATGGGGCAGAGCAGGACCGAGACCTGACTGTTCAGACACCTTCCCATGGGAAGCTAAATAGAAAAATTACCAGCTTAAAAAGAAAAATATTTAGACTTGAGAGTCCTCAGTGGTTGGCTAACACGGTACGAAGATATACATCTTTCCTATATCAGCTTAAAAAGAGGGAGCCATGTTCTTATCATAGGTTTTGACCTGTTTAATAGCTACAGTGTGAACATACACATTCCACTTATAATAACATATGTTCCTGCTCATGCCTTTACTGTATAAATTTCTGTTTCTTTTCCACATTCTTTTTACTTTTATGCAATTGCTTTGTTTCAAGAGAATAAAATCTGTTTTTATGTCCCCGACGGTGATCTATGAATAAACAAGATTAATCATTGATTTTGCCATTGCGTGACTTCAGAAATGTATCATGCTCAATATAGTCCTTAGTAATGTAGACGTTTAATACAGTTTGTTAATTTTTTATTTCAGCCTGTTCATTCAATGACCCATGAATTGTTAATGTATATTGCATCAACTGTAGAGCAGAAAGCATTACTGTACAATATGTATATTTATTACCAAAGCAATAGATTATAATACATTACCGCATCTATACAAGATGTCATAACGCTGATGAGATTTTATAAAATCCTATCTTAGCGAGTCTATTCTTAAATGATCCTGCACAGATATGTGTTATTGGCGATAAGCCAGGGACTGTCAATACAAGTATCATCATTTGTCAGATGCAGTCTCTGTAATAAGGGTGCTTTATCCTTGCTGCTTTAAGCCCAGCTCTGAGAATGCTCAAAGGCACAAGATTTACAATGTACAACTGGATTTACAATGAACACAATGACAGTTTAAAACGATTCCTTGTATCTTGGAAAAGGGCATTGCTTTACTAGGAATAATTACAATGGAGTCAATAAGGAGATATGCGGAGTACAAGTATTTGAATAGGAGGTTAAAGAACTGGTAGACAAAAATCGTCTTTGGAAGAGGACTTGAAATCTTAATATTTAGTAGTATTGTCTAGGTTTATTATATTCATGACCTATTCTTAGGATAGGAAATCAAAAATCAGATTTTGCATTTCATTATCTGTAAATTGAACCGGAGTACCTAGGGCCTGCTACTACATAGTGAGCAAAGCTGTGGTATTTGACTTTGTTAAACGTCCGGCCAGTGCCAGAGCTGAAAACTGCTGATCAGTGTGGATGTAGAGCGTCAGATCCCCACTAATCTAATGTTAATGACCTACACTAAGAAAAGGCTTTAGGCCAATCAATTCCATAAACGTCTATAACTCATTTAATCATTGATTTACCCTCCTCTTCCAAACCAGACTATGGAGCAATACCTGTTCTACCTTTACAATAATAGTCAGTTGTCCAACATTTGTAACATTTCTTTACATAGCATGGAGCATGGTGTATACCCTAATTTTAGTTGCAAAATGTCCCTCTATGCAAGCAAAAATACTCCCAACTATCAATTTGCTAAATAAAATGAGCACCAGTGTCAACATGCTTCCAGTGCCCATACTTCACTATAGTGAATCCCCAATACCCATCAAAAATCCTTTCTAAATTACAAACATGTCATGAATGTTTAAGCTTAGCACTGCATACTTCTTTCTTTTCACATGTGAGCATCTTCTTACTTTTGGTAGACAAGTTGCTAGAGATGCCTACAGATGAAGCCTTCCCTTGCCTTTCTTCTAGGCTCAACACCTACTGAGATAATTGTAAAACAATAACTGCTTAAAAAAATATATATATATATACAGTTGTGCTCAAAAGTTTACATACCCTGGCAGAATTTTTGCTTTCTTGGCCTTTTTTCAGAGACTATGAATGATAACACCAAAACTTTCTCCACTCATTGGTAGTGGTTGGGTGAAGCCATTTACTGTCAAACTAATGTGCTTTCTCTTTTTAAATCATAATGACAACCCAAAACATCCAAATGATCCTGATAAAAAATTTACATACCCTGGTGATTTTGACCTGATAACATGCACAGAATTTGACACACATGGGTATGATTGGCTACTAAAGGTAACATCCTCACCTGTGACCTGTTTGCTTGTAATCAGTGTGTGTACATAAAAGCTGAGTGAGTTTCTGGGATCCAGACAGACTCTTACATCTTTCATCCAGCCACTGAAGTTTCTGGATTGTGAGTCATGGGGAAAGCAAAATAATTGTCAACGGATCTATGGGAAAAGGAAGTTGAACTGTATAAAACAGGAAAGGGATACAAAAAAATATCCAAGGAATTGATAATGCCAGTCAGCAGTGTTCAAACTGTGATGAACAAATGGAAAATCAGGGGCTGTGTAAAAACAAAACCATGGTCAAGTAGACCAACAAAAATTTCATCCACAGCTGCCAGGAAAATTGCTCGGGATGAAATGAAAAACCCACAAATAACACCAGCTGAAATACTGGACTCTCTGAAAACTAGCAGTGTGGCTGTTTCAAGATACAAAATAAGGAGGCACTTGAAGAAAAATGGGCTGCATGGTGGAGTCGCCAGAAGAAAGCCATTACTGTACAAATGCCACAAAGTATCTAGCCTACAATACGCAAAACAGCACAGAAACAAACTTCAAAACTTCTGGAACAAGGTGTTAGGGTTCGAGTTCCCGCTCCTGCACAAGGGGAGTCTCGAACCAGTGCCGCTGCGGTCTCCCATTCGTCTCCGGCCGCAGTGGAGCCTGCTCAGCAGAGACGTCGTTCCAGGCGTCTTGCCCACTCCACTACTGGGCAGTGACTTGCTGCTGCCTTTCCTGGATCTGCTATTGTAGCCAGTTCTGGAGCAGACGTCTTTGGGATAAAGTCCTGCATTTTCCCTTCTGAGCGTGCCCAGAGTGAGATCTCTCATTGGAGATCAGGGGTCACATGCTCAGGTACTGCAGCGGCTCCTATTGGCCCGCCAGGAAGGCCCTGTTACTACTAGTCTTCTGAACAGGTTCTCATTGGTCCTTGTTCCTGGAAGGTCCTGTGGCTGTTGCTATAAAAGGGTAGCATGGCTGGGCCGCCATGCGCTAATATCAACCATTGTATGCTATGCGCCAGTGTGGTCATGCATGTGTGTGGTTAGGGACCCGGCTGAAATAAGCCACTAGAATACCGACTTAATCGGTGAGGAGTTTAGTGTGCTAGCTGGTCAGGGTCGGTGTCCTAGATGCCCTAGATTACCGGCATAACCGGTGAGGAGTTTGATTGCCGTATTCAGGGTCTGGCGTTCAGACGCCATAGATTGCGGGTGACTCCCGCGAGGACATTAGCGCATGACCACGTATTATGCTCGCTTAGCAATTAACCGTGTGCCTGAGAGCCTGACAGGACACGGCGTTTGTTCTCAGCGGCTCTGTGACGTAACAGGGTTCGCTCTCGACGCTAGACAGCGCCCTAGCGTTTTACTTTGCGGCTCACTGAAGCTAAGTGAGTTCGCACATATCGCCATATAGCACTGTGGCATCCCGTTAGCGGCTCTGTGAATTAACAGAGTCTGCACTTACTGCCACAACGCGCTACGGCGTTTATTTTAGCGACTCTGCGGGATAACAGAGTTCGCTACTTTCGTCATCTTACTAGCAGCAGGCTTTGCTTGCACGGTGGACCCCGGGCTGCGAACGCACCTCTCCACTTTATATATTTGGTGCGTTCCGCAGACCCTAACATAATATTAGCGCCAGGGTCTGGCTAGTAAAATGGCGGACGAACAGCGTCTATTGCAGTACATCCAGCAGCTGAAGGGTAGGTTGGAGGCTCTTGAGAGCACAACCTCAGCTGTGGATGTTACCGCAGTCGCTGTTCAGGCTGCTAGCGTGGCTGCAGCCAGTTTGTCCTCTGCCACCTCTGCCCCTACATTATCCCACCTCCCGCTTCCTGACAAGTTTGCCGGTGATAGCAAGCAATGTCGGGGATTCGTGAGTCAGTGCTCTATACATCTTGAGCTTCTGGCTGCACGTTTTCCCACGGATCGGGCACAAGTGGGTTTTGTACTTTCTCTACTCTCGGGCAGAGCGTTGGAGTGGGCAACGCCGCTGTGGGAGCGCGATGATCGTGTGGTGCAGAGTGCTCCTCGTTTCTTGGAGGCTCTTAAAAAGGTCTTTTTAGGACCCCAGGTCACCCCCGATACGGCGCTACAACTGCTGGCATTGACACAGGGTTCGTCTTTGGTCAGTCAGTTTTCCGTCCAGTTTCGGACTCTGGCTGCTGAGCTAGATTGGTCTGATAAAGTTCTTATTCCTATCTACTGGCGGGGACTGGCTGACCATGTTAAAGACGCTTTGGCTACCAGGGAGATTCCCGCCACACTGGAGAAGCTTATCTCCATATCTACCCGCATTGACCTCCGTTTTCACGAGCGGAGGTTGGAGCGGGCCCAGTGTAGGCAGAGGTTTCGGTTGGCTCCTACCTTTGCCAAACCTCTCGAATTCCCCGATCTGGCGTCCGAACCTCAAAAGGCCACAGAAGTTCCTCATGCAGGACCTAAGTCTCGGTCCGTCCGAGTATCCGTGGTTTGTAACCATTGTCAGCAGACAGGACACTATGCCAACAGATGTCCACAGCGATCGGGGAAGCGATCGCGTCTAGTGGCCCTGGGAGGAGGTTCACTAGAGACAGCGGCATTTTCCTCCAAGATAACATTTAAAGGGACAATCACTGTTGGTACTTCCATTCTCACCGCCGACCTTTGCGTGGACTCAGGAGCAGAGGGGAATTTCATGTCCTCTAGCTTTGCTCGCCGTCATGCAATACCTCTGGTGGCGCTTGACAAATCAGTGACTGTTCGGGTAGTGAATGGGTCGTCATTGCCCTCACCAATTACTCACCAGACTGTCCCACTTGCATTGTCTGTATCTCCTTCCCATCAGGAATTTATTTCCCTACTCATCCTTGCCGAGGGAATAGACGAGATCCTACTAGGTATACCTTGGCTCCGTTTCCACTCCCCACATATAGAGTGGACTTCGGGTAGGATACTGGGTTGGAGTGATGCATGTACAGGCAGATGTTTCAGAAGTTGCGTTCAGGTTACCACTACTGAGTTACCCGCAGATCTTACTCCACTTCCCAAGCACTACTGGTCATATGCAGACGTGTTCTCCAAGAAGGCTGCGGAGACTCTTCCGCCTCATCGCCCCTATGACTGTCCTATCGACCTCTTGCCTGGCGCAGAACCTCCTCGGGGAAGGGTCTATCCCCTCTCTCTTCCTGAGACAGAGGCCATGTCGCAATATATTCAGGAGAACCTGGCAAGAGGGTTTATTAGGAAGTCGGTGTCACCGGCAGGGGCGGGATTTTTCTTCGTGCAGAAGAAAAACGGAGAATTGCGTCCGTGTATTGATTACAGGGATCTTAACGCCATCACCGTTAAAAACAAGTACCCGTTGCCCCTGATCTCTGAGCTATTTGATAGGCTTCGGGGAGCAAGGGTATTCACTAAACTAGATCTGCGCGGTGCTTATAACCTGATTCGCATCCGTGAGGGGGACGAATGGAAGACGGCTTTTAATACCAGGAATGGGCATTACGAATATCTGGTGATGCCCTTTGGGCTCTGTAATGCTCCAGCCGTTTTCCAAGACTTTGTCAATGACATCTTCCGGGATATGCTCTCCACCTCGGTCGTAGTCTATCTGGATGATATACTCATCTTCTCTCCAGATATTGACTCCCACCGGAGGGATGTTGGCAGGGTCTTCGACCTCCTACGGGCAAATTCCCTTTACGCAAAGTTGGAGAAATGTGTGTTTGAGCAGGAGTCCTTACCTTTCCTGGGCTATATCATCTCCGCCCAGGGATTGGCTATGGATCCTGCCAAACTACAGGCGGTGATGGACTGGCAAGAACCCCACTCTCTAAAGGCGGTGCAGCGCTTTATGGGGTTCATTAATTACTACCGTCAGTTCATTCCCCACTTCTCAACTTTGGTAGCTCCGTGGTTGCCCTTACCAAAAAGGGAGCTAATCCCAAATTGTGGTCTGAAGAGGTCTCCAAGGCCTTCACGTCTATTAAGTCTCATTTCGCTAGAGCTCCCATCCTACATCGCCCCGATGTTGATAAGCCATTTATATTGGAGGTGGATGCCTCGTCCGTTGGTGCTGGAGCAGTCCTCTTCCAAATGGATGCTCAAGGTCGGAAGCATCCATGCTTCTTTTTCTCCAAGACCTTCACACCAGCAGAGAGGAATTATTCCATCGGGGACAGGGAGTTGCTAGCAATGAAGTTGGCCTTCTCGGAGTGGAGACATCTGTTGGAGGGAGCTCGCTTTCCCTTCCAAGTCTTCACGGATCACAAAAACCTGGTATATCTTCAGACAGCCCAGCGGCTTAATTCTCGCCAAGCCAGATGTTCCTTGTTCTTCTCCCGGTTTCATTTCACACTGCATTTCCTCTCGGGAGAGAAGAACATTCGTGCCGACGGTCTCTCTCGCTCTGTGGTGTCCTCGGAGGAGGAGGTGGAGGAGCCTCGGCTTATCGTCCCCACAGAGAGCCTGAGAACAGTGGCCCCGGTTTCGCTAGAGTCTGTGCCCCCGGGCAAGACTTTTGTGCCTACTAATTTGCGACCGGAGGTACTCTCTTGGGCACATTCGTCCAGGGTGGGTGGACACTTTGGGGCAAAGAGGACATCTGAGTTGCTGGCGAGGACATATTGGTGGCCGCATATGGTCCGTGATGTTGGGGACTATGTTCGGGCGTGTGTCTCCTGCGCCAAAAATAAGTCTCCACGACAACGGCCAGCTGGGTTACTTTACCCTTTGCCGGTGGCAGACAGGCCCTGGGAGATGGTTGGGATGGACTTTGTGGTGGGCTTGCCCAAGTCTCGGAGTTGCACCATCATTTGGGTAATCACCGACCATTTCTCTAAAATGGTGCATCTGGTGCCACTACCACGGTTACCTTCTGCACGGGCTCTGGCAGCGTTGTTTGTTAGGCACATCTTCCGTTTACACGGCATGCCGGACAAGATTGTCAGTGACCGAGGTCCCCAGTTTGCGTCTCGGTTCTGGAGAGAGCTTTGTCGTCTACTCAGTATTGAGTTAAATCTCTCTTCAGCGTACCATCCTGAGACGAATGGGTTGGTAGAGAGGGCCAACCAGACCTTGGTCACCTATCTACGACATTTTGTCTCAGCCAGGCAGGATGACTGGGCATCCTTGCTACCATGGGCTGAGTTTGCATTAAACAATGCTGTGGCTGATTCCACCGGACAGACCCCATTCCTCCTGAACTACGGTCAGCATCCGCGGGTACCAGTGCCTATGCCCGTGTCTTCCGCCGATTCCAGGGTGGCAGACTGGGCTGTGGAGGCACGGGACATTTGGGACCGCACGCAGGATGCCATTCAGGCCTCCAAAGAGAGGATGAGGTCTTCGGCCGATGCCCATCGGCGCCCCGCTCCTATATTTGCTCCTGGGGATTTGGTGTGGCTCTCCGCCCGTAACATCAGGCTGCGAGTTGAGTCCACTAAGTTGGCACCCCGCTACCTGGGTCCTTTCAAGGTCCTCGAGCAGGTTAACCCTGTGGTATACCGTTTAGCTCTTCCACCACGCCTGGGTATCTCCGACACCTTTCACGTGTCCCTCCTGAAACCCGTGCTCATGTCCCGGTTTTCTGAGTCATCTGCCGGGACATCGGGTTCATCTGCGGATGACCATGAGGTGAACGCCATCGTGGGGTGTAAGGTGGTACGGGGCAAAAAGTTTTATTTGGTGGACTGGAGGGGCTATGGGCCTGAGGATAGGTCTTGGGAGCCTGCTGAGCATGTTCACGCTCCGCAGCTCATCGCTGCCTTTGAACGCAGCGAGGCCCAGAGAAGGGGGGGCCCTAGGAGGGGGGGTAATGTTAGGGTTCGAGTTCCCGCTCCTGCACAAGGGGAGTCTCGAACCAGTGCCGCTGAGGTCTCCCATTCGTCTCCGGTCGCAGTGGAGCCTGCTCAGCAGAGACGTCGTTCCAGGCGTCTTGCCCACTCCACTACTGGGCAGTGACTTGCTGCTGCCTTTCCTGGATCTGCTATTGTAGCCAGTTCTGGAGCAGACGTCTTTGGGATAAAGTCCTGCATTTTCCCTTCTGAGCGTGCCCAGAGTGAGATCTCTCATTGGAGATCAGGGGTCACATGCTCAGGTACTGCAGCGGCTCCTATTGGCCCGCCAGGAAGGCCCTGTTACTACTAGTCTTCTGAACAGGTTCTCATTGGTCCTTGTTCCTGGAAGGTCCTGTGGCTGTTGCTATAAAAGGGTAGCATGGCTGGGCCGCCATGCGCTAATATCAACCATTGTATGCTATGCGCCAGTGTGGTCATGCGTGTGTGTGGTTAGGGACCCGGCTGAAATAAGCCACTAGAATACCGACTTAATCGGTGAGGAGTTTAGTGTGCTAGCTGGTCAGGGTCGGTGTCCTAGATGCCCTAGATTACCGGCATAACCGGTGAGGAGTTTGATTGCCGTATTCAGGGTCTGGCGTTCAGACGCCATAGATTGCGGGTGACTCCCGCGAGGACATTAGCGCATGACCACGTATTATGCTCGCTTAGCAATTAACCGTGTGCCTGAGAGCCTGACAGGACACGGCGTTTGTTCTCAGCGGCTCTGTGACGTAACAGGGTTCGCTCTCGACGCTAGACAGCGCCCTAGCGTTTTACTTTGCGGCTCACTGAAGCTAAGTGAGTTCGCACATATCGCCATATAGCACTGTGGCATCCCGTTAGCGGCTCTGTGAATTAACAGAGTCTGCACTTACTGCCACAACGCGCTACGGCGTTTATTTTAGCGACTCTGCGGGATAACAGAGTTCGCTACTTTCGTCATCTTACTAGCAGCAGGCTTTGCTTGCACGGTGGACCCCGGGCTGCGAACGCACCTCTCCACTTTATATATTTGGTGCGTTCCGCAGACCCTAACACAAGGTAATTTGGAATAATGAGACCAAAATTGAACTTTTTGGCCACAAACATAAACAATACATTTGGAGAGAGGTCAACAAGGCATATAATGAAAGGAACACCATTCCTACTGTAAAGCACAGAGGTGGATTGCTGATGTTTTGGGGATGTATGAGCTACAAAGGCACAGGAAACTTGGTCAAAGTTGAAGGAAATCAGCAAATACTGGAGGCAAATTTTCAATCATCAGCCCGAAAGCTGCACATGGGACGTACTTGGACGTTCCAACATGACAACGATCCAAAACACAAGGCCAAGTAGACCTGTCATTGGCTACAGCCGAACCAAATGAAGGTGATAGTGAAGTGGAAAAAAAGCCAGTCTTGATTTATAGACTGTGTAACTAATGCCCGTTCTGTGGTGTGAGATCACCCATGTTAATGTATTTTGCCTATCCTGACAAAAGGACTGTGAAGTTTATTGAACGTTTTTGGATGAAGAAAGCTGTTATGCATTGATTTTGTTATTGTGGAGAAAGTATTTTAACCCCTTAATGACCAAGCCATTTTGTAGGTTAAAGACCAGGCCAATTTTTACAATTCTGACCACTGTCTCTTTATGAGGTTATAACTCTGGAACGCTTCTACGGATCTTGGCGATTCTGAGATTGTTTTCTCGTGACATATTGTACTTCATGATAGTGGTAAAATTTCTTCAATATAACTTGCGTTTTTTTATGAAAAAAATGGAAATATGGCAACAATTTTGAAAATTTTGCAATTTTCAAACTTTTAATTTTTATGCCATTAAATCAGAGAGATATGTCACAAAAATTAGTTAATAAATAACATTTCCCACATGTCTACTTTACATCAGCACAATTTTGGAACCAAAATTTTTTTTTGTTACGAAGTTATAAGTGTTAAAAGTTGACCAGCAATTTCTCATTTTTCCAACAAAATTTACAAAACCATTTTTTTAGGGACCACCTCACATTTGAAGTGAATTTGAGGGGTCAATATGACAGAAAATACCCAAAAGTGACACCATTCTAAAAACTGCACCCCTCAACGTGTTCAAAGCCACATTCAAGAAGTTTATTAACCCTTTAGGTACTTCACAAGAATTGAAGCAATGTGGAAGGAAAAAATGAACATTTAACTTTTTTTCCCAAACTTTTTCTTTCGACACAATTTTTTTAAATTTTGTCAAGGGTATCAGGAGAAAATGAACCACAATATTTGTTGTACAATTTCTCCAGAGTACACCGATATACCATGTGTGGGGGTAAACCACTATTTGGGCGCATGGCAGAGCTCGGAATGAAAGCAGCGCCATTTGACTTTTTTGGCTGGAATTGAGATTGGACGCCATGTCGCATTTGGAGAGTCCCTGTGTGCCTAAACAGTGGAAACCCCCCACAAGTGACCCCATTTTGGAAACTGGACCCCTCAAGGAACTCATCTAAATGTGTTGTGAGAGCTTTTAACCCCCAAGGACTTCACAGAAGGTTATAACGTAGAGCCGTAAAATTAAAAAATCATATTTTTTCCACAAAAATGATCTTTTCATCCCAATTATTATTTTCCAAAGGATAAAAGGACCCCAAAAGTTATTGGGCAATTAGTCCTGAGTACGCTGATACCCATATGTGGGGGTAAACCACTATTTGGGCGCATGGCAGAGCTCGGAAGGGAAGCAGCGCCATTTGACTTTTTTGGCTGGAATTGAGATTGGACGCCATGTCGCATTTAGAGAGTCCCTGTGTGCCTAAACAGTGGAAACCCCCCACAAGTGACCCCATTTTGGAAACTAGACCCCCCAAGGAACTTATCTAAATGTGTTGTGAGAGATTTTAACCCCCAAGCGCTTCACAGAAGGTTATAACGTAGAGCCGTAAATTAAAAAATCATATTTTTTCCACAAAAATGATCTTTTCATCCCAATTTTTATTTTCCAAAGGATAAAAGGACCCCAAAATTTATTGTGCAATTAGTCCTGAGTACGCTGATACCCCATAGGTGGGGGTAAACCACTATTTGGGCGCATGGCAGAGCTCGGAAGGGAAGCAGCGCCATTTGACTTTTTTGGCTGGAATTGAGATTGGATGCCATGTCGTATTTGGAGAGTCCCTGTGTGCCTAAACAGTGGAAACCCCCACAAGTGACCCCATTTTGGAAGCTAGACCCCCCAAGGAACTTATCTAGATGTGTGGTGAGAGCTTTGAACCCCAAGGGCTTCACAGAAGGTTATAACGTAGAGCAGTAAAATTAAAAAATCATATCTTTTCCACAAAAATGATCTTTCCACCCCCAATTGTTATTTTCTAAAGGGTAACAGGACCCCAAAAGTTATTGTGCAATTTGTCCTGAGTACGCTGATACCCCATATGTGGGGGGAAACCACTATTTTGACGCATGGCAGAGCTCGAAAGGGAAGTAGCGCCTTTTTCAAATGCAGACTTTGATGGAATGGTCTGTGGGTGTCATGTCACGTTTGGATAGCCCCTGATGTGCCTAAACAGTAGAAACCCCCCACAAGTGACTCCATTTTGGAAACTAGACCCCAAAGGAATTTTTCTAGATGTGTGGTGAGCATTTTGAACCCCAAGTGCTTCACAGAAGTTTATAACGTAGAGCCGTGAAAATAAAAAAATCATATTTTTTTCCACAAAAATAATCTTTTTGCCCCAAATTTTTATTTTTATAATGGTAACAGGAGAAATAGGACCCCAAAAGCTATTGTGCAATTTGTCCTGAGTACGCTGATATCCCATATGTGGGGGGGAACCACTATTTTGACGCATGGCAGAGCTCGAAAGGGAAGTAGCGCCTTTTTCAAATGCAGACTTTGATGGAATGGTCTGTGGGTGTCATGTCACGTTTGGATAGCCCCTGATGTGCCTAAACAGTAGAAACCCCCCACAAGTGACTCCATTTTGGAAACTAGACCCCCAAGGAACTTTTCTAGATGTGTGGTGAGCACTTTGAACCCCAAGTGCTTCACAGAAGTTTATAACGTAGAGCCGTGAAAATAAAAAAATCATATTTTTTTCCACAAAAATAATCTTTTTGTCCCAAATTTTTATTTTTATAATGGTAACAGGAGAAATAGGACCCCAAAAGCTATTGTCCAATTTGTCCTGAGTACGCTGATATCCCATATGTGGGGGGGAACTACTATTTTGACGCATGGCAGAGATCGGAATGGAAGGAGCACCGTTTTTAAATGCAGACTTTGATGGAATGGTCTGCGGGTGTCATGTCGCGCTTGGAGAGCCCCTGATGTGCCTAAACAGTAGAAACCCCCCACAAATGACCCCATTTTGCAAACTAGACCCCCAAGGAACTTATCTAGATGTGTGGTCAGCACTTTGAACCCCAAGGGCTTCACAGAAGTTTTAAACGTAGAGCCGTGAAAATAAAAAAATCATATTTTTTTCCACAAAAATGACCTTTTTGCCCCAAATTTTTATTTTTATAAGGGTAACAGGAGAAATAGGACCCCAAAAGCTATTGTGCATTTTGTCCTGAGTACGCTGATACCCCATATGCGGGGGGGAACCACTGTGATCGCCTTACTGTGATCTTTGGGAGGCACAATGAACAAATCTACCAAAGGTGAAGAATTGGTTTTCTTTTTTACGCCGTTCCTCGTGCGATATTAGTGATTAGGCGACTTTATTCCTCGGATCGGTGCGATTACAGCGATACCAGATTTACACCCTTTTTTCATGTTTAACTTCTGTCACACACTAAAAGATGCTTTTTTTTTGAATAATTTTTTGTAAGAATTTTTTGCATCGCCGTATTTTGAGAGCTATAATTTTTCCATATTTCGGCCGACAGAGTTATCTGTGGGTTTAATTTTTTGCGGGACGAGCTGATGTATTTATTGGTACCATATTCGGGCACATAACGTTTTTTGATCGCTTCCTATTCCGATTTTTGTGGAAGCAGAATGAACAAAAACCAGCAATTCAGGAATTGTTTTTTTTTTAATTTTTTTCCCCCGTTCCGCGTGTGGTAAAATTGATAAAGAAGCTTTATTCTTCGGGTCACTACAATTACAGCGATACCTCATTTATATATTTTTTTTATGTTTTGGCGTTTTTTACACAATAAAGAATTTTATAGAAAAAATAATTATTTTTGCATCAGTTTATTCCGCGAGCTATAACTTTTTTATTTTTTCGCTGATGATGCTATATAGCGGCTTGTTTTTTGCGGGATAAGATGACGTTTTCAGCGGTACCATGATTATTTATATCTGACTTTTTGATCGCGTGTTATTGCACTTTTTCCAAGCGGTATAATGATACCGCTTGGAAAAAGTATAATTTACTACTTTTTTGTGTTTTTTTTTTACGGCTTTCACTGAAGGGGTTAACTAGGGTTATGATTTTATAGATGGGATTTTTACGGACATGGCGATACCTAACATGTGTATTTTTTTTGTTTTTTATTTTTTTTATTACATAAAAATGTGTATTTTTTAGGGGATTTTTTTTAAATTATTTTTAATATTTTTTTTACAATTTTTTAAAAAAAATGATTTTTTTCAACTTGTCCCAATCACAGCGCTGTGAGTGCGGGGACCGACGGCAAAGGTCCCCGCACCGCTTGCCGTGCCTGTCAGCTGTCTGTGACAGCTGTCAGCACTGATCTACCACTGCGTGTTTACACGCAGTGGTAGATCAAAGGCATGACGTGCAGAGTCCGTCCTGGTGCCGGAACTGGCACCTTGCCATGACGGACTCTGCACGTCAGTGGACATTAAGGGGTTAATTTGGAGTTTGAAGATACCCAGTAAACCTTACCTTGTTTTACACCAAGACCTGTGCCTGTGCTAAGTGAGTGCCTATTGCTGAACGTGAATACCTACATCCCTATATATATACTGTATATACAGTGGCATGTAAACATTTTGGCAACCCTCGTAAAAATTATGTGAACAGTTAAGCAAGTTTAAGATTAAATAATTTCTAAAAAGACTAAAGTTAAAGATGACAAATGTCCTTTGTATTTTAGACCACCCCCAAAAATATTGTCATTTTTTTAATGTTAAAAATTACCAAAAGTAAAATAGATCAATGCAAAAGTTTTGGCACAATGCATGGTTAGTATCTCTTTTTGCAAGCAACATATTTTGTAAATATTTTGTCAATTCATGTTTGAGGGATTTTCATATATTTTTCCTTTGAAAATTCTTCTAGATCTGTGAGATTCCTGGGACATCCTGCATGCACTGCTATTTTGAGGTCTAGCTACAGATTTTCAATAATGTTCAGATCAGGGGAACTTGTGGGTCATTGTAAAATCTTATCAAAAGCAGGGTAGGATGAATAATTAAAATTACAATTTTATTATATAATGATTAAAATCAATTCCAAGATACCAAAATAGACAAACATACAAAAACAAATGTGGACAAAAATTGGTGCTAGGCCAATTGTAATTCAGCAAGTATGATCACCAATGAGCACACCCCCTTGGTGCCTCAATATAGGGTTTATAAATACAATCTCACCAATAAACCATCCCTCATTGGTGTCTTAATATCATTTACATAGAAGAAGTGGAGATGCTTTCCATACCATTAATCTTGTAATTTTTGTATTGGAACGATCTCACCTCATGTGTAGTATTTTCATCCGGCCTTATGGAGCCAGCGTCTCCTAAATGAAGTGGGGGAAGGTTTTTGCCTTCATTTGTCGTTTACCCCACAATAGGAAACGCGATACAGCTCTCTAGCATTGCCCCATGATAGACTTCTCGACGCGTTTCGTTGTTCTCAACGCATCAGGGGAAGACCGATTGCATCATGGTGGACTATAATCATCCACCATGAAAGTGGGGAATAGGAGGCGTTACCTGATTTCTCAATAGGTTCGGTTTAAATGGACCGCTTGCTGATCTACGTGTTCATGGCATGCGGACGTCATCCAAGTGTGTCGCGTTGTTAGACGCCTGCCGTGAAATGTCACGTCCGGTATCTGTATCTAACGTAATATCCGGCCTGTGGAACGCGGCTGAGCCGCACCACCTGTTTCTTATTCTCTGCCGCTATTCTAATTCTAAAGCGGTGATGTATATCGGATGTCATATCCGGTTATCGCTTAGCACATACAAATACTAGGTATTTACAAATAAGATATAGGGGCGGAGTTATCCATATTAAAAACCTTTAGTAACTATACAGAGTCTAATTCTTCTGTTTAGTCTGTTACAATGCGGTTATTTAGATTCCACCTTCAGCAGAAGTAGACTCGGAATCAAATTTAATCACCCTTTCCTATAGGTAAAAAACCCAATATAAAAAATAGCAAAAGGGGACCAAAAAGACCTCAATTAATTCTCTCAAATCCTCTAAAAAAATGGGGAGAGGTCAATTGTCATGGCATGTACTGGAACTCGAAAAAAGAATTGGATAGGGTGGAAATAGATAAAAATATCATAGTTAGGTATCCAATTTATAGATTCCTTTTAGGACTCATCAGGAGTAAAGTTGAGCGATACTTTCCGATATCCAAAAATATCGGATCGGAATGGTATCGCCGATATCACTAAATATCGGCGATATCCGATTCCGATACCGGAAGTCCCATGTAAGTCTATGGGAACAAAATATCGCAACTAAAAAAACACTTTCTTTCCTTGTAAACACAAAATATACACACATAGAATACATATATATATATATATACATGTCATTGTGACATATATATATATACATATATTTATAGTTTATTCACTTCTACATAGTAAAATAGCCTCTTATTCAATTGCCGGGTAAAGCTGGCATTTGTGAAAAGACAGAAGCACCCGAGGGTCCAGTCGCCACAGAGATGTTGCATCGCACCCAGCGGTGTGACAACTTACTCTCAGGTAAGGAGGAAACACCCCATTGACTCCAACCACTGCATTCAACAGTACACTATGCCAGCTGAGTGTAGGCGGACCCAATGGGATGGTCTAGCTCAGGCTGGTTAGAACAGGGTGTAGCTAGTTGGATGGGAGGGGTTGAGGCAGCCTTATGCTGCATGTCTTTGTAGTAAGAATTGTTTCCTTTCCTGCTTTCTTACTACGTCGCATAGTCCACTCTGCTACATCACTCTGCACCATTGCTCTATCTCACATCTATCTGCCCTGGAAGGATACCGTCTTACCTGTAGAAGACTTATCACCTAGCTGCACTACACCATCCCTGCCAGAGGACCTGCACAGCAGCGCTGGTCACCCTGACAAGGTACTACAGGTGGCGTCACGACAAACTACACAAACATTCTATCATCCCCTGGAAATATCCCACATTCCAGTGAGCGACCAGGGCACGGACATAGCTGTGCTACCCGTCACATCCCCCATAGAAGTCGACAGGCTTGGTGCCGAGTACCCCCAAAACCTGTGGCTCTGTGCGACTCAACTTTGGCGTCACGAACAGGATTCAGAAGCTCGCTATAAGCGAGTCCTGTGTGCCTTAATTGAACTGTTTTTTTGCTTGAGAATTGCAAAAATCATCATAGACTGTATTTGCCATTTTTCCGTCATATCTGCGCCACGAGGCACAGGTGAAGAATAAGGGCGTGCTCTCGTGGACGTACACTCACTCCGTGGCGCGAAAACGATGTTCGCCCACTCTAAATGTTACTGCAATCTAAGATCGTGCCCCACAGCTCTGGAGTTCCGCCTCCTCATCCTCCTCAGTGGGCGGAAACGAACGCGAAGGTCCCGCCTCCCTACAAAAGATGGCGCCTCTCCTGATGCTAATGACACATGTGACTTGGCAGAGATGGCGAACGGACGTGAGCAGAAGTGGGAAGGGATGGAGGAGTCAGAGCTCTCCCCCCACGGAAGCAACCCGATCGCCACGGAGCCACCGTTTGGCACCCGGCCTGGAAACCCTCCTACGCTGGAAGAAGCGGAGGATACCCTGATAGACCTGGCCCGGCACCGGGAGGAGGTCGCCAGGATGGAAGCGAGCTGGCGGGCCCTAAAACTACACTTGGAGCGGCGCCAATCCCTCTTACCCCCTGAAGTGTCTGTACCGGAAGGTGAGGCACCCGTTCCAGTAGAGGAGGCCGTGCGGGCATCCCAGCCCTTGCAATCTGAACCGGTTGACAGTATCTCAGTGGAGGCACCCGTTCCAGTAGAGGAGGCCGTGCGGGCATCCCAGCCCTTGCAATCTGAACCGGTTGACAGTATCTCAGTGGAGGCACCCGTTCCAGTAGAGGAGGCCGTGCGGGCATCCCAACCCTTGCAATCTGAACCGGTTGCCAGTATCACAGTGGAGGCACCCGTTCCTGCAGAAAACGCCGCACCAGCACCCCAGATCCCGATGTCTGCCCCCGTCGCTGAGGCAGAAGAAGCGACACCCGTCCTCATGGAGGAGGCCGCGCAGGCACCAGAGCTCTACCTGCCTGTACCGGAGCCCCGACCGTCATCTGTTCCAGAGCCGGCTGCTTCCGCCACAGGTGAGTGCCGCCAGGACTGGCGGGCGCCAGGAGAGCTGCCGCAAACCGGACATCGTAAGCTGGCATTTGATGGTGGAGACATGGAGCTGCTGGTGGAGGAGAATTACAACCGGCGTCAGGAGGAAGAGTGGAGACGTCGGGAGCGGGAAGCAGAGCGACAAAGGGAGCAGCGAAAATCCCAAATGGATGGTACGCCCTAAATGTTACCAGGTGCGACCCCTACTCTCCAGAGTGTCAGGAATCTGACAGACCCTCCGAGCCTTCAGCCTCCCCCAACCAGGCCTCTGCACAAGTGCCCACCCCACGCCGTAAATCTCCCCAGCCTCCCTCAGTGGTCTCCTCAGCAGCCCCAGCTATGGACATGATAATGATAGCTGGCCCGTACCCGGCGCCTGTTAGGCCCCCTGGGGTTTGTACAGTCCGGGACATAGGGTTCCAGACCCGGAGGGAGACGAAAGAGGTGGCCACACAGACCCAGATAGCGTGTCACGACGTAACTGTACAGGCCACACGACGTCATCAGGTCTGGGTGGACCCTCCTGTCACGGATGTTTGGCAAGCTCCAGAACAGTACCAGGTGGTACCTGTAAGAGGCCAGCCAAAGAAGTCTAAATAACCCGGACAGGGTCTCTGTATGTAAATCGTTAAATTATTGATGTACCCGGACGGGTGAATGTTCATAAAAAGAAGTTTATTGTTGCCTTAATATACCCATGTTGGGTAATGGATTGATGTACCCGGACGGGTGAATGTTCAGAAGAACAAGTTTATTGTTGCCTTTATATACCCAGGTTGGGTAATGGTGTTTCAATGTAATCAAAATGTTGAACTTTGAAGCCATGAACTGTACTGGCTCACAAACTTTTCTGTAAATAGTTGGCACTTCGGTGCTCCATCTTGGTTTTACAAAAAACTTAACTGTGCACTATTTTCAACTACCTCAGAAACTAAAAACCCGTTTGGTGTGGCCGAAAGTGAGGTCTGCTCAAGGAAAGTCTTGCAGCCCACCCAAGACCACAGTTGGAGGTTTGGAGCGGGTCCTCCACAAGCACAAGTAAAGGACACTGTGAAGTTACCCCGGTGGGGGTAGTCCTAAGAAGTCTCAACGAACTTCGGCAGTAATGCTATTTGCACTTTTGTAATGTTATTATTAAAAATTTTATTATGCAACGTTTAACTTGAAGTGTTTCCTGCTTTCTTACTACGTCGCATAGTCCACTCTGCTACATCACTCTGCACCATTGCTCTATCTCACATCTATCTGCCCTGGAAGGATAGCGTGTTACCTGTAGAAGACTTATCACCTACCTGCACTACACAATCCCTTCCAGAGGACCTGCACAGCAGCGCTGGACACCCTGACCAGGTACTACAGGTGGCGTCACGACAAACTACACGAACATTCTATCATCCCCTGGAAATATCCCACATTCCAGTGATCGCCCAGGTCACGGACCGAGCTGTGCTACTCGTGACATCCCCCATAGAAGTCGACGTGATCGGTGCCGAGTACCCCCAAAACCCCTGTCTCTGTGCGACTCAACTTCCCTCACTGTGCTGGCACTTTACATTTACAATGCCTCTGGGTTTTTTTTTTGGGGGGTGGGGAACATTCAGACTTTTGCTATGGGGCCCCATGATTTATATGTACGCCCCTGCTGCTGAGGCATGGTATTTAAGGCTGTTAAGGAGCCAACATACATGGACCTTGCCAGCAGCGTCGGACTGGAGTACCTTGGGCCCACCAGAGAAAATATATTCTTGGGGCCCACCATCATACTTCCCAACCTTTGAATAAGGGAAAGAGGGACAAAGGCTGTGGCACGCTGTGCATGCTGCAGAAAATTTTAGGCCATGCCACGTTGCACCACAGACTGTCCAGGAGTTGGTGGATGCTTTAGTCCAGGTGTGGGAGGAGATCCCTCACGAGACCATCCGTCGCGCTCATCAGGAGCATGGCCAGAAGTTGTAGGGAGGTCATACAGCATACCTCCCAAATTTGGAAGACAGGAAAGAGGATTAAAGGCTGCAGCGCGTGTTGCGCGCCGCTGAAAATTTTAGCCCACGCCCCGACAACACCCATTTCACAGCTAATCACACCCATATCCTCGCCCCAAGCGTAACCATTTAGCACTGCTGATCACACTGACTGGTAATGAGGGCACAGTGGCTGGTACTGAGGAAAAGAAAGAAAGAGCAGCGAGAGAGAAAGAACAAACAGAGAAAGAAAGAGAGGAAAGAAAGAAAAGAGAGAAAGAAAGAACAGAGAGAAAAAAGAACAGAGAGCGAAAAGGAAAGAACAGAGAGCGAGAAAGAAAGACTAGAGAGAGAGCCATAGGCATAGCTAGGGTTTTGGTTTAGTGGGGGCAAAACTTCTGAGTGGGCCCATCATCAGAGAACCTCAGCAAATGACCGCGCTGTTGGCCAAAATAATCTATATATAAAAAGACCAATATTGATATTACCGCCATATGGTCTGTGTTAAATAATACCAGTCCTACAGAACATATAGATTACAGCACAGGTACAGATAATGACTTACCGCTGATGTTCTTTCTAATGGAATTGTTCACTTTTCATGTCTTTTCCATCTGGCCCACACCGACATGACGACTTCTCCAGCCAGGACTTGACTGCACCCCCATTAAAAAAAAAATAAAAAAAATACTCACCTCCCGGCTCCTGTGCTGCTCACTGTTCTCCCTCTCAGCTTCTGACAGCGGGCGCCGGCAGGTGATGTTATTGCGCCCGCTGTCATACGCTGAGGGGGATTATGGGAGAGAAGGAGCGCTCGCTCCTTCTCTCTCTATGCGGTCAGCTTTATCGGCTGGATGCCGATACAGCTGACCCTCCGATGACGGGTGGGGGGCCCACTGCTGGCACCGGGCCCCCCCAACGCCTGTTCAGGCCCCATAGCTTCCGGGCGGCAGAGCAGGGAGAGCGATTCTCCCTGCTCTGCCGCAGAATGTAACTGTATCGTAGCTCCGGGTGGGCCCCCTCAGAGCGCGGGCCCCGGGGCCACCACCCCCTCTGCCCCGCGACCTATCCTTTCAAATCAAGGCCCACAACGCAGGAGCTGGGGCCCACCGTAGGTTTCTCCGGTGTCCCGGTGCCTCAGTCCGACCCTGCTTGCCAGCCTGATAATACCAGGCCACAGCAGTCTGCTTATCTTTGCTGGTTAACAAAAATAGGGGATCCCCTCGAAAAAAAATTGGCGTGGGGTCCACCCTATTTTTGTTAACCAGCCAGATGAAGCAGACTGCTGAGGCCTGGTTTTTCAGGCTGGTAATGAGCCAATATCCATGGACCTTGCCAGCCTGATAATACCAGGCCACAGCAGTCTGCTTAGCTTGGCTGGTTAACAAAAATAGGGGATCCCCTCAAATAAAAAAAAACGGCGTAGGGATCCCCCTATTTTTGTTAACCAGCCAAGTAAAATGCAGACTGCTGCGGCCTGGTATTAAAAGACTGTCAAGGCCCATGGATTTTGGCCCTCAACAGCCTGATAATACCAGGCTACAGCAGCCCCACATTTGGCGCATCAAAAGATGTGCCAATTGTGGCACTTTACCCGGCTCTTCCCACTGCCCTGTAGCGGTGGCAAGTGGGGTAATAAGGGGTTAATGTCACCATTGATTGCACGGTGACAATAAGCCCGGTTAATAATGGAGAGGTGTCAATAAGACACCGATCCATTATTAATCCCAAAGTTTTTAAATGTATAAAAAAAAAGACACAGCAAGAAAAAAGTATTTTAATGAAACAAAAGAGACAACACAGTTTTCATTTCTTTTATTATACTCTCATTCCTGCGACGCCATCGATCTCCTGTAAAAAAAGGAAAAAAACAAACCAACAGTATACCACCTGTCCGACGCAGTCCATAGTAACGAGTGTCCCACGACGATCCAGCTCTGCTACATCGGAATGACAGGCAGAGGCTGTCATCCCGGCGCAGCACAGCTGATTACCTGCTTCCCCGGCGGTGACGTCATCGGACTGACTGCTTTACGGCCGGGATTACCCAGCAGTCACTGCAGTTATCGCGAGAAACTGCATGTGACCGCCGGGGAAAGATGATGGCGGCCATCAACCAGTCCAGGCCGTGACCACCGGAGATCTTCTGCCAGGTAAGTGCCGCTGACTCCTGACAGACCCGACCGACGGACACTCACAGTGACAGTGACAATTCCGATTCCGGTATACGATATATGGTAAATATCGAAAGTCAATATCGAAAGTCCGATACAGCTAATATCGGCCGATACCCGATACTTGCGGTATCGTATCGCTCAACACTAATCAGGAGGCAATAAGAATTTTGATATAAGGATGATGGACACTGTGAGAACTGGTTACTTATACTAATTGGAAAAATTAGTTTGAAAGATAGATGTGTTTCACCACCCATTTTCCCTTGCCATTAGTGTTGAGCGATACTGCTCGATATCTAAAAATATCGGATCGGAATGGTATCGCCGATATCACTAAATATCGGCGATATCCGATTCCGATACCGGAAGTCCCATGTAAGTCTATGGGAACAAAATATCGCAACTAAAAAAAACCTTTATTTCCTTGTAAACACTAAATATACACACATAGAATACATATATATATATATATATACATGTCATTGTGACATATATATATACATATATGTATAGTTTATACACTTCTACATAGTAAAATATCCTCTGATTCAATTGCCGGGTAAAGCCGGCTTCTGTGAAAAGACAGAAGCACCCGACATGAAATGACACTTGGTGTACATAGGGTTAACCATGTCTTTTCATGTCGTTTGCAATCTGATTTGCACAAACAATTACATCAGTCTATGTGTGCAAAATTTCACACCTGTAGGGGTTAATTAAAGGTGTAAATTCGTTGTAAAAAAAAACGGACTTTTTTGCTACGAATTTACACCTTTAATTAACCCCTACAGGTGTGAAATTTTGCACACATAGACTGATGTAATTGTTTGTGCAAATCAGATAGCAAAGGACATGAAAAGACATGGTTAACCCTATGTACACCAAGTGTCATTTCATGTCGGGTTCTGCATTTTCACAAAAGCCGTCAATTGAATTAGTGGCTATTATACTATGTAGAAGTGTATGAACTATAAAAATAAATATATATATATATGTGTCACAAATTCAATGACATGTATATATATATATATATGAGGTGTAAAATTGTTTAAAAAAAATGCGTGGGCTCCCGCCCTATTTTCGCAACCAGACAGACAAAGCCAGCGAATGGGGGCAGATAATAATAGCCCAGAGAGGGACCATTATTTTTGGCCCCCCCTGGCTACTAACATCTGCCCCCAGACACCCCAGAAAAGACAAATCTATAATTAGATTCGCCCTTTCTGGCACTTTGCCCATCTATTCCCATTGCCCTGTAGCGGTGGCGAATGGGTTAATATGGGGTTAAAGTCACATTGCAATTGAAAGGTGACCTTAAGCCAGGTTAATAATTGAGAGCTGTCAATTAGACAACTATCAATTATTAATCCTATTGCATGAAATAAAAATAAAACAGACTGTCATGTGTGCATTGCCACGAAGATCGTCGCGGTTGCACATTTTGACTTCTCACAGCTGATCTGCTGTTTCTTTGTGTTTGGCAGCTAGGGAGTTAATTCTGTCTGTGCTCGGTGCTGGGACTGGGTGCAGTTTCTCCCGGCTGCAATTGATTATTTGTTGATTGGTTTCCTTTAAATTCCTGGTTGTCTGCTTGGGGAGTTGCCAGTGAAACCTTCATGCAGACCACAGATAGGAATGAATCTGTATAGACTTTAGTTGTGAGCTCCTTAGTTGTTCTAAGCTCAACTTGGTTAGAGATTATTTCCCAGACCATTTATGTTCCTTTGGTGTTTGAGTGTGTATGCAAGCGAGTGTTATCCTGTCTGTCTTATATGTCTAATCTGTGTATTTAGCTGAGATCAGCCCACATCCCTTTGGTGGTAGTCAGGATCCTTCTTAGGACTGATTACAGGGTTCAGGGTCTGATAGGAGACAGGGTTAGGTTGGAGACTTGGACCTCTGAACCATTATCAGTACCTCCAAGGTGAGGGATTAGTTAGGACCCCAGTTTAGGGTCAGGTTAGATCCCGGTCCACCTCTTTCCTGTTTCAGCTCATCAAGTCCTCAAGATTAACCCTGAGTTCAGCAGATATCGTGTCAGGTAAATCTATTCTATACTTACATGCTGATGTTGCTATACTAGTTGTTGTATAGAGTGTTGTTCCTGTATTAATAGTTTACTGACATTGTATACATATCATTAGACAGCGTGACATTTTCACTGGCCTTAAAAATTATCTCCAGTTACCATGGATCCAGTAGCTCAGCTGGCTCTGCAGTTGCAGGGATTATCCATGGAGCTGACGGACATTAAGTCCAAAGTTTTGTCTCCTCTGGAGCAAACCAGAGTTGAACCTAAAGTAGCTCTCCCGGACAGGTTCACTGGTGGGCGAGACAAATTTTTCACCTTCCGGGAGGCATGTAAATTGTATTTTCGGCTTCGGCCTCGATCATCAGGGAGTGATGAGCAGAGAGTGGGAATTGTTATCTCACTTCTGCAAGGGGACCCTCAATCCTGGGCATTTTCCCTTCCTCCGGGATCCCCGGCTCTACTGTCTGTAGATCAATTTTTTACTGCCCTGGGATTGGTATATGATGACCCAGATCGGGTCTCTCTTGCTGAGACAAAATTACGTAAGATACAGCAGGGAGATCGTCCTGCAGAGGAATTTGCTTCTGAGTTTCGTAGATGGGCCACAGATACTCAGTGGAATGACCCAGCTCTTAGGAGCCAGTTTTGTCATGGGCTTTCTGATAAATTAAAAGACGTTTTGGCTCAGTATGAGTCTCCTCATTCACTGGAGGCTGCTATGGCCTTAGCTATCCGTACTGATAGACGGCTTCGGGAGAGGGGTGAGGTAACCCCATTCCCTGTTGTTTCTCCACCTACCACTAAAGTCCCTTATGTTGAGGTTCCCCTTGTCTGTTCGGATGAGCCTATGCAGTTGGGAGGGACATCATTTCGTAGGAGGGGATTGGCGGTACGCCGCAGGACTAGAAGATGTTTTTTCTGCGGGAAAGAGGGACATTTTGTTGGAGAATGTCCATCCCGTGCCTTGTTGAGCCAAAAGTCGCCGGAAAACTGTTAATCCCAGGTTGTGTGGTGGACGACAACCTGGGAGTATGTATTTCATCCGCCAGTTCTTCTCAGTTCCTTGTACCAGTGGAGGTGGTAGTTGGTACGAGAGTGGAGAGATTGTCTGTTCTTCTTGATAGTGGTTCCGGGGCTAATCTGGTTGACGCTCAGTTTGCTCAGGCTCAAGGTATGCATCTGAGTGTATTGGTCAAACCGATCCCTATATTCTCCATTGACGCCAGGCCTCTCGGCCAAGGTAGCTTTGTTCATGAGGTTCATAACATTGACCTTCGGGTAGGGGCAATACATAGGGAACAATTATCTTGTTATGTGTTGGAGGGTCTACCTATTCCCATTGTGTTGGGACTTCCTTGGTTGGTTAAACATAACCCTGTGATTAATTGGCAGTCCAGAGAAATAAGCCAATGGGGTGAGTTTTGCAAAAGCAACTGCATGAACACAGTCATCAGTGCGGTCGTGCCTAGTACATTGCCTCCTTTTTTGGAGGATTTTGGGGATGTTTTCTCTGAGGAGGGGTGTCAGGAGTTGCCTCCTCATCGCGTGTATGACTGCTCTATTAATCTCCTTCCTGATGCTAAGTTGCCTAAAGCTAGGTTGTATAATCTTTCTGGTCCTGAGAGGCAGGCTATGAAAGATTATATTTCTGAAAGTCTGGCCAAAGGGCATATTAGACCTTCATCTTCCCCAGTAGCTGCGGGGTTCTTCTTTGTGAAGAAGAAAGATGGAGGCCTACGCCCTTGCTTGGATTTCCGCGAACTTAATCGGATTACTGTTCGAGATCCGTATCCACTCCCTCTTATTCCTGATCTCTTCAATCAAATTGTTGGCGCCAAATGGTTCTCTAAATTGGATCTCAGGGGGGCGTATAATCTGATTAGGATAAAAGAGGGGGATGAGTGGAAAACGGCGTTTAACACGCCGGAGGGACATTATGAGAACCTAGTCATGCCTTTTGGTCTGACTACTGCACCAGCAGTATTCCAACATTTTGTTAATGACATTTTTCGTCACCTTGTGGGGCTGTTTGTGGTTGTATATTTGGACGACATTTTAATTTACTCGCCAGATCTTGTGTCTCATCAGGAGCATGTGAGACAGGTGTTGCAGATCTTGCGAGACAATAAACTATACGCCAAACTGGAGAAGTGTGTATTTGCCGTACAGGAACTTCAGTTTTTGGGTTTTTTGGTGTCAGCCTCCGGTTTCCGTATGGACCCTGAAAAGGTGAGAGCAGTGCTTGAATGGGATCAGCCAGGGGATCTTAAGGCTCTGCAGCGTTTTTTGGGGTTTGCTAACTACTACCGGAAATTTATTTGTAATTTCTCATCTGTCGTCAAACCTCTCACTGACATGACAAGAAAAGGGACGGATTTTTCTAAATGGTCGGACAAAGCTTGCCAAGCCTTTTCCTCTTTGAAGAAATGTTTTGCTTCGGCACCCGTTCTCATCCAACCAGATGCATCTCAGCCGTTCATTGTGGAGGTGGATGCGTCTGACGTAGGGGTGGGTGCTATATTGTCCCAGGGTCCGTCTCCTGGTAAATGGCATCCGTGCGCTTTCTTTTCTAAGAAATTGTCGTCCGCCGAAAGGAATTATGATATCGGCAATAGGGAACTTTTGGCCATTAAGTTAGCTTTTGAAGAATGGCGTCACTTTTTGGAGGGGGCAGTCCACCCGGTTACCGTTATTACTGATCACAAGAACCTGTTGTATTTGGAATCCGCTAAGCGTCTGAATTCCAGACAAGCTCGATGGTCGTTGTTTTTTACCAGGTTTAATTTTGTCGTCACTTATCGCCCGGGGTCTAAGAATGTAAAGGCTGATGCCTTGTCTCGCAGTTTCCCAGGGGCCAGGAAGACGGATGACCCGAGTTCTATCCTTCAGGAGGGGGTGGTAGTGTCGGCTGTATTTTCTGAGCTTGAGGAGGAGGTGTTAGAGGCTCAGGGGGACGCCCCTGCAGGACCTCCAGGGAGACTGTTTGTCCCAAATCTGTTGAGACAAAAGGTTATTGAGGCACATTATAATTCTGCTCTAGCAGGACATCCAGGGAGTAAGGCTACTTTAGATCTCCTTTCTCGCCGGTTTTGGTGGCCTAATGCTAATAAAGATGTTATAACTTTTGTCGCGTCCTGTGGGGTGTGTGCTCGCTCTAAAACCCCTCATACCCGTCCGTCTGGGACCCTTTTACCCTTGAAACTTCCGGAGCGTCCATGGACTCATTTATCTATGGACTTCATTACGGACCTTCCTCCGTCGTCAGGGAATACTGTCATACTGGTGGTTGTTGACAGGTTCAGTAAGATGGCACATTTCATTGCTCTTCCTGCACTCCCTAATGCTAAAACTCTGGCGCAGGTGTTCATTAGGGAGATCGTTAGACTTCATGGGTTGCCTTCTGATGTGGTGTCAGATAGGGGGTCTCAGTTTGTGTCCAAATTTTGGAGGGCATTTTGTTTACGTCGGGGGATGCAATTGTCATTTTCCTCGGCTTTTCATCCGCAGACCAATGGTCAGACAGAGCGTCTGAATCAGAGCTTAGAGACATATCTCCGGTGTTTTGTTTCAGAGAACCAAGAGGACTGGTCTTCTTTCTTGCCTCTGGCAGAGTTCGCTCTTAACAACAGGCTGAGCGAGTCCACTGGTAAGTCCCCGTTTTTTGGGGCATATGGTTTCCATCCCCAGTTTTGTACTTTCAATGGGGGGGGCCCTTCTGGGGTTCCTGAGGAGGAGCGTTTCTCGTCGTCACTTGCTTCTGTGTGGAGAGGTGTATTGAATAATCTGAGTGCGATGGGGAACCGTTACAAATGTATGGCTGATAGGAGGAGAGTTTCTGGTCCAGATCTGAATGTGAACGATCTGGTATGGTTGTCTACCAGGAATATAAAACTTAAGGTGCCCTCCTGGAAACTGGGTCCCAGATTCATCGGGCCGTACAGGATCAGTTCCCTAATTAATCCTGTGGCATTTCGTCTGGACCTCCCTCCTATGTTTAAAATTCATAATGTGTTCCACAAGTCATTACTTAAAAGGTATGTGGCACCAGTCATACCGTCACCTCTACCTCCTCCTCCTGTGTTGGTCAATGGTAACTTGGAATTTCAAGTATCAAAGATCATTGACTCACGTCTGAATCGCCGGTCCCTTCAGTACTTGGTGCATTGGAAGGGGTATGGTCCAGAGGAGAGGACGTGGGTCCCTGCGTCTGATGTTAACGCAGATCGTTTGGTTCGGACCTTCCACAGAACTTACCCGGGCAGGCCTGGCCCTGAGGGTCCGGAGGCCCCTCGTAGAAGGGGGGGTACTGTCATGTGTGCATTGCCACGAAGATCGTCGCGGTTGCACATTTTGACTTCTCACAGCTGATCTGCTGTTTCTTTGTGTTTGGCAGCTAGGGAGTTAATTCTGTCTGTGCTCGGTGCTGGGACTGGGTGCAGTTTCTCCCGACTGCAATTGATTATTTGTTGATTGGTTTCCTTTAAATTCCTGGTTGTCTGCTTGGGGAGTTGCCAGTGAAACCTTCATGCAGACCACAGATAGGAATGAATCTGTATAGACTTTAGTTGTGAGCTCCTTAGTTGTTCTAAGCTCAACTTGGTTAGAGTTTATTTCCCAGACCATTTATGTTCCTTTGGTGTTTGAGTGTGTATGCAAGCGAGTGTTATCCTGTCTGTCTTATATGTCTAATCTGTGTATTTAGCTGAGATCAGCCCACATCCCTTTGGTGGTAGTCAGGATCCTTCTTAGGACTGATTACAGGGTTCAGGGTCTGATAGGAGACAGGGTTAGGTTGGAGACTTGGACCTCTGAACCATTATCAGTACCTCCAAGGTGAGGGATTAGTTAGGACCCCAGTTTAGGGTCAGGTTAGATCCCGGTCCACCTCTTTCCTGTTTCAGCTCATCAAGTCCTCAAGATTAACCCTGAGTTCAGCAGATATCGTGTCAGGTAAATCTATTCTATACTTACATGCTGATGTTGCTATACTAGTTGTTGTATAGAGTGTTGTTCCTGTATTAATAGTTTACTGACATTGTATACATATCATTAGACAGCGTGACACACACACACTTTAATTAAAAATCATTTTAATGAAATAAAGACACATGTTTTTGACCATCTTTTATTTGACTGCAAAAACCATTTCCTGTAATAAAAATAAAATAAAAAAGCAAAATTATTCTTACCTATCCCATGCACAGTCAGGTCCCATGGTGTAATCCTTCAGAAAGGGTTAATGTTTACTGCAGGGACCGCAGCTAATGCTGCAGCCTCACAGTAAACCCCCAAATGAATGAGTTCCTCTCCTGTCTGACAGGAGAGGAAGTGGAAAGCTTAATTGATTGCTTTCCACTTTCACTTCAGGTCAGCCAGGGACACAATCAGTGACGTCAGAGGGAACTGATTAACAAAAATAGGGGTTCCCTTCGAATAAAAAATGGCGTCGGGTCCCCCCTATTTTTGTTAACCAGCATGATGAAGCAGACCGCTGAGGCCTGGATTTTCAGGCTGTTAAGGAGCCAAGATCCATGGACCTTGCCAGCCTGATAATACCAGGCCACAGCAGTCTGCATATCTTGGCTGATTAACAAAAATAGGGGATCCCCTCGAAAAAAATTGGCGTGGGGTCCCCCCTATTTTTGTTAACCAGCCAGATGAAGCAGACCGCTGAGGCCTGGATTTTCAGGCTGTTAAGGAGCCAAGATCCATGGACCTTGCCAGCCTGATAATACCAGGCCACAGCAGTCTGCATATCTTGGCTGATTAACAAAAATAGGGGATCCCCTCGAAAAAAATTGGCGTGGGGTCCCCCCTATTTTTGTTAACCAGCCAGATAAAGCAGACCGCTGAGGCCTGGTTTTTCATGCTGGTAAGGATCCAATATCCATGGACCTTGCCAGCCTGATAATACCAGGCCACAGCAGTCTGCTTAGCTTGGCTGGTTAACAAAAATAGGGGATCCCCTCGAAAAAAAAAACGGCGTAGGGGTCCCCCTATTTTTGTTAACCAGCCAAGTAAAATGCAGACTGCTGCGGCCTGGTATTAAAAGACTGTCAAGGCCCATGGATTTTGGCCCTCAACAGCCTGATAATACCAGGCTACAGCAGCCCCACATTTGGCGCATCAAAAGATGTGCCAATTGTGGCACTTTACCCGGCTCTTCCCACTGCCCTGTAGCGGTGGCAATTGGGGTAATAAGGGGTTAATGTCACCGTTGATTGCACGGTGACAATAAGCCCGGTTAATAATGGAGAGGTGTCAATAAGACACCGATCCATTATTAATCCCAAAGTTATTAAATGTATAAAAAAAAGACAAAGCAAGAAAAAAGTATTTTAATGAAATAAAAGAGACAACACAGTTTTCATTAATTTTATTATACACTCATTCCTGCGACGCCATCGATCTCCTGTAAAAAAAGAAAAAAAACAAACCAACAGTATACCACCTGTCCGACGCAGTCCATAGTAACGACAGTCCCACGACGATCCAGCTCTGCTACATCGCAATGACAAGCAGAGCCTGTCATCGCAACGCAGCACAGCTGATTACCTGCTTCCCCGGCGGTGACGTCATCGGACTGACTGCTTTACGGCCGGGATTACCCAGCAGTCACTGCAGTTATCGCGAGAAACTGCATGTGACCGCCGAAGAAAGATGATGGCGGCCATGAAGCAGTCCAGCCCGTGACCGCCGGAGATCTTCTGCCAGGTAAGTGCCGCTGACTCCTGACAGACCCGACCGACGGACACTCACAGTGACAGTGACAAATCCGATTCCGGTATCCGATATGACGAAAATATCGGTACTCGGAATCGAAAGCCCGATACAGCTAATATCGGCCGATACCCGATATTTGCAGTATCGTATCGCTCAACACTACTTGCCATAGCTAAAGCTTATTCCCTGCCTGACTGCGGAGGTTGGCAGCCTAGGACAGAAAACGAGAGTGGCACCCCCACTCCTCGGCGGCTGTCCCTAGTCTAGCCCTACAAAAGCCCTAGTAGTGTCTAGAGGTGGGAAAAATAGTAAAGTATCCATCCAACGGATGAATATATGATATCTCGTGATTATTCGTACTTCATATAGGGTCACATTTTTCTTCTTTCTTCTTCTTGTTTTGGGGGTTTATAGGAAACAGCTAAAGGTAAGTATCTCATTGAGTCCCTTTGGTGTTTGCGATTTGAGCCGGAAGATCCATTTCGTTTCACATTGTAAGAGGGCCCGATCCCAGTCACCCCCTCTTCTTGGTGTGTAAATTCTATCAATCCCCATGAATCTCAAATCACTGCCTTTTCCTTGATGCTCTGTGTTCATGTGTCTGGTTAAAGGCGTTTCTCTATTGAGGGCTACATCTCTCAAGTGTTCCCCCACTCTTCTCCTAAATTCACGTTTTGTTTTGCCTATATACTCCAGACCACATGGACAGACTGCTCAGGAAATTACTCCGTTTTTCTACAATTAATAAAATGGAGAATCCGATATTCTTTCCCATCCACAATACTTGTGAACCTTGAGCCAGTCTGAATCACTGGGCATGCAACACAGCCCCTGCATCTGTAAGATCCTTTCAGGTTATTAGATAACCATGTCTCTTTTTTATTCTGAGTGTAATGGCTGTGTACAAGTCTGTCTCCTATCGATTTCATGGTGGATGATTATAGTCCACCATGATGTAATCGCTCTTCCCCTGATTAGTTGAGAATAACGAAACACGTCGGGAAGTCTATCATGGGGCAATGCTGGAGAGCTGTATAGTGCTTCCTATTGCGGGGTAAATGACAAATGAAGGCAAAAACCTTCCCCCATTTCATTTAGCAGACGCTGGCTCCATAAGGCCGGATGAAATTACTACACATGAGGTGAGATCGTTCCAATACAAAAATTACAAGATTAATGGTATGGAAAGCATCTCCACTTCTTCTATGTAAATGATATTAAGACACCAACGAGGGATGGTTTATTGGTGAGATTGTATTTATAAACCCTATATTGAGGCACCAAGGGGGTGTGCTCATTGGTGATCATACTTGCTGAATTACAATTGGCCTTGCACCAATTTTTGTCCACATTTGTTTTTGTATGTTTGTCTATTTTGGTATCTTGGAATTGATTTTAATATTTATATAATAAAATTGTAATTTTAATTATTGATCCCACCCTGCTTTTGATAATATTTGTTTGGATTAGTAGTCATTGCTTACTATCATTGTAAAATCTTCAGCTTGTGCCTTTTGAGGTCGTTTATTGTAGATTTTGACATGTGTTTAGCATAATTATTAGGGACGAGCGAACATGCTTGGTGATACTCGGATATCACTCCAGTATCTGGGTTCTCAGAAGTACTCGTTACTCAGCAAGCATTGGGTGGTGCATGATGTAAAACTTGAACCCCCGCCCAACTTGTTTTGTGCCTGTTAAACAGCAAATAAGCATGCGGGGACTGCCTGCTCGTCACTGTATTGCAGTAGCGAAATTGGTTGTGGCATTACTGAGATTGGCTGGCTATGTGACATCATCAGTGGTTATAAAAGAACAGGTGCTGCACACTGACGCCATTGCACAGCTCTGTCACACTTCATATTGAAGGGAGAGAGTGCTTGACTAGGCCTGTGTGTTCACAGTATAACAAATCAGAGGCCTGTAGTGTTGATACTGGTGCCGAAGCTGAACTATCATACTAACAGCGATTATAAGGGATAGTCATTTTCTTTGCTGTTTGCATCACATGTATTCTGCACTTAGACAAGGAAAGGAGACAGAATTGCAGGAGCAGGGACAGTGGCAGAATACAGTCTGTAGACAGGGATTAGGGCTGTGCAGTCCCTTGCAACATAGATAGCTACAGCATTTAATTTAATTTTTTTGTTGTGTAAAAAAAATTGAATATATTGTGTGATCCATGAAATATTATGTGCTTTGTTGTATATTTTGGTGCTACATAACACTCCAAAAAAGTGTTGAAATTTTTTCTGGATTAAATTACTCGCCCATACAGTATTCAGTTGTCTGAGGTAGAGTACTGAACTGGGTTCAATTTCTCACCCATACAGTATTCTGTTGTCTGGGGTACATTTTTGTGATATATAACACTCCAAAAAAGCATACATTTTATTTTGCTATGTTAAATTTCTCATCCATTCAGTATTATGTTGTCTGGGGTACATTTTTCATTACATAATACTCAAAAAATATCGTAAAAAAATTATTGGTTACATTTCTCACCCATTCAGTATTCCATGATCTGGGGTACATTTCTGTGATATCTATCACTTAAAAAAAGCATATAAAATTTTTGCTGAGTTAAATTTCTCACCCAAACACTTTTCCGTGGTATAAAACACTCAAAAGAAATGTTAATTTTTTTGCTGGATTCAAGAAGTCATTCATACAGTGTAACATGCTTAGTGGGTGACTAAGATGGCAGGACCATGCGATACTCCAGATGGAGCAACTTGATCAATATTGAAGCCACAAGAATATGGCACAATAGCAGAGTTGGCAGGAGTCTGTGGTCCGGATCTGACAGATTTCCCGGAAGCACCAAGGCCCAAACCAACAATGCATCCTTTACCGCTGGTTTTCTTGCAGATTTCGGATGGTAAAGCCGCAAAGTACCGAGAGGTGGCATCCTAGGGATGGTCGTTGTTTATGACCTTCAACAGAGAAGGGGGTCCATTGAGAAGTTTGTGACCCATCAGTTTAACGTGCTTTGTGGTTTGAAATAAGATTCAAAATTGGCCTGTTTCAGGTGTATACTTTCTAAATATTTTAATGACGCCATCCAGTTGCTGCCTTCAAGGGTGTATAGATGACCCTGCTTGTAATTTTTGGCAGGCTTTGCACTGTGCAGAAATTTTATGAGTGGAGGAGTACCACAACTATACTTTGCGCACAATGCTTTAATGAGGTACTACATTTAGTGTCTTCAAGGGTATGGAAGACCCTTCTTATAATTTTAGGAAGGCAGTTCACTTAGTGAATAGCTTTTATGAACAGGGCAGCACGGTGGCTCAGTGGATAGCACTGCAGCCTTGCAGCGCTGGGGTCCTGGGTTCAAATCCCACCAAGGACAACATCTGCAAGGAGTTTGTATGTTCTCCCCGTGTTTGCGTGGGTTTCCTCCGGGTTCTCCGGTTTCCTCCCACACTCCAAAAACATACTGATAGGGAAACTAGATTGTGAGCCTCATCGGGGACAGCGATGATAATGTGTGCAAACTGTAAAGCGCTGCGGAATATGTTAGCGCTATATAAAAATAAAGATTATTATAAAAAAAATAAAAATAAAGATTATTATGAGTCTAAGAGTACCACTACATGACAGTATGAACAGAATGTCTATGAGGCTCTCTTTTATGTCTAATACAGTGTGTATCTGACTCCCTCTTACATTATATTTTTGACAGTTCTTGCTTCCTTCATAAATTACACTGAAACTTCCAATTTTTTGCTGAAAGTTTCAAATTTTGGTTTACTTAAATAATTATTTTCTTAAAAAATATTTTTAAATGTTCTTTTTATCAAAGTCATTTTACAGGAAAGAATGTTTTTTAACATGTTTTTTCTGTAAACTCTAATTTCTTGTTGATTTTGAATGTTTTTTTGTCGGTCCTTAAAGTGGAGTGAAAGTGTTACACCATTGTTCTCAGCAGCGAACTGGGAGTCAGGATGCTTACAGAGGTCTTCCTCATCCTGTTCTCCTTCCATTCAGCACTTTTTGCACCCATTTGAACACTTTCACTTCCCCCATACCTCTTTATAGGGTCTACCAGAAAAATGCTCGTATTTCCCATTGACTCCCATTATACTCTGTGAGGCAGTGATCGGTGTCACATGTAAGAGTCATTATGTGTTCCCCCCAGGATGTGCATGGAGGTGTATTGAGGCCATGAGAGTGCATTGCAGTCATAGGTGTAGCTGTGGTTGCAATGCATAATAAAAGTGAGTATAGGTCTTGGACATGCTGGTTGTCCAAGGCAAATTTAGGGAAAACCTGCTCTGGGCTTTTGTGCTTTGAAACAGACTACAGATGGTAGTGGTGCAGTCCATTTCATTCCCAGCATGGGTTTTCCATGTGGCCCATGATCACAGATTCTAGTTAAAAATCCTGCAGTAAAGGGTTTGGATGTGTCAGTGTCAGGGTCAGTGTCAGTTTGACGTTTGCGCGAATGCAGAGCTCCACCTGTATGAAGGAACATAGGCAAGCAAAGCCAAACAGCCAAGGGAGCTGAAAGGCCTGGCACCCACAGCATACATGGTAGTGCAGTTGCCCACGGCAACAGGTCATGGAGGTGAACTGGCGTGTTTAGTGACTGTAATTTGGAGGATATGTGTCCGGCTGCGAACCGGAGGTTGACTCTCATGTTCCCGGCTGCGATAATTATGTAGACTGTGCTGTTTCCCGGCTGCGATCCGGAGGATATCATGTGCTGTGCTTTGCTGTGAGTAAGTGTGTCGCCCCTGAGGGTTCAGTCGTCACAGAGGTGTTGCATCTCATCCAGAGGTGTGACACTCCACTCCCAGGTAAGGAGGGAGCACCCCTAGTCTCCAACATCTGCATCCAACACACCATGCCCCATCCAGCAAAGACACTAAAGGAGACTCAAGGTCTCCAAAAATTCAATATAAACAGCAAAAAAAAGGCAGCAACACTCACCTGCCCAGATCTCAGAACAAATGCACTACAGGATGCAGCCAGCCCATGAAGCAAAAAAAAGGCAGGTAAGTGTTGCTGCCTTTTTTTTGCTGTTTATATTGAATTTTTGGAGACCTTGAGTCTTCTTTAGTGTCTTTGCTGGATGGTGTAGAGTAGGACTTGTAAGCGTGGGGACCTTTGGCGCAGGTTACAAGCTTACGTATTTTGGCCAAAATATTAACTAATACCCCACTATTTTTGTATTTTTTGCACTTTATTTTTCAGGGTGCAGCCAGGTCCAGGCACGTTTGGTCTCACATGAGGGGTGCTCACACTGGTGCGCATTGAGAGTGTACTGGCCAGCCCGCCTAGTCGAATAGTAGGGGTGTGACTAATAGGCTGTGAACCAGACACTGTGCAGTATCCTTGTGTGAACGGCACCCTAAGCGGGCTTCTAATGTGCAATTGTATACTGGGCAGTCACCCCCCTCCTTGGATGGGTATGTGGAGAGTGGCTGTTTAATCTGGTATTTTGCACCTGTGCTGCCAACATTTTGCTTCATGGGCTGGCTGCATCCTGTAGTGCATTTGTTCTGAGATCTGGGCAGGTGAGTGTTGCTGCCTTTTTTTTGCTGTTTATATCCAACACACCATGCCAGCTGAGCATACGGACGTACCCTACGGGAGGATGGTCTGACTCAGACTGGTTAGCAAAGGGTGTATATATGGGTGGGTGGAGCTTAGGCAGCAGCAGTAGGAGAAGAGAAGCTTAGAGGGCAGAACACACTGAGGTGTGGAAGCGAGCAGACTCTCGAGAACTTCCTTAGGGGTCTCTCGGTAGGAGAGCTGTCCTGAAGAGCTTCTGAGCGTCAGAAAGGGTCCCAAAAGCACAGACGGTGGTTTATCCACCCGTGGCCCCATCCTGAAGAAGGAAGGACCAGGCCATCAGGGAACGGCCCCTAGACTAGTGGGAAAGCTTCAGACCCTGCTAGTAAGCCGACGACGGTGATCACTTTATGGGTCATTGCCACCACCACCAGCAGCATCCCTGGAAGGAAGCTTTATAGGCCAAGGATGTACAGAACTAATCTGTTTCCCGACAGGACCGCAGCTTCTGATCCGAAGGACTGCTTGGTGAGGTGCTAGGAAGAAAGGAGTAGAAAAGCACAGAGAGAAAAGGCCAGGAAAGGAACACACTGAAAGGGAGTCTTGGGAAGGTGCGACTAATCTACCTGGGGGTTTCTGGACCACTCGCCCGGAGGACACAGTGCCAAGTGGGCATCTGTACTGCATGCAACAGACTGTGAGTAAAAACCCTGAAACTGCACTTGGACTGTCTCCCTGGTTATTCCAGTGTCTCACATCTCCCTGCTACACTCCTCAGCACCATCTACCTGCCCTGAAAGGACACAGCCTCACCTGTAGGAGGTTTACCATTGAACTGCACAACACCATCCCTTCCAGAGGACCTGCACAGCAGCGCTGGTCACCCTGACCAGATACTACAAGTGGCATCACGAATCACTATACAAACATTATCCCCTGTAAATATATTCCCCTTTTTGGTGAGCGCCCAGGGCTACGGACTGAGTCGTGGCTACCGTGACATCCCCCATAGAAATCAACGGGCTCGTGTCCGAGTACCCCACGGCCCTGGTGGGCGACTCATAAGCATTAAAGAGACTTTTGTTTGGAACTTTGCTAGGTCACTGCCTCATCACTGCTCAGTGTGGATACCACTGCACTACAACTCGCTACTTGAAACGAGCATTTGAGCTTTTGGAAGTGCTCAGTTCGAGTAACGAGCATCCAAGCATTTTAGTGATCACTCATATCTAATCATTATTCATTTAGAGAAGACAGATTTTTTCCAGATTGTGTTATGTTTGAATCTAGAATTTGTTGAAATTTTATTGAATCCATTCATCCCTCTACTCATGAAATGTTCCCAGTGCCATTGGCTGCAACACGACCCCACCCAAATGCTTAATGGTTGGCGGGATGTTCTTTTCCTGAAATTCTGTGCCCTTTTTTGTCACACACACCTTTCATCATTTTGGTCAAAGAGTTCTATTTTAGCCTTTTCGTTTCCAAAATGCATCAGGCTTGTTTAGATGTTCTTTTGCATGCCTGAAATGCTGAATTTTATTGCGAAGATGTAGGGGAGGTTTTCTTGTGATGACTCTTCCATGAAGGTCATATTTGTGCAGGTGTCTCTGAACAGTAGAACAGTAGAACAATGTACCACAACTCCAGAGTCTGCTAAATCTTTCAGGTCTTTTGCAGTCAAGCTGGGGTTTTGATTTGCCTTTCTAGCAATCCTACGAGCATCTCTCTCTGAAATTTTGCTTTGTTTCCAGACCAAATCTTGACCTGTTCCTTTTACCTACTATTTCTTAGTTACATTTCAAACTGATGAAACGACAACTTGAAAAAGCTTTGCTATCTTCTTATAACCTTCGCTTGCTTTATGGGCCTCCACCTTTTCATTTTCAGAGTGCTTAGAAGAACCTAATGGCTGCTGTTTTTTGGCACAAGGTTAGAGGCTGGGTATATATATTTTTGGGGATAAAATCCTAAGGAAATGTGTCATCTTTAACTGTAGTCGTTATAGAGATCAATTAATCTTCAACTTGCTTCACAATAACAGTAATTTTGACCATGGGTGCCCAAACTTTTCATGCCACTGTATATATATATATATAGATGCATATGATTTTCTGATTCTTTATCAGGAGATGTCAATGCTTTCTAGTATGCTGTGATAATTTTTCTACAATAAAAATAGATTCTGAGAGTTTCCATAGATAATCTGTAATACAGGGTGGTAAAAGTTCCTGATAATCTCTCCTAGTGGGGCTAATAAGTCCTATTCTTCGGAGTAACCCTTGACTCTGCCCTGTCCTTCAAATCGCATATCCAAGCTCTTTCTACCTCCTGTCGCCTTCAGCTCAAAAATATTTCCAGAATCCGTCCTTTCCTCAACCCTCACTCTACTAAAATGCTTGTTCATGCCTTCATCATCTTCCGCCTCGACTACTGCAACATCCTTTTCTCTTGCCTCCCTGCTAACACCTACGCACCTCTACAGTCCATCCTTAACTCTGCTGCCTGAGTAATTCAACTCTCTACTCGCTACTCCTCCGCTTCTCCCCTCTGCAAATCTCTTCACTGGCTCCCATTCCCTCAGCGCATCCAGTTCAAATTACTAATACTGACCTACAAAGCCATCTATGACCTGTCTTCTCCATATATCTCTGAACTAATCTCCCGATATCTTCCCTCACGTAATCTTCGATACTCCCAAGACCTCCTTCTCTCCTCCACACTTATTCGCTCCTCACCCAACCGCCTCCAAGACATCTCCCGAATATCCCCCATCCTCTGGAATTCTTTGCCCCAACACGTCCGACTATCAACCACATTCGGATCCTTCAGATGGAACCTGAAAACCCCCCTCTTCAGGAAAACTTACAGACTGCAATGATCCCCGCTGCCTCCTCACCACTACTGGAGCTACCGCCTCAACCAACACTGGAACTGCTGCAACCCACCAACCTGCTGTCTCCTTCCCCACCATCCTGTAGAATGTAAACCCGAAAGGGCAGGGTCCTCTCCAATCTGTATCAGTCTGTCATTGTTAGTTTGTTTACTGTAAGTGATACCTGTAATTTGTATGTAACATCTTCTCATGTACAGCACCATGGAATCAATGGTGCTACAGAAATAAATAATAATAATAATAAATCAAAGACCAACACGAAAAATGGGCAATGGAAGGCTTCAGAAAATTTACCCTAAATATTCAATTTACTAGGAATTGATAATTAATCTTGAAATGTGTCTAAAATGTAACTCATTTTAGGATGCTGCAGGATAAAATCCCTTTAAAAACAGGTTTATGGGGCTAAATATTACTAGCTGAATTTCAAGTAGATGCTGCTTAAATCTATTTATCAGGTTTGCCAGCCTTCCAAAAATTCCAGGCCTGTCTATAAAAATATTACATTTTTTATCTCTCTCCGTAAATTTTTTTTTAAGGCATCCGTGATTTTTTTGAAGCAGAAGAAACTTATATAGATTATTTTGACTGTAATTATCATTATCATTGAATGCAGCTGATGTCTTAATATGAAAATTATGGTCTGTAGACATGAATTACTTTGAAATCATAATGATATTCAATGTGTAAAATTATTTTCAGTCTGTGATTTTTTGATAAACTGTCGATAAAAGATTAAAAGTTAATATGTCAACTCTGCTATGCATTGAAGTGGGGTTCAGCTCCATGACTAGCCATAGCATAATGCTAAAATGAAAAGGGCATATAACCACCTTCATTTTTAATTCCTTACCTTCAGAAAAAGAGCCCAAAGCACTTTTTGAGGCTATGGACAAGTGATATTGTATGATAGGTTCAATGTATCATAACAGCGAAACCTGTGTTGTGTCAGAGGACGAAAGATTTCTGATAACGATATAAAAAAAATCCAATTTTTTTTATGTTCAACTAAATCTTCAATTTCTTCTTTGCCATCAAAGTGTCTCCAAAATGTATTATTCACTGTGCTGACAATTTCACATAAAAATTTATTCCGAGTTATTCCTTGTGGATCCTGAGTAAATCCTCTCGCATCTGTTCTTAGTCACTCTATTGATTTCCTTGATTCTCTTTTTTTCCACCATGGGGAAGAGATAATCTTTGGTAGGCTCCGTGCCCATAGTTTTCTTACACTAATACTCATTGGACATTTTATTCAGCTGTGATGTTGTTTTTCTCTTATGTTTTTATTCTATTATCTCTTTCTCTCTATATAATCAATTACTTTCGCTGAATAAACCCCAATCCCCTACAGAAAACAATATTTTATATGAACACAATATATCGTAGTCAAATCAAACAGTTATTTTTAAAAAATCTGTCCTTCAGACAAGCACATCCCCGATTTTTCACCAATTGCTGCTACCAACTCAAAAACATTTTTTGAATCTGTCACTAGAATTAATCCTCCTAAGCCATCCATATGGGCATACAAATCATAGAAAGTTGAATAAAATGATACCTTGATATCTGCGATCCGATGTCTTATTCCAAAGGGCAGCACATAGATCTCTCAGAAAGTCTGCCTCCAAAGCTTATTTTAACTGAATGTGGATGTGACCAGTGTGAGACATGTAATGATTGACAGTCTGCTCTCCGGATCTACATGTCTCACAATGGTCACGCCCCCTTTCAATCAAAATAAGCTCTAGTGGCAAATTCTCTTGGAGATCTATTTCCGGCCCACAGATCTTAACAGCTCATTTTACATATTAAGAAAAACATTGATTTCTCTGGAATAAGACATCGGATCCCTGATATTAATATCAGGGCAGGAATGAACGTGTCGCATGGATTTATGTCTTTTTTGCATCAATTAAGGAATTTGCTCCAAAGACCTTGTGGGGGCATCAATAAACATTACCAGACCCCAATCAGAGGGCAATAAAACTTTCACACTCCTAATCTATGAACTGTTCCAATATTTATGTTCATCTCTATCTCCCATAATGACAGTTCTGCTTCATGTCACTTGTCTTATCTATTGCATTGTTTCTGTGCTGTGTTGTGTATAAATATGTGATTCTTCAGATTTTGTATTAGTTTAGCCTGATGAAGAGACCTGAGTAGTCTCGAAAGCTTGCAATTTGTTACCATCTTTTCAGTTAGCCATTAAAAGGTATCAACCACTGAGGACTCTCAATTCTAAATATTTTGATATTAATATATAATTTTATTCAGCATCCTATGATCTACATGCCCATATAGAAGGCTTAGGATGGTTCATCCTACTTACATATTTCTTTTAACCACATGTCCTGTAATTTTCCTCATCATTGTCCCACACGAACTTCTACAGCCTCCTTCGTTATAGGCTCTTCTCTGAAGCCCCCATGCCCATTAGATTAAAGTCAACTGAATCTGTCTATTTTGGTGGGAAAAACAGATTTTCAAAAAGTGTGTTGGAGCATGAAGACAGATTACGTTTGGATACATAAACATCAAATAAAGAGAATTACAATGCTCTCTCTCTTTTTTTCCTGAAAAATTAGCCACCACTTCCTCTATTGAAAACGTCTGCACACTTGGCCAAACTGAACGAGCATGTTCATGGAATAGTCAGCAAAAAATGGCTTTCAGTCTAATAAATATTCAATTAATGACTATTTAAGATGTATGAGCACCTCATCACTCTTGATTAGAGATGAGTAGAGTTGAGCGATACTTTCCGATATCCAAAAGTATCGGAATCGGAATGGTATCGCCGATACCCAAAAAATATCGGCGATACCCGATACCGATACCGGAAATCCAATGTAAGTCTATGGGAACAAAATATCGGAATTAAAAAAACCCCATTCTTGCCTTGGTTAATTGTACATGAAGGAAAACAACAAAGAGTAATGTAGAATGTATTGGGGAAGGTTGAGGAGACATTAAAGGCATAGATGTTTAACCCAATCAAATGGAATAGCATAAATATTTTTTTTTTTAAAGATGTTCGGATTGACGAAGAAATTGACAATGTTGTTAACGTTTTTTCTATTTTGGCAAATATGTATATTTCACAACTTCCATGCTCTTCACCTTTTTAACTTTTGACACACTTTCTCCTTCATAATCTTCAGCAGCATCATCAAATTATTCTTCATCTTCACCTTCTTTATCTTCTTCTTAAACTTCTTGCTATTCATCTTTTTGTTAACATTACTCATATTCTTCTTATTAAACTATTATTCTTATTCATATTGTACTTCATCTTCTTCATCATATTCTTATTTGTGACAGAGAATCCTGTACTTGTAATCTGTCAAAGTATGAATTTTTCATCCTTCCGTTCTTGCTGTCACAAAAGATTTAAATTACAACAGTATTTGTCCGTGTTCAGTTTAGCCTGCAGCAGCAGGCATTTTCCAGGGGCACCACGAGGAGGAACGGACTCACCCCCATACACTGCTTAGTCTTCTTCTGCTTATAATTTAGAGCATATATTTTGCTCTTCATTTTGGTCTTATACTTCATGTTCTTCTGCTTTTTGATCTTCTGCTTATTGTTCTTAAGTCTCTTGTTCTGTATCTTGTAGTTTGTCTTAACCTTCTTAGTCCTGTTTGGTAATCTTTTATTTCTTCTTTGTGATGGTGTTTAGGCTGGTTGGCTTGATGCTCGTCGTCCTTGTGGTCGTCATCTTCTTCGGGGTGGTCATCAGGGTCGTCGTCTTCATTGTTGGAGATCCAGAGTGATTACCCAAAAAAGCATTGAAAAAATCTTCAATTTGTAAATGTAGCAGAAGGTACAAGAGTCAATGCAAGTAACAAGGACCAGCTGACTGTGCTGGAACCCGGAGGGGCAGCAGAAGGAAAAGAGCCAATGGCACAACCGAGGACCAGCTGACGTTACTGGGACACGCTTACTAAGCAGGAGGTACCTGTGCTCAAAAGCACTACCAAGGACCAGCAGACGTTTCTGGAACTCGGATACCGAGATGGAGGCACCTAGGCCAAAGGCACTGCGGAGAACCAGCTGACGGTACTGGAACCCGGACGGGTAGCAGAAGGTACAAGAGCCAATGCAAGTAACGAGGACCAGCTGACTGTGCTGGAACCCGGAGGGGCAGCAGAAGGAAAAGAGCCAATGGCACAACCGAGGACCAGCTGACGTTACTGGGACACGGTTACTAAGCAGGAGGTACCTGTGCTCCAAAGCACTACCAAGGACCAGCAGACGTTGCTGGAACTCGGATACCGAGATGGAGGCACCTAGGCCAAAGGCACTGCGGAGAACCAGCTGACGGTACTGGAACCCGGATGGGTAGCAGAAGGTACAAGAGCCAATGCAAGTAACGAGGACCAGCTGACTGGGGAGGAGTCCCGAGGAGATAATTTGCATATTCCCAGTGCCTTCTGGGATAAGTGAAGAGTCTCCGCGAGCTCAAGGAACACTGGATTTTGGCTGTCGCAGCTGAAAGGAGGACATCAGTAAACGAGCCAAGGAACAGATTGCTGTCGCAGCTGAAAGGCTCAAACCAGGAGATCCCAGGAGATAATGCATATTCCAGTGCCTCTGGATAATGAAGCCCGCGAGTAAGACACTGATTGGCTGTGCAGAAGGAGACTCATAACAGGAGATCCGAGGAGTAATTTCATTCCCCTTCTGGATAGAGAGTCTCCGCAGCCAAGAACACTGATTTTGGCTGTCCAGCTGAAAGGAATGAAACCGGGGAGGAGTCCCGAGGAAATTTGCATATTCCATGCTTTGGATAAGTGAAAGTCTCCGACTCAGAACACTGGATTTTGGCTGCGCAGCTGAAAGAATCAAAACCAGGAGACCCAGATAATTTGCTATCCAGGCCTTCTGGATAAGTGAAGAGTCCCGCAGCTCAGAACACGTTTTGCTCGCATGAAAGAGGACACATAAACCAGGAGACCAGGAGATATTTGCATATCCAGTGCTTCTGGAAGTAATCGCGAGCTAAGAACACGGATTGCTGTCGCATGAAGGAGACATCGTAAACCGGAGAGTCCGAGGAGATAATTGTTTCCATGCCTTCTGGTAAGTGAGATCTCCCGAGCTAAGAACATGGATTTTGCTGTCGCAGCTGAAAAGACATCATAAACCAGGAATCCCAAGATAATTTGCATATCCCATGCTTCTGGATAAGTGAAGAGTCTCCGCGGCTCAAGAACACTGATTTGCTGTCGCATGAAAAGGACATCAAAACAGGGAATGAAGAATGCATTTCCATGCCTCGATAGTGAATCTCGCACAGAACACTGGATTTTGCTGTCGACGAAAGGAGACATCAAAACCAGGGATCAGATAATTGCATATCCTGCCTCGGTAAGAAATCTCCAGCTCAGAACACTGGATTTGGCTGTCGCAGCAAGGAGGAATCAAACAGGAGAGTCCCAGGAGATAATGCAATTCCCAGTGCCTCTGGGATAAGTAAGAGTCTCCCGACTCAAGAACAGGATTGGCTGTCGCAGTGAAAGGAGGACATCAGTAACCAGGAGACCAGGAATAATTTGAATTCCAGTGCTTTGATAATGAGACCCGGCCAAGGACACTATTTTGGCGCCGCTAAAGGGGACATGTAACAGAGGAGCCAGGAAAATTGCATTTCCCAGGCCTCTGGGAAAGGAAATCTCCGCGAGTAAGGACCGATTTGCGTCGCAGTGAAAGGAGATCAGTAACGGGAGGATCCCAGAGATAATTTGCAATCCATGCCTTCTGGATAAGTGAAGAGCTCGCGAGCCAGGACACTGATTTGGTGTCCACTGAAGGACATCAGTAAACCGGAGAGTCCCGGGAGAAATTTGCATATTCCCAGTGCCTCTGATAAGAAGAGTTCCGCGAGTCAAGGAACACTGGATTTTGGCTGTCGCAGCTAAAGAGACATCATAACCAGGGAGGAGTCCAGAGATAATTTGCATATTCCCAGTGCCTTCTGGGTAATAAGAGTCTCCGCGAGCTCAAGGAACACTGGATTTTGGCTGTCGCACTGAAAGAGACATCATAAACCAGGGGAGGAGTCCCGAAATAATTGCATATCCCAGTGCCTTCTGGATAATGAAGAGTCTCCGCGAGCTCAAGGAACACTGATTTTGGCTGTCGCAGCTGAAAGGAGGAACATAAACCAGGAGATCCCAGGAGATATTTGCATATTCCAGTGCCTTCTGGGAAAGTAAGAGTCTCCGCGAGCTCAAGGAACACTGGATTTTGGCTGTCGCAGCTGAAAGGAGGACATCAGTAAACCAGGGGAGGAGTCCCGAGGAGATAATTTGCATATTCCCAGTGCCTTCTGGGATAAGTGAAGAGTCTCCGCGAGCTCAAGGAACACTGGATTTTGGCTGTCGCAGCTGAAAGGAGGACATCAGTAAACCAGGGGAGGAGTCCCGAGGAGATAATTTGCATATTCCCAGTGCCTTCTGGGATAAGTGAAGAGTCTCCGCGAGCTCAAGGAACACTGGATTTTGGCTGTCGCAGCTGAAAGGAGGACATCAGTAAACCAGGGGAGGAGTCCCGAGGAGATAATTTGCATATTCCCAGTGCCTTCTGGGATAAGTGAAGAGTCTCCGCGAGCTCAAGGAACACTGGATTTTGGCTGTCGCAGCTGAAAGGAGGACATCAGTAAACCAGGGGAGGAGTCCCGAGGAGATAATTTGCATATTCCCAGTGCCTTCTGGGATAAGTGAAGAGTCTCCGCGAGCTCAAGGAACACTGGATTTTGGCTGTCGCAGCTGAAAGGAGGACATCAGTAAACCAGGGGAGGAGTCCCGAGGAGATAATTTGCATATTCCCAGTGCCTTCTGGGATAAGTGAAGAGTCTCCGCGAGCTCAAGGAACACTGGATTTTGGCTGTCGCAGCTGAAAGGAGGACATCAGTAAAAAGTTTTGGCTTATATTTCACCGCGTGATTATCTCTTGAACAATAAGAACATGGAAGAGGCTAGGAGCCATGTGGTGAGCTGCATTTCTTGCTACATGTTCATAGACTTACCAGTGGAAAAGCCAAACTTCACATGCCACAAATGCAAGCTTGTGTCCCTGTTGGAGGAAAAGTTGCAAAATCTGGAAGAGAGGTTATCTACATTGAAGACCATAATGGAAGGTGAAGAGTTCTTAGACAGAGCAGAATTATCTCTTCATGGTACAGAAAGAGAAGAAATTCGAAGTGCAACTGAAGAAACAGAGGAATGGAAGCATGTGACCCAGAGAAGCAGGAGGATCAGGAGGCAGTCAGCACCAATTCTGCTCAGGAATCAATACCAGGCTCTTACACAGGAGAACGATGAAGAAATACATCAGGATAAGACTTTGCCCACAAACAACCTTGTACGCCCTCAGAGTCCTCCTGAATGGAGAAAGAAAAATGTTGTGAAGAAGAAACGGAGAGTTGTTGTCATGGGGGATTCCCTGTTGAGAGGAACAGAGGCCGCTATCTGCAGACCGGATATAACCTCAAGGGAAATGTGCTGTCTTCCAGGTGCAAAAATTAAAGATGTGTCTGACAGGATATCAGGACTCTTCAGACCTAAAGATGACTACCCATTCCTGCTAATACATGTGGGGACAAATGACACCGCTAGAAACGACCTGGAAACCATCTGCAGTGACTTTGAAAACTTAGGTAAGAAAGTGAAAGAACTGGGAGCGCAGGTGGTCTTCTCTTCCATCCTCCCAGTGGATGGCCATGGAGCAAGGAGGTGGAATAAGATTCTGCAGGTGAACAACTGGCTACGTCGATGGTGCCGTCAGCAAGGATTTGGATTTCTGGATCACGGAGTGAATTACCTATACGATGGACTACTTGCTAGAGATGGGGTGCACCTTACGAAGACTGGAAAACATGTATTTGGAAGTCGCCTTGCTACACTCATCAGGAGAGATTTAAACTAGAACAATGTGGGAAGGGAAGCAAAACGCCAGCAAAAGCCATACACTTGACAAATACTATTGAGATTTCTGCTATTAGAAGTGAAGGGGAAGAACAAAGACAAAAAAATTTACATAATAAAAATATTGAAGGAAGAGAAACCAATCACAAACTAAAGTGTTTCTATACGAATGCACAAAGCATGGGCAACAAACAAGGAGAACTGGAGCTACTAACGCAGGAGAAGAAATATGATGTCATTGGAATCACTGAGACTTGGTGGGACGATACACATGATTGGAATACAAGGCTAGAAGGATACAACTTATTTGCAAGAAACAGACTTGATAAACGAGGAGGAGGTGTTGCATTGTATGTTAGAAAAGCGTATATCTGCACAGAGATTGACGCTTCAGAGACTGGGAGTTCTGTGGAAACTGTTTGGGTAAGAATACAAGGACAGAACAATGGAAAGGACACCATTGTAGGCATTTACTACAGGCCGCCTGTGCAAGCTGAAGATATGGATGAACTCTTTATGCATCAAATGGCCAAGTTCTCCAAAAAATATGACATAGTGGTCATGGGAGATTTCAACTATCCAGACATTTGTTGGGAATCTCTCTCAGGCAAAACTAACAGGTCCAGGAAATTCTTATCCTCTCTTGCTGACAACTTTATCTTCCAAAAGGTAATGGAGAAAACAAGGGGATCTGCTACCTTGGATCTAATCCTCATAAACAGGGAGGAAATGGTGGAGGAGGTAAGAGTGGCTGGGACTCTAGGAGGTAGTGACCATGCTATTTTAGAATTTTGGATAAAAAGAGGAGGAAGACCTGTGAAGACTCAGACGTCAAGGTTAGATTTCAGAAAGGCAGATTTTAAGGAACTCAGAAAGAGAATTGGAGGGATCCAATGGCTGGATATCCTTAAGGACAAAAATGTCCAGGAAGGATGGAAAATCTTGAAAAATGAGATTCTCAAAGCACAATCGTTAACAATTCCGAAAAGAGGGAAGAATGGGAAGCATTTAAGGAAACCAGGATGGATGAACATAGAACTTAAAAACATGCTAAAAAGGAAGAAAGAAATGTTTATCAAATGGAAAGAGGGAGGCATATCTAAAGAAGAATATAATGCCGTCTGCAGAACCTGCAGGGCACAAATCAGATTATCTAAAGCTGACAATGAATTAAGGCTTGCAAGTGACGTCAAAAGCAACAAAAAAGGATTTTGGGGATACGTCAAAAGTAAAAGAAAAGTCAAAGATGCTATAGGATTTTTACAGGATGAAAATGATGAAATGGTAAGTCAGGATGTTGAGAAGGCTGAACTTTTAAATTCCTATTTTGCATCTGTTTTCTCTCAGAAAGGAAATGTAACATCAACTGATCTTCACTGTCCTATTAAAGGAATAGAAGAATCCAGGATATCTATAAACAGAAAGACAGTGAGGAAACACTTAGCTAACATAAATGAATTCAAGTCTCCAGGTCCAGATGAATTACACCCCAGGGTACTGAAGGAGATAGCAGAAGAAATTCTTGAACCACTGTCCATAATCTTTGAAAATTCTTGGAGAACAGGAGAAGTCCCAGAAGACTGGAGAAGAGCAAATGTTGTTCCTATCTTCAAAAAGGGGAAGAAGGTGGACCCAGGGAACTACAGGCCGGTGAGTCTGACTTCTATACCAGGAAAGATCTTTGAACAAATTATTAAAGAACATGTATGCAAGTACCTTGATAAGAATGAAGTGATTAAACAGAGTCAGCATGGGTTTGTAACTAATAAGTCATGTCAGACTAACTTAATTTCCTTCTATGACAGAATCACTGACTGGGTGGATCAGGGAAATGCTGTAGATATAGTATATCTTGACTTCAGCAAAGCATTTGACAAAGTATCTCACACAATTCTTATTGAAAAAATGACTAAGTATGGAATGGACAAGGCAACTGTTAGGTGGATTCATAACTGGCTTAGTGATCGGACCCAAAGAGTGGTTGTAAATGGCTGCACATCCAGTTGGAAGAATGTCTCAAGTGGGGTACCACAAGGCTCTGTTTTGGGCCCTGTATTGTTCAACATCTTTATCAATGATTTAGATGAAGGAATTGAGGGTAAACTGATCAAATTTGCTGATGACACAAAGCTAGGAGGGGTAGCTAATACTAGAGAAGAGAGAGAGAGGATTCAAAAGATATACATAAACTGGAGCAGTGGGCAGCAACTAACAGAATGGATTTTAACAGGGAAAAATGCAAAGTACTACATCTGGGCAATAAAAATGAAAAAATCATATACAAAATGGGAGGAATAGGGCTAAGTAACAGCACATGTGAAAAAGACTTGGGTATACTAATTGATCACAGACTTAACATGAGTCAACAGTGTGATGCAGCAGCAAAAAAGGCAAATGCAATTCTAGGATGTATCAACAGAAGCATACAGTCTAGATCACGTGAGGTCATTATTGCCCTCTACTCCTCTTTGGTCAGACCTCATCTGGAATACTGTGTCCAGTTTTGGGCACCACATTTTAAAAAAGACATCAACAAACTGGAGCAAGTTCAGAGAAGAGCCACCAGAATGGTGACCGGTCTGCAAACCATGTCCTATGAGGAACGGTTGCAGGATTTGGGAATGTTTAGCTTGCAAAAAAGAAGACTGAGAGGAGACTTAATAGCTGTCTACAAATATCTCAAGGGCTGTCACATTGTAGAAGGATCATCTTTATTCTCATTTGCACAAGGAAAGACTAGAAGCAATGGGATGAAACTGAATGGGAGGAGACACAGATTAGATATTAGAAAAAACTTTTTGACAGTTAGGGTGATCAATGAGTGGAACAGGCTGCCACAAGAGGTGGTGAGTTCTCCTTCAATGGAAGTCTTCAAAGAGAGGCTGGATAGACATCTGTCTGGGATGATTTAGAGAATCCTGCTTTGAGCAGGGGGTTGGACCAGAAGGCCCAGGAGGTCCCTTCCAACTCTACCATTCTATGATTCTATGACTGTGCTGGAACCCGGAGGGGCAGCAGAAGGAAAAGAGCCAATGGCACAACCGAGGACCAGCTGACGTTACTGGGACACGGTTACTAAGCAGGAGGTACCTGTGCTCCAAAGCACTACTAAGGACCAGCAGACGTTGCTGGAACTCGGATACCGAGATGGAGGCACCTAGGCCAAAGGCACTGCGGAGAACCAGCTGACGGTACTGGAACCCAGACGGGTAGCAGAAGGTACCCATGGAAATTTAAGTTGACAGGCCGCGAGCCGGCCGCAGTTACCGAATCCCACAGTACTACAGTGGGTGATTGTCCTATTGTCACAACGGAAACAGCCTTTATTTGCATATCCCGCAGCACACATAGGAAGCACCTAAACTCCAAGCACCATAGAGTCGGCTAACCCGACCGCAACACGACAGGACAACTTATTGGAGGCTAAGTGACGTTTACACTGACAGGAAACAGATGGCGTGCTGTAACCAGTCTGGGCAGGAGTGAGTACCCGTGCCAATGACAATTCCGAGCAACAACTGGCTGTGTTGAAGCCCAGGGATGAGAAGACAACAGGGTGGAGGCAGCATGACTTTTTGCCGTTCACACAGCAGGGGAACAGCTGACATTACTGAACCCCAGTAACACAGGAGCAAGTGTTGACTGTGCTAACAGCACTTCTGAGCAACAACTGGCGGTGTTGGAGCCCAGGGATGAGAAGAGAACATGGTGGAGGCAGCAGGACTTTTTGCCGTACACACAGCAGGGGAACAGCTGACATTAGTGAACCCCAGTAACACAGGAGCAAGTGTTGACTGTGCTAACAGCACTTCCGAGCAACAACTGGCGGTGTTGTAGCCCAGGAATGAGAAGAGAACATGGTGGAGGCAGCAGGACTTTTTGCCGTTCACACAGCAGGGGAACAGCTGACATTACTGAACCCCAGTAACACAGGGCAAGTGTTGACTGTGCTAACAGCACTTCCGAGCAACAACTGGCAGTGTTGTAGCCCAGGAATGAGAAGAGAACATGGTGGAGGCAGCAGGACTTTTTGCCGTTCACACAGCAGGGGAACAGCTGACATTACTGAACCCCAGTAACACAGGAGCAAGTGTTGACTGTGCTAACAGCACTTCCGAGCAACAACTGGCGGTGTTGTAGCCCAGGGATGAGAAGAGAACATGGTGGAGGCAGCAGGACTTTTTGCCGTTCACACAGCAGGGGAACAGCTGACATTACTGAACCCCAGTAACACAGGAGCAAGTGTTGACTGTGCTAACAGCACTTCCGAGCAACAACTGGCGGTGTTGTAGCCCAGGAATGAGAAGAGAACATGGTGGAGGCAGCAGGACTTTTTGCCGTTCACACAGCAGGGGAACAGCTGACATTACTGAACCCCAGTAACACAGGAGCAAGTGTTGACTGTGCTAACAGCACTTCCGAGCAACAACTGGCGGTGTTGTAGCCCAGGAATGAGAAGAGAACATGGTGGAGGCAGCAGGACTTTTTGCCGTTCACACAGCAGGGGAACAGCTGACATTACTGAACCCCAGTAACACAGGAGCAAGTGTTGACTGTGCTAACAGCACTTCCGAGCAACAACTGGCGGTGTTGGAGCCCAGGGATGAGAAGAGAACATGGTGGAGGCAGCAGGACTTTTTGCCGTTCACACAGCAGGGAACAGCTGACATTACTGAACCCCAGTAACACAGGAGCAAGTGTTGACTGTGCTAACAGCACTTCCGAGCAACAACTGGCGGTGTTGGAGCCCAGGGTCAAGAAGAATGTTTAAATACTATATCAAGTATTTTCCTTGTTACGTGTCAATTAAAAATGTCTATACTCCAAACAAGAGAAATATAACCTTTAGTACCATAAGATGATGATTTTACTTAAAAAAATATATGTAAATTAATAATTTACAAACATAAACGCATACATTAACATGTTGAAAAGCAATGCAAACCATAATTAAAATAGGTTAAATAATCTGCTATACGGTTTAAAATAAAAGCATACAAGTACATATCAGAATCCATTAATGATGGCTAAGTAACAGTATGTACACCATTTTTATTGTGTAGACAATGAATGGCTGACTTAAAAACATAATCAGCATTACAAGTTATCTTTGACATTCATAAAACTTTACATTTGGTGAATAATATCACTAAAATTTTTTAAAAAATATCTAAAATTTCCATCATGTAATACTGATAATATGTGCCAATCATTTATATTAACAAACAAAAAATTTAAAAAGTGCATAGTGCAGAGTGAAAACAGATATTTATGCCTGACTGTGGACTTGCAAGCATGACAACGGATAGATAAGGTATATATAGATGAGACTGCATAGCCACAGATGGTGAATGGCGATGTAATACTGTACCTCAATAAAGTGTGCGTTACTACTACATCCTTTTTTTATATAGCTTTATAAAAGGTTACGTGTATGTATGGTTGCGCCTTTGTTTGGACGCACAGACTGGCTTCCTGCTGTGACGCGTTGGGTATTGGAGCGTCTGTACGTCTTATGATGCAGACTAACATTCACGGTGCGCATCGTTCATCATCGCAAGCGTACGACAACACAAAGGCGTTGTCATGACTGCTTTACTCAGTAAACATGCACCTATGATGAAACATACACGCATGTGCCCTATTACATAACAAGCTACAAGAAAAACGAGTGTGAGGTGTGACACAGCTGTTTGGTTAAGGTACAGTATTATATCGACATTGTACAGGTGTCGCTATTCAGTCTGATAAATAGATATCATTCACCTATTCTATCAGTTGTCGTTCTTTCAGCACCACTTACAGGTATATATTTTGCTATTGTGACTATGCACTATTGACTTTACCAAGGTAATGCATGATTTTTGTTAGCGATTATCATGTTTACATGAAGGACCTTTATGATATGGGCTGTTAACTTTCTAATTAAATATGTATTTTTTAAAATGACACAAATATAAGTAATGTTGAAGAGGACTATTCCTACATGCATTGTTTGCACAATATTACAGGTGTACATCACGTCCCTTAATCAACATTGGATTATTATATTTACTTGTATGCTTTTATTTAAAAGGCAAGAACACTGAAGTATAACCTTCGCACTGCAGCAGTTGTCAAAGTTCAACCCACATTATGCACTTCCAACATTGCAGCATTTGAGTCATGATGTGAGTTGGATTTGTCTAAGCTATGGAGTGACAAGGTTGACCATCAGTATCCTATAGCATAAGTAGGCTTTTGTGTTTGCATTTGTTTTCGACATGTGCATATCTGTAATAATATGTCACAATTATTTTGTTACAGATTTGTGACAAAGACTAATCATTTTATGGTTTTAAAGTTGACGTTTCAAATGTTTACAGCTTAGAAATCAGGGTGTAGCCTCATATCTATGTGTAGCACTAGACACTTTGACATGTCATGTTTTTTTCACCATGATTAGGTAGCTAGCAGTAATTTTTGCCGGACACACAGCAGGGGAACAGCAGGCGTTACTGAACCCCACAAACACATCAGTGATTGTTTTCATCTGTGCATCTAACACTTCTGAGCAGCAACTGGCGGTGTTGAAGCCCAGGGTCAAGGAGGGTGTAGGCAGAGGCCTAGTATGAGATGTTTGAAGTTGAAGTTGTAGTTAGCAGCAGTAATTTTTGCCAGACACACAGCAGGGGAACAGCAGGCGTTACTGAACCCCACAAACACATCAGCGATTGTTTTCATCTGTGCATCTAAAACTTCTGAGCAGCAACTGGCGGTGTTGAAGCCCAGGGTCAAGGAGGGTGTAGGCATAAAATATTGAGTTATTGCCTTGTTACGTGGCCATTGCAAATGTATGTACTTCAAACAAGAATAAATGAAGTTTTACTAGGACAATAAAATGATGAATTTCAATTCCAAGAATAGAAAAATATTTATACTTGAGAGTCCTCTGTGGTTGATACCGTTTAATGGCTAACTGAAAATATGGTAACAAATTCCAAGCTTTCGAGACTACTCAGGTCTCTTCATCAGGCTAAGACTAAAACAAAAAATGAAGAATCACATATTTCTACACACAACAGGACACAGGAATAGGTAAGACAAGTGAGGGAGGGACAAGTGAGGGGAGACCGGCCAAAAAATGAGAACAAGGATGAATTATCAGCGCCACACAATAAGAGAAAAAATAATGGATTTACCTGTGGCAAAACAATTTTGTATGCCCAGTCATAGCATGATGGATATGGAATTACTGGTATTAAAATATAACTTCAAATATGAGAAAGATACAAAGGTTTCAGAATATAAGCTCATCATGACCTTTGACACTGTTAGTGATGGAATGAATAGATCACACGGATTTATGTCATTCTATATCAATTAAGGAATCTGCGTCTCTGCCCTTCCAGGGGCATGAAAACACAAAACCAGACCCCAATCAGAGGGCAATAAAACTTTCTATCCTTATCTAGGAACTGTTCCAATATTTATGTTCATCCCTCTGTGATAATGACAGTTCTGCTACACGTCACTTACTTGTCTTACCTATTGCACTATTCCTGTGTCCTGTTGTGTATAGAAATATGTGATGCTTCATTTTTTGTTTTAGTCTTTGCCTGATGAAGAGACGTGAGTAGCCTCGAAAGCTTGCAATTTGTTACCATCTTTTCAGTTATCCATTCAAAGGTATCAACCACTGCGGACTCTCAAGTCTAAATATTTTTCTATCTACTGGCTAACACGGTACGAAGATACACATGTTTCCTAACTTCAAGAATAAAAATAAAGACACTGCAAATATAAACGCATATATGCACATGCCAACAAGAAATGGAACAACACACCACCCAAAAAATTGGTTACAAAATATAGTGTTGTAAATTTAAGAATAAAAGTCCATTTTTGTATTTATGAATAATGCTTAAGGAACGCTATGTTAAACCATAACATAGTGAAGACAATGGATTTTGTAATAGTCACTCATCATCATCATCATTGCAATTTAGATGTGACAGTCACAGACATTTCAATTATTTAAGTTAATAAAATCGTTACTTTGTACAGCATGTATGACATGTCCAGCATGGACTCATCAATGTGATGACACAATAATGTACGATAAAAAATAACCATTTAAAAAAACATAATGCATTGTCACAATTTAAGTGTGTGCCTGCAAGTGTAGGTGAAACAAAGGCTACGGATAGCAAAGATATATTCTATGTCTGTATCAGACAGTGGACAGCCTCTGATGGGTAATGGCGATGTTATACTGTACGTCAATAAAGTCTGCGGCTGCAATCATGCATTTTTGCTTGTACAGTGTTGAAGAGGGTAAAAGCATGTCTGGTTGCGCAAGGCTTTATCCGTCAACACTACCTTCCTACTGTCACGCGTAGGGTAGGGTAGCATGTGTCAATTAGATGACTCTATAAAATGTGACGTTACGCAGCGTTATTGCGCCCTAGGGACGCCAAAAATACGACAGCAGTAATCATTTACTGTCTAATACTCCACCTATGACCAACAAAAAAAGACCGTTCCCTCTTTAACAATCTACAAGACTAACAAGCATAATGGTTGACGCTGACTTTATTGAGGTACAGTATTACATCGACATTGTCCATGAGTAACTATGCACTGTGATACCTATATACCATTATTAATTTATATCTGTTGTGGTTGTTTCAACAGCACTTGCAGGTATAACTACCTATTGTCAGTATGCATGATGCACTTTCTAGATGTAATAATTTATTATTGCACATTATTACCAGGTTTAGATGCTGGCCATTTCATATATGGTGTGTGAAGTTACAGTTGGCATCAGTATGTGTATTTTATAATGTCTGTCATAAATAAAACTCGTGATGATGATGATGAGGATTTTATGATTCGTACATCCATTGACTGCATTATCTTACAGGTACAGATAAAGTTCCTTAAAAAGCATTAATTGATAAGTATGAAATGTACTTTTATGCATTAATTTCAAAAAGTGAAGACTATGTTTTAGTTTTTGTTACCATTTCTAATAGACATGTGCAGATATGCGCTGTGATGACAAATTATTATTTGTCCATATTTGTCATAAAAATGTATCATTCTAGGCCTGGAAAACTTCACAATTTCCTGTTTTAAGCATAACAATCAGGGTGACGGCTCTTCCCTATTTGGAGCATGTTCGACATGGGTTTTTCTGTGCATGTGTAGGGAACAGGAGACTTCTTGCCGGACACACAGCAGGGGAACAGCTGGCGTTACTGAACCCCACTAACACTATAGCTTGTGTATTGGTCTGTGGACACGACACTTCTGAGCAGCAACTGGCAGTGTTGTAGCCCAGGGAGTAGAGTTCAGGTGGTAGAAAGATGAACATAACAGGAGACATGGATAACGTTGCGAACCAGTTATTTAATCTGAAAACGGACAGACAAATTCTGGCGAGATCCATGCCTTGTTCATTTTCAGAAAAGTAAGCCGGTCTACATTATCGGAGGATAGTCGCATGCGACGGTCTGTTAGTACACCACCTGCAGCACTAAAGACGCGCTCCGATAATACACTGGCAGCAGGGCAAGCCAGCACCTCCAATGCATACTGGCTAAGCTCTGGCCATGTATCCAGCTTAGAGACCCAAAACTTGAATGGGGAAGAGCCATCTGGGAGTACACTGAGAGGGAAAGACATGTAGTCTGTCACCATCTTACGGAAACGTTGCCTCCTGCTGACTGGAGCCGTCTCGGATGGTGTAGACATTTGTGGCGCTGCCACAAAACTTCGCCACATTTGGAACATACTGGTCTTGCCCTGTGCAGAGGCGCTGCTTGTGCTCCCTCTTGTTGCAGAGCTGTCTCCACTGCCTCGACGCACAGAGCTGCTTTGTAAAGCAGTAGCAGCAGCAGTGCTCTGGGCTGGAATGGAGAACATTATGGATTGCACCAGTGTGTCTTGGTACTCCCGCATTTTACGCTCCCGGTTCAACGGTGTGATGAGGCTTTGTAAGTTGTCCCGGTAGCGAGGGTCTAGGAGGGTGTACACCCAATAATCAGACGTGGTGAGAATGTGGGCTATGCGGCGGTCGTTTCTCAGGCACTGCAGCATGAAATCAACCATGTGCTGCAGACTCCCAACTGGCCAAGAAACGCTGTCCCCTGCAAGAGGCGTAATCTCTGCCTGCTCTGCATCACCCCACCCTCGCTCTACATACTGACTAGAGCGTTGTGTACCTCCCTCTGGAGCGATGTCTTCCTCCTCCATTGACTCCTCCTCATCCTCCTCACAAAGTGAGCCCTGCCCAGCCCTTTGTGAGGAACCACGTTGCGCTGACTGTCCAGAAGGTGATGGAATTTGTGACTCCTCATCCTCCACCTCTTCCAAAACCTCATCCCTTAGTGCTTGCAGTGTTTTTTGAAGCAGGCAGATAAGGGGGACAGTCAGGCTGACTAGAGCATCATCTGCACTCGCCATCCGCGTTGACTCATCAAACGCACGCAAAACGTGGCAGATGTCCTTCATAGAGGCCCACTCAGTAGTGGTGAAGTGTGAACGGCGCAAATTGCGAGTTGATTGCGCCTGATGCAGCTGATACTCCATTACTGCTGGCTGCTGCTCACACAACCACTCCAACATATGTAACGTGGAATTCCACCTGGTGGGTACGTCACATATGATGCGATGTTCAGGAAGGCGAAATCTGCGTTGCAGAGCTGCAATGCGCGATCTGGCCATGCTGGAACGTCGCAAGTGAGCGCACTCTAGGCGAACCTTGTGCAGCAGTGCATCAAGATCCGGATAGTCCCTCAAAAAACTCTGCACGACCAAGTTGAGCACATGTGCCAGACATGGTATGTGAGTGAGGTTGCCAAGGCCCAGAGCTGCCACCAGATTTCGGCCATTGTCACACACTACCAAGCCTGGCTGGAGATTCGCTGGCAAAAACCACACGTCGCTCTCCTGCTTGATGGCATTCCAGAGCTCCTGCGCTGTGTGGCTTCGATTCCCCATGGAAATTAATTTCAGGACGGCCTGTTGACGTTTGGCCACGGCTGTGCTCATATCGGTCGCATCAGGTAAGCGTTCACGGGTCCATGTGGAGGTAGACCGTGACGGCTCCTGCAGCGATGATTCTGAGGAACTGGAGTAGGAGGAGGAGTCAATGTGGACAGACTTGATTCCTGCAATCCTTGGAGTTGGCAGAACACGTACAGCGCCACTCGCAAGATCTGTACCCGGCTCCACAACATTGACCCAATGGGCAGTGAGGGAAAGGTATCGTCCCTGGCCATGGGTACTGGTCCACGCATCGGTGGTCAGGTGGACCTTGCTACTGACGGCGTTTAGTAGCCCATGTTTAATTTTTCCCTCAACATGCTTTTGCAGACCAGGGACGGCTTGCCTGCTGAAATAAAATCGGCTGGGCACATTGTATTGTGGGACTGCCAATGCCATTAAGTTACGGAAACTGTCAGTCTCCACCAGCCTGAATGACAGCATTTCAAGGGACAGGAGTTTTGCAATGCCAGCATTCAGAGCCTGTGCTCGTGGATGGTTTGCAGAGTATGGCCGTCTTTTATCCCATGCCTGTGCTACCGATGGCTGTTTTGTGGCCTGGGAGTGTGAGGATGACAGGGAACTTGCAGCTGTGGGTGGAATAACACTGGGTCTCTGGACAACAGTGACAGAGGTTCTTCCATGGCGATCCTGTGAGGAAGCCGAACCAGCTGTGTGTGAGCTGGAGGAAGAGGCTCCAACACGAGCTGAAGATGTAGGTGCTGCTGTAGGTTGGCCTACATCTCCAGTGTGTCTTTGTAACTCAACCACGTGCTTTGACCGCACATGTTTCCACATATTTGTGGTATTAAGGTTACTGACACTTTTACCTCTTTTTACTTTTTGATTACACAGCTTGCATTTGACATAGCAAATATCATCTGCAAGTGTGTCAAAAAAGGACCACGCAGTGCAAGTCCTGGGAGCGCCCGTTTTGGCTGTTGGAAGAGAACTGCTACGAACGGGTGCCAAACTGGAGGCTACAGGCAACCGAGTCTGCAGCCTACCTCTCCCTACTGTTTGGACCGTTGGGGCAATCTCTTCCTCAGAGCTGCTACCACCACCTTCCTGTTCCTCACGCCATGTTGGGTCTTGGACCTCATCATCTCCACTACCCTCTTCCAACACCTGCTGCTGTTGGGTGGTCTGGTCAGCACCATGCTCAACAGAAACTGGCACCTGAGTCTCATCATCATCAGATGCGTTCTGCGGTGTGCTGACCATCGGCACTGGCTCACCCGCCTCTTCAGATTCAGAGAGACACAGCTGTTGCGCATCACTGCATACTGCCTCTTCTTCACATTCCAGAATGCTGCTTGGCTGGGCCCCTGTTTGCAAGCCAACAGATTCTGAGAACAGAAGCAGAGACTCAGCTGGCTCCAGTTCAGAACTCTCTGACTGCCTGGGCAATTTGGCAGGCGGTGAAGAGACAGATGGTTGTTCAACAGTGCTGTGGTCCTGAGAGGAGGTGGAAGCAATTGAAGTCGATGCATTGGCTGCCATCCAACCAACAACGGCTTCAATTTGTTCTTCCCGCAGCAGGGGGGTACGCCGAGCTCCTACAAAAGTGCGCATAAAGGAACGCTCACGGGGAAAACTGGTGGATGCTGTGTCACTGGGTGCGGCAGCAGCCACAGAATCCCCACGTCCTCTCCCTGCTGAAACTCCACGGCCACGACCACGTGCCTTACTCCCTACCTTCTTCATCTTGGTAGATTGATAAAGAAAGTCAGAAAAGTTATAAGGCCTAAGTGTGGTTATTCCTCAGAGACTGCAGTGAACACTGCAGACAACTGTTCAGTAGCTGTGAAAGGCCCCTTTGTGTACTTCTATAGTGTTTGCAACCAATGTATTGTATACGGATGGAAGCGCGTCACACTAATAGATTAGATTTTTTTCAAATATAATGGAGCACCACCAATTAGAGAAAAATGTGAAGGATGAGGCAGTGACACACGCTCAGCAGACAACAACCAGCAGTGGTTGAAGAACTAACTGGAGCGTAATCTGCACTCAAAAAATGAAAAGCTCACAGACTACAGTGAACACTGCAGACAACTGTTCAGTAGCTGTGAAAGGCCCCTTTGTGTACTTCTATAGTGTTTGCAACCAATGTATTGTATACGGATGGAAGCGCGTCACACTAATAGATTAGAGTTTTTTCAAATATAATGGAGCAGCACCAATTATAAAAAAAATGTGAAGGATGAGGCAGTGACACACGCTCAGCAGACTACAACCAGCAGTGGTTGAAGAACTAACTGGAGCGTAATCTGCACTCAAATAATGAAAAGCTCACAGACTACAGTGAACACTGCAGACAACTGTTCAGTAGCTGTGAAAGGCCCCTTTGTGTACTTCTATAGTGTTTGCAACCAATGTATTGTATACGGATGGAAGCGCGTCACACTAATAGATTAGATTTTTTTCAAATATAATGGAGCAGCACCAATTAGAGAAAAATGTGAAGGATGCGGCAGTGACACACGCTCAGCAGACTACAACCAGCAGTGGTTGAAGAACTAACTGGAGCGTAATCTGCACTCAAAAAATGAAAAGCTCACAGACTACAGTGAACACTGCAGACAACTGTTCAGTAGCTGTGAAAGGCCCCTTTGTGTACTTCTATAGTGTTTGCAACCAATGTATTGTATACGGATGGAAGCGTGTCACACTAATAGATTAGATTTTTTTCAAATATAATGGAGCATCACCAATTAGAGAAAAATGTGAAGGATGAGGCAGTGACACACGCTCAGCAGACTACAACCAGCAGTGGTTGAAGAACTAACTGGAGCGTAATCTGCACTCAAAAAATGAAAAGCTCACAGAGTACAGTGAACACTGCAGACCACTGTTCAGTAGCTGTGAAAGGCCCCTTTGTGTACTTCTATAGTGTTTGCAACCAATGTATTGTATACGGATGGAAGCGCGTCACACTAATAGATTAGATTTTTTTCAAATATAATGGAGCAGCATCAATTAGAGAAAAATGTGAAGGATGAGGCAGTGACACACGCTCAGCAGACTACAACCAGCAGTGGTTGAAGAACTAACTGGAGCGTGATCTGCACTCAAAAAATCAAAACCTCACAGACTGCAGTGAACACTGAAACACAACTGTTCACTATCTGTGAAAGGCTCCTTTCTGTACTTCTATAGTGTTTGCAACCAATGTATTGTATACGGATGGAAGCGCGTCACACTAATAGATTAGATTTTTTTCAAATATAATGGAGCTGCACCAATTCCACAAAATAAAATAAAAAAAAGAGTCAGTGAGTGACACGTGCAGATGCCTACAAACAGCGGTGGATGCAGAGCAAACTGCAGCGTCACCTGCACTCTCACACACACCTTGCACAGAGCTGTTAAAACAACACTGGGAAAAGGAAGCTTTACACAGCGGTTGGTAAACTAGGCTGCCTAAAGCACAGTACACAAAATCGCAATGTCTAACTGTCCCTCAAAGTCAGCAGAACAGCGTTCTGTCCCTAACTGAGTTCACAGCACAGTGACGCTAAAATGGCGGGGGCGCCTTTTATAGTGCATTCTGACATCATTTCAGCAGCCAATCACAGCCATGCCATTAGTTAAGATGACCGCAGCATTACAGGATGTGCCCACACTTCATAAGATTCCTCATTGGCTGACTAAAATCACATTGCCTCTCAAAGAATTATGGGAACTTCCGATTCCGGTATACGATATTGGAAAAATATCGGAACTAAGTATTGGAATTCCGATACAGCGAATATCGGCCGATACCCGATACTTGCGGTATCGGAATGCTCAACACTAGAGATGAGTGAACCCAAACTTTTGGGGTTCGTACCGGACAGTTAGTGTCCAGTGCTAAACACCGAACACGGGGTTCTCCCGGAAGTCCATTGCAATGTTCCGAGTTCCGGGAGAAGGAGAGAGGAGAGAAGGGAGAGGGGAGTGGGTGGAGAGCAGAGGGGAGAGGGGAGAAAGGAGAAGGGAAAGGTGAGAGATGAGAGGAGAGAAAGAATTTTCCACTTCAAAAGTTTGGGTTCCCATTGGTTTCAATGGGTTTTGAGTTCTGGTTCAAGTTCTGGTACAGTTCTGGTACCCAAACCAAACTTTAGAATAAAGTTTGGGTCGGGAAGCAGAACCCAAACTTCCACGGGTCTGCTTAACCTTACCCATGACCCTTTATTTTCCACTCTACTCAACCATTCTAAATCTCCCCTTGTTTCACTGATGCCTCTTCTCTCTGCTAGTTCCTGCCTATACCCTCCTTTACCCTACTCTCTATACGATATTGCGCGCCATCATATGCCAACCTCTAACAAAAAAAACACTTGTATATTAGCTGCCTCTCCTGCCACCCAACATGGCCATATTGGATATATTTCTGCCTTCTCTGCCTCCCACTGGTGACCACATGGATGCAGACCTCCTGCCGCCTGATCACCATGGTGTACCTGTTTAGCGTAGTGCAGAAATTTCATCCTGTCATTACTTTACATGTGCAATATTAAGCATTAAGGAAATTAAATATATCCCCTTAGTTTCCCCTTTATTCAGCTATTTTGTATTTTAGTACTATTTACTGCTTATCGCTAGGACAACAAATATGATTAAAAACCCACATTAGCTTTTGACATAGATTTAATCAAGAATTCATTATCATTTTTTTCTAGTGTTCCAATATATCATTAACATATTATGAAACGACTTCTGGGATGTTGTTTAAAGTTCACTCCCTCCTCCGAGACAAAATGCTGTAAGATCTGAAGTTCTTTCTGACAGTTTCTGTTCAGTACTTTGTGTTTAACTCACTTTCTGACTGCATAAATCAAAGCGCCCTGCACCTGCTCCGCATAAATAAAGATAATCACCAAAATCTGCACAAGCTGTAAAAACATACAGGAAAAAGTTCTGATTGTTAGGGATCCTTTCCATGGATGGTTTTTAATATACAGTGTACAGAAAGTTTACTAATCAGAATTAATTGATTTCCTATTTAGCTGAATCTTGCAGCCGAGAAGACTCCTATCTATATAAAGCTGACCTGGATTGACTTCTAAAACTTTTACCAAAAAGAAGAAAAAAAATGTATAATTTGCAAAGTTTAGGAAGCAGAAAAAAAACAGTCCTAAGCAGAATATTCAGACATCATTATTGGAATCTGCAGTTTTCAGAACGTAACATTAACTTCCAGTATGATCCGCTATTGTAGCTTGTGAAATTGAATTGTAAAAATGGAAATAATCTACAATAGAGCTGCACAGATATATGCAACAGCGCTATTGAAAGGGGAGCTCCATGTTTAATAAACTTTGGCGTCACCAAAAGAAGAGCATCTTTACCCAAAATTAATGGGGTTCTAAAGCACCAAAATTAGTTTTTCAAAAAGATGCGATAATGAATTAAATAAATCTATACTGTTTAGCAGTTACTTCTTATTTCTTCCTTTATTTTTAACTTTTTTGCTGCTTTTAGCCAAGAGGACATTAATTACATGTGAATCAAGAGCTAAATAGGAAAGGGTTCTTTACAGTTAAAGCAGGGAGACTGTAGAATACCCGACTGCAAGAAGTAGCAATGGCATCAGCATTTATCAAGGGCTGGATGCTTTTTCTTTTATGGACGGTGCCACTCGCTCATCAGCGTACCACCACCTCACCTCCCAATATGAAGCACTGGCATCTGAACTTGGTAGCCAGCTTTTCTCCTACATTTTACCGGGAATGAGGGTATAATTGTAATTAGCTTATATGATGTACTGTTATGTTTTGGTAGCTGAGGAGGACAGGAGCAAAAAACCGCCAAAGCAGCAAGACACCAGAGAGGCTGGGACCTAATTAGTTGCAGATCCCTAAACTAACCGCACAACTAGAAGTAGTAGCTGTGGAGCGTACCTACAGTGATCCTAGATGCCTCGGCACAGCCGGAGAGTTAGCTACACCTGAAGATAGAAAGAGGAAAGCTAACTGCCCCGGAGTAGAGACCCCAAAGATATAGGAAGCCCCCAAACATATAATGGCGGTTAGACAAGAGAAAAACACGAACACAGACAGAAAATAGAATGAGCAAATGTTGGGGCCCAAATCTGTCTAGAAAGCAAAGTACAGGAGAGATGTTCTGTCTGCAACCCAGAAAAATCCTAACAAAAATACCAGCACTTCTGATTACAAAAAACCTGAGACCACACGATCCCGACCACCTATATCAGATCTCTGGTGTGACGCACAGCTACCCAGCAATAAAAAATATCACAGGAACAGAGAACAAGTGCAAATACAAAATGAGAACAGGAGGCAGCACAAGCCCCCAAAGGGGACCCGGCTGAAGTCCAAGGCAAGACTGCAGAAAGCAAGGAAAATCCAACCACAGAAAAAAAACAGAAAGTCACTTATCTGAATGATAGCAAGAAAGCAAGCTGAAATTCCAACAAAGACCTGGAAGCAACAATTGATTACCGGCGAGGATCATGGGAGTTCAGCTCACTTATATCAGGCCACTCAGCCCCACCTGACACCCATTCCTTAAATGGTTCAATACCCTCAGCAACCACCGGAGGGAGCCACATCTCTGAAGTCGTCTCCAAGACATTCACAACAATGTACCTTGTGGTCATGGGCCTGCACTGTACCTGAGCCTGCAACATGAGTCATGGAGAGGGGAAGTAAAAATGGGAAAAAGCCAGAGGCCGAGAAAATTGACCATGCGTTGGAAATGATGACTTTTGCATGCTCATTTGATAAAAAACAGGAACATTTGACACTCGTGCAGACGTTACTAATGACGTTTCATTTGAAGGAAGAACGGGTGGTGAAGGGAGGAGCAAGAGATATGGAGAAAATGCGAGGACTAGCTCAGGAGGTGGCAATATTGATGACATTCCACCAGAGACTCTCCCACTGTGCATGTTAGGGCATTCTAACATCATCAGAAATTGAAGAAAAAACACTAAGGTTATGTTTACACATTGCGTTTTTGCAGCATTTTCTTCGGCAGGTGAAACCTGCTCTCTTGGCATTCAAGAAGCTGCTTAAACAAAGCAGGTTTTTTACATTTTTCGCTGCTTTGTTTGCTGTGTTTTCATGCTGATACAGTTTAGAGCTTGTTGTTTTTGAGTTTTCTGCACTAAAAACACATAAAAACCTAATGCCTGGGTTTTTGCTCCTTTTCGCACTTACTCATTGCTTTCTATGGGTGAAACAACACTGCAAAAATGCTACAAAAATGCTGAAAGAAGGGACACACTGCAGTTTTCAAAAACACAGCAGTTTCCAATTCAGTCAGGAAAAAGAAACAATGTGTGTGCATGAGATTTCTGAAATTGCAAAGCTTTTACGAGTTCTGCAACAGGTATCATTTTAGTTTGCATCAAAAAGTAGCAAAAATGCAATGTGTGAACATAGCCTAATTGCATATATTTAGAAAATGGAAGGGAATTTTAAATAACAGTAAACAAGAAACAATCCCAAGCAATAACTCCACTGTTTTGCTTCCTACCTTCACGATGATTGGGTGGTTTATTTACCTATAGCAGAATTTGCCTATAACAATTCCAAACACAGTTCTACATCCCAAAGTCCACTTTTTGCTAACTATGGCTTGCATCCAGTATTTATTCTTAATCTTCCATTTAATGTCTCTATTCCTGCGGTCACTGACAAGCTCACAAAGTTGCAGGAATCCCAGAAATAACTAATAGAAATGTTACAAAAGGCCAAAAGAAAATTATAAAGAAACAGCAGATAAACACCACAAAGCCGCTCCAACCCTTCAGGCTGGTATAAGGTTTGGCTGTCTACTAAAAATCTGAAAACACATTTGCTAAATTGCGTCAAATATTCATAGGACCTTTCAGATTTAAGCACAAATTAATCAAGTTGCCTTCTGCTTAAAATTTCCAAACAGCCTGAAAATTAATCTGATATTTCTTTTCTCCTTGTTAAGACCATTCCATTATAATCTCTTTCCAGTAAGAACTCAGCCACCTCCTCCACATAAAAAAGGTCAAGCTAAAGAGGAGTATGTTGTTCATCTCTGTCTAGGAGATTTAGACAGAGATTACAATATCTCGTGCAATGGAAGGGTTACAAACCAGTAGATAATTTACGGAAGCAAGAGTGCTACGTTCATGTATGGCACCCCAGGAGTGCGGTTGACACAGTGGCATTGCTTCCTTCACAGGGAATGATGCCATGCCTGGAAACAAAGAGGAAACCTAACACCTGATTTCAGGGGAGCTTCCTTGGAACATTCTAGCTGGGGGAAGAGTTAGGGGAGTCTGTAGACAGGGACGAGAGAGAATGTGTGGAGTGAAGCTCGTGGGAAAGGAGCTGAATGTTACAGCTCACCCAGAGCAGAGCTCTGATAAAAGTGGACGCCAGAGTCCTGGACCAGTTGGGGACTCCAAGCCTGACAGTCGCTTTTGGAGAACAGATAATTGCAAGTCCTCTGTTCACACTGATACCTGCCAGCACAGCAGTTACACAAGAGTCAGGGTTGCCGGTGAGAAGAGACAGGACCCTTGATAGGCTCACTGTGCCTGCTATACAGGTTGGATAAACAACACAGAGAAGAGGGCCGCAGCTTAGATATAAGCAGCAGAGGCCAGGAACAGAGAGCGCTGCAGGAAGGCCTCTAAATCCTCCTGGCAAGGTGGAATCCAAAGTGTTTCCAGGCAATCGGAACTCCAGCACCATCTGTAGTCAGTGCCCTGGACACTTTACCTGCAGAACTGTGAGTAAAACTTTGGAAACTGAACCTGACTGTGTCAAGTACTTCCTGCAACACCCACACAACACTGCTACATCCCTTGCCAAATAACTACGTCATTACTATCTTGAACACACTACACCTGCCCTGGGACATAGCCCTGCCTGTGGAGGGCTGCACCAACTCTGCTGCATCAACAACTGTCCCAGAGGACTGAATCTGCAGCGTCGGCTAACATCTTTTATTGCCGAGTACCACAGGTGGCATCACGAATACTTTACTATAAACTCTGTTCCCTTGTAAATACCGCTTTTATTGGACGTCCAGGGTCACGGACCGGGTCACTGCGGCCGTGACACTGCCCCTTTTAGAAGTGGCCCGATACCAAGTATCCTCACTGCCCTGGCGGGTGCTCCACATGCACCAAGAGTTACAAGAAACTTTCATCAAAGGCATCCAAGGAAACCAGCTCCTGAGATGTCAAAAAAACATCCTGAAAGGAGAAGACTGCCAGGACTCGAACCTGGCAACTCCTGTGCAGCAGGCAGAAGCTCTTCCAATTAAGCTATTCAGTTCTCTGGACAGTTCTTTGTTAATCCACACAGAAGTGCCTGTGTTGTTCCTGAGCTGCTCAACCTCATGTTCTTGATTAGCTTCACCTTGTGATTTACTGAATGAACACCCTATAAAAACCTGGCCTGACACATTCTTCCTTGAAAGATTATTAAGCTCCTAGCCTCCAGATTAGCATTCTCATCTGCTGCTGCTTCATACCATGATTCTGTCTCCTGTCTACCGACCTCTGGCTTCTCTAATGACTACGCTAAATGCAAATCCTCCAATACCATACTGCCAATCTTGTGTACCGACCTCTGGCTTTCTTTCACTATGCCACCAACCTCTACTCCTCCTAGTGATTGCAATAGTAAAACCTCCTATTCAGTCCAGAGCATAACAATTGTGCTCCACGTCAGATTTTGCAAGTACTTTAACACAGCCTATTATGTGCAAGAATATAACTACTATAATAATTCTATCCATAATAAAAAATGTAACTACTATAATACTGCTCCTATGTGCAAGAAAATAACTACTACAATACTGCTCCCATGTACAAGAATACAACTATTATAACACTGCCCCTATGTACAACAATATAACTAGTATAATACTGTTCCTATGTATAATAATATAATTACGATAATACTGCTCCTATGTATAAGAATATAATTACTATAATACTACCTCTATGTACAAGAATATTACTACTATAATACTGCCTCTATGTACAAGAATATTACTACTATAATACTGCTCCTATGTACAAGAATATAACTAGTATAATACTGCTATGTACTGTGCAAGGATACAACTACTATAATACTGCTTCTATGTACAAGAATATAACTATTATAATACTGCTCCTATGTACAATAATATAATTACTATAATACTGTTCCTATGTACAAGAATATAACTACTATACTACTGCTCTCTAAGTATGCAACTACCATTACACTTCTCCCTAAGTCCAAGAAAATAACTAATATAATACTGTCCCCATGTACAAGAATATAACTATTATAATACTACTCCCTTTGTAAAAGAATATAACTACTATACTACTGCACCTATGTACAATATTAAAACTACTATAATACTGCACCTATGTATAAGAATATAGCTACTATAAGACTGCTCCTATGTACAAGAATATAACTACTATAATACTGCCCCCTATGTACAAGAATACAACTACTATAATACTGCCCCTGTGTACAAGAATATAACTACCATAATACTGCTCTTATGCACAAGAATATAACTACTATAATACTGCTCCTATGTACAAGAATATAGCTACTATAAGACTGCTCCTATGTACAAGAATATAACTACTATACTACTGCCCCTATGTACAAGAATATAACTGCTATACTACTGCACCTATGTACAAGAATATAGCTACTATAAGACTGCTCCTATGTACAAGAATATACCGTATTTTTGGACCATAAGACGCACTTTTTTTCCTCCAAATTTGGGAGGAAAGTGTGGGTGCGTCTTATGGTCGGAGTGTAACATGTGGGGAGGGGGGCAGGGGGCAGCGGTGGAGTGAGATCACAGGAGGCAGGAAAATATCCCCTCTGCTGCAAGAAACCAGAGCTGAGGAAACCACTGGTCCCGATACTTAAGTGCAGTGCATATTCATTAGCCGCTGATGTGTAGCCCAGCTGCGCTTGGTGCCACATGTTACCGTGGAGGATGCATGAAAGGTAAACCACAAATCACCTGATATTCATTCACACTCCACATTTTCCTGGTGCCACCAGAGGGAGCCCTTGGAGACTACAGTAGACAGATGAAGGCAGTCTAGCTGAGAGTTAGCTAGTTGTTGGTTTTACCTCAGAACGGCAGTTACCTCAGATCAGTGTAGCCGGAGGGCTGAGACAGACAGTCTAGTCACCTCAGACGAGCTGAGAGGGAAAGACTAGCTAGAGAACGACTTATTTGAAAGCCTGAAGACTTCAGCATTTACTCAGCTTATATCGTGGAGTCCAGTAGTAGTGGGACGGATTGCCACTTAGTCTGGTCAAAGTTGAGTCTACTGAGATACCTTCAGTGAGCGTTTCATTAAGTAAGCGTGCCGACGCTTGGAGAGCGGTGAAGACAAAGAAAGCTGACATCTACTGCTGGTTGTGCTTATGTTAAAGGTGTGAGTAGGACGACAGGCAAGTGGAAAAAGGGAAAAGAGAGTGACAGAGGTCGACAGCATTGATAGCTTACCTCCACTCTGCACTACCGGACACCAGGTCCGAGCTTACTAGCTTCTTCAGGACTAGTAGGAAAAACCGGAGACCCTGTGGGACTTCATGTCGCAGGGGCCCAATAGTGCTGATACGTAACCGGGGTCAGGAAGAACAGGAGTCTGGCCTGATCAGCCATATAGAGACTTAGTTCTGTCCACAAGAAGGAACCACCACAAGGTCAGTCGGGCGTAGCTGAAAAGACGGAGTTAAGCTTTGTTTTATGCAAGTCAGAAACTCACACACATAAAGAAGTAAGGAGGCCCTACACCTACTCAGTGGTTTACTGGACATGCATCCTCCACCCTGACGGCTTCCCGGGACGTGCCTGAATCTACCACCAGTAAAGGTACAGAAAGAGACTGTCTTGTGTGTGTCTGGATTATTGCTCCTGCACCCTTACACCGCCATTTACCCTGAGGGATCAGTCTCGCCTGTGGGAGACTTAACACCTTGCTGCCCCCAGCGCTGGTCACCCTGATCAGGAACCACAGGTGGCGTCACGAACATTTCTACAAACCTATAATCCCCTGTAAATATCCCCCTTTTTAGTGAGCGCCCAGGGCAACGGACCGAGTCGTGCTACCCGTGACATCCCCCAGTGAAGTGAACGGGCTCGGTGCCGAGTAACCCACAGCCCTGACTACGGGCGACTCACTTCCCCGCCCACCTATCAGCTGAGCAGTGAGCGGGGAGCAGCAAATGACAGAGCCACATGGTTCCCCAGCGCCTGATTCCTGCAGCAGCTGGGGAGATGTGTGTGGGAAGTAGAAGGAGGCGGCAGGAGCAGAGTGCAGCAGGAGGCATCGCATACCTGACAGCACAGGGGATGTGCTGATGCGATGCTGAATGCTCCTGTGGAGGACCTGTGATGAGGTCATGAAGAGGGCGGACTGGAGCATCACAAGACCACAGAAAGCCCTGCCTCTTCGTGATGTCATCACAGGTGATTCAGACACACTGCACAATAGAGAATTAATTAAAAGGTTAGTAATACAGCACATAAAAAGCACTCTGCCACTCCTGTGGTGGACTATAACTCCCAGCATGCCATAGGATCTGCAGGACATGCTGAGAGTTATAGTTCTCCCATGGGATCTTAAAGCAGCACTCCAGTGTTATCAGTGCTGGAGTGTGGCTTTAAATATAAGCCCCGTGCCCCATTCCCAGGCCGGCGAGAAATTTGCACGATTTCATGTGAGTCTCTCGCATGAACACCCAGCACTGCCGCTGGCACTCGGACCGGAGCGTGCGGCTGCATGTATTTCTGTACAGCCGCACGCTCCAGTCTGAGTGCCGGCGGCAGTGCTGGGTGTTCATGCGAGAGACTCACACGAAATCGTGCGAGTTTCTCGCATGTGTGACCCCGGCCTTATACTCACCCTCCAGCGTCTTCACATAGTACTTTACAGACACCACACTGGTCCCGCAGCACCATCTCCTACCCGTAGCTTCCAAGATAGTAACATACTATTATATATAATAACACCACATATGATAGTATGTTATTTATTTTATTAAATATTTTACCACATTTTTTGCTTCAAATATATTTTTTCCTATTTTCCACCTCAAAAACCTGGGTTCGTCTTATAGTCCGAAAAATACGGTAACTACTATAATACTGCCCCTGTGTACAAGAATATAGCTACCATATTACTGCTCTTATGTACAAGAATATAACTACTACTGCTCCTATGTACAAGAATATAACTTCTATAATACTGCTCCTATGTACAAGAATATAACTACTATAATACTGCCCCTATGTACAAGAATATAACTACTATAATACTGCCCCCTATGTACAAGAATATAACTACTATAATACTGCTCCTATGTACAAGAATATAACTACTATAATACTGCCCCTATGTACAAGACTATAACTACTATAATGCTGCCCCCTATGTACAAGAATATAACTACTATAATACTGCATTTATGTACTAGAATATAACTACTATAATACTGATATGGAAATTTAATTAGGATAAAAATATCCTTCAGTGTTTGCTGCTTGCCATGTCCAAATCTCTATTTAATGTCTTTTTGAGCGCTCAGAACGAAATGAGGACTGTCCACAACGCAAGTGTCAGTATAACAGTTCGTCAAAGACATACATTTATTATTCATTCAAGGTTTTATACGTTTACAAAAAGGGGCTGGTTAGTCAATTAACATACAATTAAAAGCTGCTAGATTTTTGGCTGTTCTAGTGTAAATATGATAATTATGATAATCATGATTAAAAGAGCTGAAGTTGCAGAATTATTGTTTATATTCTTGTGACCTAGTTGTCTTGCATAACCATAATGTAAACAACAGATATCTAATAGGACTTTTTGTACTTCATGTATTTGTTCCTTTACGAAGGCCTTTATGAAGGCCAGATTTCTTTAAAACGACTGATTATAGCTGGCCTAGAAATATGTGAGCACAGGGTTTTTTAGCAAGTGAGATCTATCTAACTGTGAACTGTGAATACATATATGTGAATATACTTTGAATATATGGAATACATATATATTTCCATGACAGTCCCCCCTTAGATACCACTTGCCCTAAAAAACCTGCTCCTGGCCCAAGCGCTGCAACTCTTTTGTTCTGCCTGTGAGTTGAGACACCCCTAGCGCATGTCTCCCCCACCGAATATAGACTTTTCGCAAATGGGCGTCAGGAGGACTGTCCCTGTCGGGGGTTTATGTGTTTGCAATCATAGTCTCCTTATTTGATAGGATGATTCATCAAGGATGTGTATTCTCAGTCTGGAGGTAGTTCGGAGATCTGGTCAAGCCAGGCAGTTCTATCCGGACTGGTGCGAGGTCCAAGATGGTGAGTGGCATCAAATTGGTTGTCTCCTGAACAGTTTTTTTTCCATTATCCTGCGGATACAAGGAATTACACAGCAACCAGTAATTAATGCAAAAATGAGAACCCCCATAATGGCTGTCCCAACCTGTGCCAACATTTTCTGCCACCCACTCATCCACCCAAAGTATCGATCCCATGGGTCAGTGACACCTGAGTTCTGTTTCAGTTCCTCTGATAACTCATTAAGTTTCTGTATTGCCATTGTGACTTTACCATTTGGGCCAGTGTTGTCTGGGATTTAGGTGCAACAGGTGTCTTTGATCATTTTGTAAACACCTCCTTTCTCAGCTAGAATCATATCCAAAGCCATTCTATTCTGGAATGCCATAATGGAAGTGGGGCCTAACTGTGCTGCCAAACCTTTTACAGCATCTATGGTGAAGTTAACAAATCTCTGCTGGTTATAATAGATGTAATTTATCCAATCAACATTTTTGTTTATAGTGACTCAAATCCTGCTTTAACTTGGTCTCTGGCTTTGAACTCATCAGGTAGGTCATCTGGTCATCTGTCTGGTCAGTCAGAGCATCCACGACATCCTTAATGGCTTAGGTGTCTTTCCTGGTACGGGAGCTTCCCTGCAATGCGATACGTGGATTCAAACAGGCTTTCCCTCTAGTTACACAGAGGTTGATGTCATCTGGGGCTCTTGGACAGGATCATCAAATCTGGCAGTGAGGAGAAAAACTCGAGAATGGACATTAGTTTTTGACCAATTCAATTACATAAGTGTTATGATTTGGTAGCTGAGGAGAGCAGGCAAAAAAAGGCAATATATCAGAGAGGTTGGAATCTATGGGATTGCAGTACCCTGACTAACCACCACAATTAAAGGTAGCCGTGGAGCGTTCCTACGTTGGTCCTAGACGCCTCGTCACAGCCTGAGAAGCTAACTACACCTAAAGATAGAAAAAGGAAAGCTATCTGCCCCGGAGCAGATCCCCAAAGAACATAGGAAGCCCCCAAACATGTAATGGCGGTTAGACAAGAGGAAATACAGACACAGACAGAAAATAGTATGAGCAAACGCTGGGGCCCAATCTGTCTAGATAGAAGAGGATATGAAAGGCACTTACTGCAACCCCAAAAAACCCTGAAAAGTACCAACTCTACTAATTACAAAAACACCTGAGATCACACAACCTCTACCACCTAAATTAGTTCTCTGGTGTAACAAAAACTAAACAGCAACCACTGAAAAAATTGGAAAAGGCAAATGAACAAACAGTGGCTGAACTAAACTGAGAGGAGCATAAGCCCCCCGAAGGGGACCCGGCAGACCCCCACAGAAGTGCAGGACAAAATGCAGGCACCAAAAAACTAAAAGAAGAAAATGTCTTATCTGTTAGCAGAAGATGCAGGCACGAAACAGCTTTTCTGGGTCTCTGGGAGTGTGCCTTATGCTAAACAGTGCAATGGGGAGTGTGTCATGCCATGGTTTGCGTGTCTCTTGGGCAATTTTTCAGCATTCTATTCTTAAGTGTTTTGTTCAGTTTTTCTACCTTCCTGCTGCTCTGGGGGTGGTAAGGAGTGTGTAGGCCTAAATCTGACCCTACTGCTAATCGGGTCTTGTGTGTCAGATTTGCTGTGAATGCGGGTCCCTGATCACTTTCTATCATTTCTGGAACCCCGTATCTGCACACTATTTTCTGAAAGTAGCTGCTTTTCAGTAGTCTTTGCTGACTTGGAACGCTCCTGTTCATCTTGAAAATACTTCTTTTGACCACAATGGCGTATTTGAATCCTTCACTTGGCGATATCTGGATGTGGTCTATCTGGATCCTTTGAAGCTGGTAGAGTGGTCTTTCCAGATAAGGTGAGGGGTACTTTCTTCCATACGTCCAGGCTTGAATTTGCCGCAGGTCAGACAGCTGCTGGTGAGTTTGGCTGTTAGGGTGGAGATCCCTGAAGCGAAACAGTAAGCACCAATCAGATCATTCATCTGTGTCTTTGATATGTGGATGTGGGTCCATGTACCCATTGGACCACCATAGGGTGCATACTTTGTGGTAGGCAGAGTTTGAAGTCTATTATTGATAGCCTTCCTTCTTCACGTGTTGCTTTTTTCCCATTCAGCTCTTTTCCTTTTGGAGCTTGGTCTTGTAACTTCTTGAGCAGATTCCAGGACGTCTCTTTGTCAGGTTTCTTGTCTTCAGTCGTCATGTAGTAGCCGTCCGGCTCTACGACCTCTCCCACTTCTCCATGTTGTCTTCCTTTGGCTGCTTCTTTGGCTGCCATGTCCGCCATGTTATTGCCTCACGCCTCTTCTGTTCTCAGTTTTCCATGCACTTTGATTTTTCAAATTGCCACCATTTTGGAAGTTGGAGTATACCCAGTAGGTCCCTGAAGGCTCCATGATGCTTCACGGTTGTCCCGTTTGCTGTGATGAAGTCCCTTGTAGCCCAGATGGGTCTAAAGTCGTGTGCTATGCCATGCGAGTACCTGTAGTCCGTGTAGATGTTTGCAGTCTTGCCTTCTGCCATCTGGCAGGCCTTCGTCAGCGCTATCAATTCTGCTTCCTGGGCTGACAGGCTAGGTGACAGACTTCTGGACCACAGGATTTCTTGATTGCTGGTCACTGCACTTCCTGTGTTGAAACTTCTTCTGGAGCCATCCAAGTATCCCCCCTTGGGAGTGGGAGTAGAGTGGCCGGGCTGAGGACTGTAGGTCTGGAGACGGTGACATTATGAGAGAAAGGCAATAGAGGCGCCACAAAGATGCCTGGCGGTGGAGAGATTACTGTTGGTTGAGCTTGATTGAAGATTGCCAAGATGTCATGTGGAGTGAGAGTTTCCAGTGGCTGTCCAAGAGTGATTTCAGCAACCTTGTCCAGGAGGGTGTGTGCTGCAGATACTGCCATCAGGCAGGAGGGTGCTCTTCTTGTAACTGGATCCAAGCGGGCTGAGAGGCAGCCTAAAAGTCTCTGTTTTCCCCCGTGAATCCGTGCCAGGACTCCAGTAGCATGACCTTCTTTCTTCCATCAGGTAGACGGAAAGACTTTTCATAGTCAGGTAGGCATGGTATTGGCGCTGAGATTGTGGAGTTCTTCCAATCTCCTGAATGGGTTGAAGGCTGCGTCTGATAGAAGGAGCGGTGTTGCGTTGATGCAAGCGCACAGAGGCTGCATTAGGATTGAGGCATTAGGGATCCAGGTTCTGCAATATGACACTAGACCAGGGAAGGCCTGCAGCATTCTTGGAGTTGTTGGGGAGCCATCTTCTCCACAGTGGTCTTCCAGTCTTTTGACATGTGTTTCGTCTTGTGGGCAATACAGTGTCCCAGGGATGTAACTTGCTTTTGGCATCACTGGACTTTGTTCTTCCAGACCTTGCGTTGCTGTTCTTCCAGGTAGAGTAGGAGAGACAAGGAATAGACTGTGCAGGTGTTGATGTCAACCACACAAAATAGAAGGTCATCCACGTGTTGTAGAAGAGTGACTCTTGCATATTCTGCAATCCAGTTGAAGAGGATGGAGGACATTGTCTTGGTGAAACTTAAAGGGCTTGTTTTGAGCACCTTGAGGCAACATTGTCCATATGCACTGCACTGGTGCGTGAAAGCAGGCCTCCAGGTGGAGGGGAAACACTGAAGAAGGTACTGGCCAGGTTGATCACCGTGAATACCGTTGCGGTGACTGGGACTCTTGAGAGCAGAGTGTGATGGTTCAGCACTGTTGGGGTTTCAAATACCTTAGCCTCTTTTGCGGCCTCCAGGCCTTGCACCATTCTGAACTCAGTGGGGTTTACAGTCTTTTTCTTCACTGTGGAAAGCTGGGATTGATTCCGATGGGCGAGGCAGCCCAGTTTGGCCTTGTCCTTCAGTATGCGGCAGGGGACTCCCATCTGCTGGTGCAGAGCTGGCGGGAAAACAAGCCGTCTACTAGGATCCACATCATGAGAGATGACGACCAGCTGGCTTTCTTGTTCTCCACCAAGACAGTCACTGTGTTAGCACCTGCTCTGGTCACAGGGGGTCTTCTTGTTGGGACGTCTCCTTAAACGGCTGCTTTTTTCTCAGCACGGGCCATCAGTAGTTTCTTTTTCTCCAGCTCGGTCTCAGGTCAATATTTGTGCACAAGTTTGAAGAGCTGAGTGGCCTTTTGCCGGTCTAGGGCCTGGGTGAACTGGTTGATTGCAGGGGGCACCTCCTGGTGCTTGCAAAAGATGAACCTCGGGCATTAGAGCTGGATGAGGTGTTGCCATTCCATGAAGCGAGTAGAGTCCTTCTTGAGTTGAATATCCTGGCCAATGTCAAAGTTCTCAGGCCGTCTTCTTAGGCGAGTTCACTTAGACCTTCAGTTGGTCAGAGACATCTTGACTCTGGGTGATGGAGTGGCTTTTCTGGTACTATGTCCAGAGTGGATTTGAGAGTTGGAGAGGAAGAGATAGAAGAAGAGGAAGATGAAGAAAATGGATGTGTCAGAGATGTGATGGAGGGAAAAGAAGGAATGAGAGGGATGGCAGCGAGGAAAGAGGAGAAAAGTCTGAAGAAGAAAGAGAAAGGGACTGAGAGAAGAAAAAGGAGAGGGTGTCCCCCCTGTGACTCTTGAGAGGGGATGGTTGAAACAAAAATGCCTTCTCCCTGTGGAGAGAGGCGGGGAGCGTTTTTTCCTGTACAAGGCTCCTTACTCAATGAGAACAGCCTACACCTGTCCCGTATCTTCACATGATGGATATGTGATGTGTGTGATTCTGAATTCTGCTCTTGTGACATGTCAGTGATCTTTTTCTTACAGATGATTTAACACCTTTTCAAACTTATTCACATAAAAAAAAAAATAAATCACTTCCTGGTCCGTTCAAATTAACTTGCTGTATCTTTTACACGATGCACCGCTGCTCTTTTATAGCAGATGGTAATCTATTAATAAATTTTCCTGTTACCTTTTAAATAACAAAAAACAAGAAAAAAATATTTCATTATGCAGCGTAAAGGCTGCCTGTCTATTTGCTTCTCACGTACTCTGACATTCTATTCATATGCCTAGCCCTTCGATTCTTACGTTAAAACCTGTAGAAAAAAAAACTAGCTTAAAAAAAATAAAAATCAAAGCCAAGAAACAGAATGCCTGATAACGTGATTAGCAGAGGAGGGGGGGTCAAAGGGGTTTTCTCGCTGCTGCAGCCAGCACACTGCTCTGAATGAGATACTGACAGAGCGCACGGAGATGTGATTTAAAGCGACAGTACCTGATACAGACAGTGAGACAGACACCCGGGAGAATACGAATCCCTCTTTTGATGATCTGTGACACATACAAGCTGCTCTGGTAACTGATAACTCACCAATTGCACTGAGTGCGGTGAGGCTCAAGGTTCTATCGCTCTGTACCGTACGCCCTGGCCGGTGCCCCGGTCAAAGTAATCTGCAATAGCCTTCATCAAAATTCTCACTATCCACGTCTGATTTGACTGGGATGGCCTCCCGATGCGTGGACAATTATTGTGAGAACTTATCCAAACAAAGCTCCTGCCCTTCACGTCTGATTTGACTGGGATGGCCTCCCAGTGCGTGAAAGTTTACTGCAGAAACTTAACCGAACAAAGCCCTCGCTTCCACAACTGGATTTTTTGGGATAACTTCCCTCCAATATGTGAAGAATATCTGCGTGGACTTATCCAAAACAAAGCTCCCGCCCTTCACGTCTGATTTGACTGGGATGGCCTCCCGGTGCGTGAAAGTTTACTGCGGGAACTTATGCAGCAATTGTCTTTTGCTATACAGCCCCCAGAAATCAGCAAGCAAAAACACAGTCACAGTTCCAATTTTCTCCCGGTTCACATAAAACATGAAACATATACAGCACAGCAGCAACCAACTCGGCTTATATCCCAGGGCTTTTGGATAAGGGTATAGACTTTTTACACAACCTGGGAATGCGGTGATGACCACGTCCGACCGGCTGGAAGTGTAGGCTAGGACTAGGCACAGGGAACATTCAGGTAAGATGACAAAGTTTTCTTACCTTACTGATGGAGCTGCAGTCTCCGTCCCGTGTGCCAAGGCCAGGGCCAACACCCCCGTCTCTCCGGTCGGCCGGGTCCTCGTGCGTTTCGTCCAATGCCCCGCGTGCAGGCGCCAACTGATATGGAAATTTAATTAGGATAAAATATCCTTCAGTGTTTGCTGCTTGCCATGTCCAAATCTCTATATAATGTCTTTTTGAGCGCTCAGAACGAAATGAGGACTGTCCACAACGCAAGTGTCAGTATAACAGTTCGTCAAAGACATACATTTATTATTCATTCAAGGTTTTATATGTTTACAAAAAAGGGCTGGTTAGTCAATTAACATACAATTAAAAGCTGCTAGATTATTGGCTGTTCTAGTGTAAATATGATAATTATGATAATCATGATTAAAAGAGCTGAAGTTGCAGAATTATTGTTTATATTCTTGTGACCTAGTTGTCTTGCATAACTATAATGTAAACAACAGATATCTAATAGGACTTTTTGTACTTCATGTATTTGTTCCTTTACGAAGGCCTTATGAAGGCCAGATTTCTTTAAAACGACTGATTATAACTGGCCTAGAAATATGTGAGCACAGGGTTTTTTAGCAAGTGAGATCTATCTAACTGTGAACTGTGAATACATATATGTGAATATACTTTGAATATATGGAATACATATATATTTCCATGACAATACTGCCACTATGTACAAGAATATAACTACTATAATACTGCTCCTATGTATAAGAATATAACTACTATAATACTGCCCCTGTGTACAAGAATATAACTACTATAATACTGCTCTTATGTACAAGAATATAACTACTATAATACTGCTCCTATATACAAGAATATAACTACTATAATACTGCCCCTATGTACAAGAATATAACTACTATAATACTGCTCCTATGTACAAGAATATAACTACTATAATACTGCTCCTATGTACAAGAATATAACTACTATAATACTGCTCCTATATACAAGAATATAACTACTATAATACTGCCCCTGTGTACAAGAATATAACTACTATAATACTGCTCTTATGTACAAGAATATAACTACTATAATACCGCCTCCTATGTACAAGAATATAGCTACTATAATACTGCTCCTATGTATGAGAATATAATTACTATAATACTGCCTCTATGTACAAGAATAAAACTACCATAATACTGCTCTTATGTACAAGAATATAACTACTATAATATTGCTCCTATGTACAAGAATATAACTACTATAATACTGCCCCCTATGTACGAGAATATAACTACTATAATACTGCTCCTATGTACAAGAATATAACTACTATAATACTGCTCCTATGTACAAGAATATAACTATTATAATACTGCCCCTATGTACAAGAATATAACTATTATAATACTGCTTCCTATGTATAAAAATAAAACTACTATAATTCTGCTCCTATGTACAAGAATATAACTACTATGCTACTACTCTCTAAGTGCAAGAATGCAACTACCATAATACTCCTCACTATGTACAAAAAAGATAACTCATAGAAATTAGAAGCATTTTAAGTGGTATCTAAGCAAGTCAAAGTAATACACATGCTATTATAAAAACAGACTCAACAGGACAATTCATCATGGGATGCATACGTAAGGATAAAAAATGACAGTAAATAGTCCAAGATAATGAAAAAATATATCAAATTTAAAAATAATTTACAGGGCAAACGCGATGTAGAACACATATTCACGTGCAATGACAAGCTATAAGCAAAGGGTAAGCAATATAGCAACAATAACAATAGCATAAATCATATCTACCAGAGTGGAGCAAAATGTAAAAAAGATGTTTTATCATAAAACATTCTTGTCATAGGACTGATATGATGTATTATGTATTATCTCGCTGAAAATTCTGACGAATATTGCTACTATGATGCTCCTCCTATTAACAAGAATATAACTACTATAATACTGCTCTCATGTACAAGAATATAACTACTATAATACTGCTCCTATGTACAAGAATATAACTACTATAATACTGCCCCTATGTACAAGAATATAATTACTATAATACTGCTCCTATGTACAAGAATATAACTACTATAATACTGCTCCTATAAACAAGAATATAACTACTATAATACTGCCCCTATGTAAAAGAATGAAACTACTATAATACTGCTCCTATGTATGAGAACCTGCAGGGCACAAATCAGATTATCTAAAGCTGACAATGAATTAAGGCTTGCAAGTGATGTCAAAAGCAACAAAAAGGATTTTGGAGATACGTCAAAAGTAATAGAAAAGTCAAAGATGCTATAGGATTTTTACAGGATGAAAATGATGAAATGGTAAGTCAGGATGTTCAGAAGGCTGAACTTTTAAATTCCTATTTTGCATCTATTTTCTCTCAGAAAGGAAATGTAACATCAACTGATCTTCACTGTCCTATTAAAGGAATAGAAGAATCCAGGATATCTATAAACAGAAAGACAGTGAGGAAACACTTAGCTAACCTAAATGAATTCAAGTCTCCAGGTCCAGATGAATTACACCCCAGAGTATTGAAGTAGATAGCAGAAGAAATTCTTGAACCACTGTCCATAACCTTTGAAAATTCTTGGAGAACAGAAGTCCCAGAAGACTGGAGAAGAGCAAATGTTGTTCCTATCTTCAAAAAGGGGAAGAAGGTGGACCCAGGGAACTACAGGCCGGTGAGTCTGACTTCTATACCAGGAAAGATCTTTGAACAAATTATTAAAGAACATGTATGCAAGTACCTGGATAAGAATGAAGTGATTAAACAGAGTCAGCATGGGTTTGTAACTAATAAGTCATGTCAGACTAACTTAATTTCCTTCTATGACAGAATCACTGACTGGGTGGATCAGGGAAATGCTGTAGATATGGTATATCTTGACTTCAGCAAAGCATTTGACAAAGTATCTCACACAATCCTTATTGAAAAAATGACTAAGTATGGAATGGACAAGGCAACTGTTAGGTGGATTCATAACTAGCTTAGTGATCGGACCCAAAGAGTAGTCGAAAATGGCTGCACATCCAGTTGGAAGAATGTCTCAAGTGGGGTACCACAAGACTCTGTTTTGGGCCCTGTATTTATAAACATCTTTATCAATGATTTAGTGAAGAAATTGAGGGTAAACTGATCAAATTTGCTGATGACACAAAGCTAGGAGGGGTAGCTAATACTAGAGAAGAGAGTGAGAGGATTCAAAAAGATATAACTGGAGCAGTGGGCAGCAACTAACAGAATGGATTTTAACAGGGAAAAATGCAAAGTACTATATCTGGGCAATAAAAATGAAAAAAGCATATACAAAATGGGAGGAATAGGCTAAGTAACAGCACATGTGAAAAAGACTTGGGTATACTAATTGATCACAGACTTAACATGAGTCAACAGTGTGATGCAGCAGCAAAAAAGGCAAATGCAATTCTAGGATGTATCAACAGAAGCATACAGTCTAGATCACGTGAGGTCAGTATTGCCCTCTACTCCTCTTTGGTCAGACCTCATCTGGAATACTGTGTCCAGTTTTGGGCACCACATTTTAAAAAAGGCATCAACAAACTGGAGCAAGTTCAGAGGAGAGCCACCAGAATGTTGACCGGTCTGCAAATCATGTCCTATGAGGAACGGCTGCAGGATTTGGGAATGTTTAGCTTGCAAAAAAGAAGACTGAGAGGAGACTTAATAGCTGTCTACAAATATCTCAAGGGCTTTCACAATGTAGAAGGATCATCTTTATTCTCATTTGCACAAGGAAAGACTAGAAGCAATGGGATGAAACTGAATGGAAGGAGACACAGATTAGATATTAAAAAAAACTTTTTGACAGTTAGGGTGATCAATGAGTGGAACAGGCTGCCACAAGAGGTGGTGAGTTCTCCTTCAAAGGAAGTGTTCAAACAGATGCTGGACAGACATCTGTCTGGAATGATTTAGAGAATCCTGCTTTGAGCAGTGGGTTGGACCAGAAGGCCCAGGAGGTCCCTTCCAACTCTACCATTCTATGATATCTACTACAATACTGCTCATGGGACACATGGGACAGAATCATGAGGAAGATTGGGCAGGATCATTGTACACATGGGCAGGATCATGGAGAAGTTGGGGCAGGATCATGGGAGAGATGGGTGTTATGATTTGGTAACTGAGGAGAGCAGGCAAAAAAGGAAATACACCAGAGAGGTTGGAATCTATGGGATTGCAGTACCCTGACTAACCACCACAACTAAAGGCAGCCGTGGAGCGTACCTACGTTGGTCCTAACGCCTCGTCACAGCCTGAGAAGCTAACTACACCTAAAGACAGAAAGAGTCCCGCCCACCATTCCTAGGAGTAAGAAGCACTGAAGATGAGCTCCTGAATTTCCATCACTTTATACCTTGTAATGAGCCAACTGTAAGATAAAACCTGGAAAAAATCAACTCAGCGGGACAGAAAAGGGACCTGGACTGAGCTGGACTTTGGATTTTTATGAAAGAGGAAGAAATAGAGGATTTAAAGGACAAAGCAAGAAACTCCTGGAGGACAGACTGCAAACAGGCAGCATTCATCTGACATCCAGAGACCTGAGCATCCAAAGGTAGGACCATCCTGCAACCCCCAAAACAATCTATAGACTTCCTACAAATCTATCTTCTTAGAAATAAGGATTATAATTACTATATAACCACAAAAATGGAAAACACAAATTTAGAAGTAAATGGGCAAAGCACATGGCTGGAGACACAGCACACCAGGGGGTCAGATATGGAGACACCACAGGGGCAGAAGAGCAGTAAAGTCAGGAAAGGAAACGCAATGAGGGAGAATCCAGAAACCCCTTTTTCTGATTACACTAAAGATGAAGAAAAAAGGAGAACCAACGTGGTATTCCACACAGACCAACTCTCAGCCTGGCACACCGCCCTGTGCAAGCAGTATAAACATATATCTCAGTACAACACTAATACTGGCCGGCAGATTAAAATTAAAAGCAGCGCAGAAGATGACACCAACTCACTCACCATAAGTCTGTACAACACTGGCACCGTCATGGTGCAAGGGACTGAGGAAAATCTGCAGCAGTTTGAAGACCATTTTACTGATATCAGTGAACAAGCACAAATTCTTAAAAAGCAACCTCCAGAGGCCATTTGTAATGCTCACATCTCTACAGAGAAGACCTCCAGGGCCCCTACCCCCAACACTTCACACCTCTCCCCTGAGACCATCAGAGACTGTCTATCTCAATTAGAACGAGACTTGGTTCAAATTAAGGAAGAACTTCAAAGAAACTCACATAGAAATGCAAATGACCAAGCAACAAATGAGATCAACAAGCTGAAATGTGAGTTCAAGTCAGCTCTTCAGAAAATAAGAGAGGAAATGAGCAAATTACAAAATGACAATGAAAGGCTCAGAAAGGAGATAGCAGAACTCAAAACACAGAGTCCTCAATGTCTGACCCAGCAGGGGGCAATGGAAAGAAACCAGAGAGCAGACAATATGGCCTCCACTGACCAGAATGTAGAGACGCCAAATAACAACACAACAATAACCTACAATATGAATAATCCTGAAACCAAGAAAAGTGAATCAGCGAGAAGAGAACCAACCACCAGCAAAGCCAGCATCACAGACCCCCACCAGCAGCCACTTAACCCACCCCAGACACCACAAAGTCCTGATATCGTCCTAATAATGGACTCAAATGGGAAGTACCTAAATGCACAACGGCTATTCCCAGGAAAACGGGTCAGAAAAATCCACTGTCCACGTTTTACCAACCCAAACCATATTATTATACACACAGGTACAAACAGTCTGCCAGACCAGCACAAGCAGATCGCAGGACAACTGGCCCAACTAGCAAAGACGGCAAAACTAAAATTCCCAGACAGCAAAATCATTCTGTCATCTCTGCTCCCAACAAAGGACATATCCAGGCAAACCACCCAAAGCATCAATATGGAACTGACAGAAAGGGTCAAGACTGTCCCAAACGTGACCCTGGCACGACACCTTTCCATAAACCACCATCACCTATATGATAATAAGCACCTCAACAAACAAGGGGTCAGCCTCCTGGCCAAAGAGCTGAAAGACATCGTACTAACCAGAGGACCCAGGCCTGGATTCAACAGTGACCAACATCAAACCGAAAGACCCCTAACAATAAAAAGACAGAAAACCCCAATCCTATCTCCAGAAGCTGGAAACAAAGCTATTCACCCAAAATCAGACCATCAGAGGAGGAGACCTCCATGGAGGGGTCCTCCGACCCCACACAGATACACGCAGAGCAGAGATATGGATGAGGTAAAGACCCTGCTCAGTGCACTATGCAGGAAACTAATGTGACTGGATGGAACCAAGCACACCTACAAAACAGTCAGAAATCCAGTTTGTCCTACACAGCCATACTCATTACAAGGTATATACACACAAGATAAATAGAAAAATGACTTCACTTACAATCAGCAGCTGGAATATTCGGGGTCTCAACACCTCGACCTTTGGATGTAAAACAAATGACCCTGACTTCATACAAAGACTGAAAAATATAGACATCCAGATCCTCCTGGAAACATGGACCAGAGCCGAAAACGAATCCCTGGCGCCCATCGGATACAGGGAAATCTCTGTCCCTGCCCTGAAAAATAAAAACATCAAACAGGGCCGGAGCTCAGGAGGAATACTGATCTGGTGTAAAGATGAGCTCCACCAATACATCAAACCGGTGAAGAGAGGAGGCAGTCACATATGGATCAGGATCAGCAGCTCCATCCTCACCTCTCAGTCTGATGTCCACCTCTGCGCCACCTATATACCACCGCCAAAGTCCCCCTACTTCAATCCAGAGAGCTTCGAGATCTTACAAAGAGAAGCCGCCCACTATCAGGCCCTGGGCAAAGTTCTCATCTTTGGGGACCTCAACGCAAGAACAGGGAGAGAAAACGACTTCCTGACCACGGATGGGAACATCTACATATTTGGAGCAGAAATGACGGCCAAGACTCAGTACACACAGAGAGAAACAGCTATGACAGTACAGTCAACAAAAGTGGTAAAAAGCTCCTGAACGTATGTAGAAGTTTAGGACTTCATATTCTTAATGGACGTACCAAAGGAGACTCTTTAGGGAGGTATACACTAAACTCCCATGTAGGGAGGAGTGTAGTAGATTATGCCATTACAGACATGAACCGGGCAAATATCAGCGCCTTCATAGTCACCCCACAAGCGCACCTGTCAGACCACAGCCAACTTCTTCTGTACTTGAAATCTACAGAGAAACCACCCACTCAAAATTCACAGCATAGCGGCCTCTTCAACCGGCCTCCATCCTATAAATGGTCCAAAACGTAGGCACTAAAGTATAAAGAGAGCTCTCAGCAGACCCGAAATACAGCGGATGCTCCACCACTTCTACAACCACGAGTACCAGCCTAACCCAAAGGGAGTGAGTCAAGCTACAAAAGACCTCAACAATATATTCTATGCAATTGCCAGACTGTCCGACCTTAAAAAAGTTGACTACAAGAGACCAAAAGAAAAACAGATCAATGGTTGGTTTGACAGAGAATGTAAAGCCGTACGGAAGACCCTGAGAACAGCCTCAAACAAGAAACATAGAGACCCCAACCACCCTGGTCTGAGGGAAGCCTATGAAACCATACAAAGGCAGTACAAAACCATCCTCAGGAGGAAGAAGCAGAGTTACATCTCTACCAAGCTTAACCAACTCCAAGATGCTCTTCAAGACAATTCCTTCTGGGAACTATGGAACCACATGGGCACAAAAGACAAGAAAAACAACATCCATATCCAAAATGGCAACATCTGGCTCCAGTACTTCAGAGACCTCTATAAAGACATCCCAAAGGAAGAACTAAACCAAGAACAGGAAAACATAATGGCAAAATTAAAAGCAATGGAGGAAAAAGTAAAAAATTTCCAAAACCCAGTGGATACACCTATTACATTACAGGAAGTAGCAGAGAGAATCTCTTCCATAAGATGTAGAAAAGCCGGCAGGCCTGGATGGAATCCTACCAGAAATGCTGAAGTACAGCCCACCAGAAATACAGGCTGCAATGGTTAAACTCTTCAATATTGTGCTAAGTGCCGGCTACTTCCCTTGTACCTGGAACCAAGGCCTCATCACACCCATCCACAAGAATGGGGACAGGTATGACCCAGCCAACTACAGAGGCATATGTGTCAGCAGCAACCTGGGGAAACTGTTCAACAGCATCCTGAACAAGAGGATCCTCAGTTTCCTCACCGAACATAACATCCTCAGCAAGAGCCAAGCAGGGTTCATGCCAAACCACCGCACCACTGACCACATCTATACCCTGCACAGCCTCATTCAGAGACACGTCCACAATACAAAGAACGGGAAGATATACGCCTGTTTCGTGGACTTTAAAAAGGCCTTCGATTCGGTGTGGCACCCGGGCTTATTCCTGAAACTGCTGGAGAGCGGAATAGGAGGAAAGACCTACGATGTTATCAAAAGCTCCTACACCGAGAACCTCTGCAGTGTGAGTGTGAACGGTAAAAGAACGGCTTATTTCCAGCAGAGCCGTGGAGTCAGACAAGGCTGCAGCCTAAGTCCAACGCTCTTCAACATTTATATCAACGAGCTGGCTACCGCTCTGGAATCTTCCACAGCACCAGGTCCCACCCTCCACGACACCCAGGTGAAATTCCTGCTGTATGCAGATGACCTGCTGCTTCTGTCACCAACCGAGAAAGGCCTCCAAGACAACCTGAAAATCTTAGAGAAATTCAGCTCCACCTGGGCACTACCGGTCAACCTAAAGAAAACCAACATCATGGTGTTCCAGAGGAGAAAGAGAAAATTAGACCAGCACCCTTCATTTGTCCTCAACAACTGCGCCCTTACAGGAACAGACAAATATACCTACCTGGGCCTAGAGATTCACCGGTCAGGAAGCTTCAAACAAGCCATAGAGACCCTGAAAGACAAGGCATGTAAAACCTTCTATGGCATCCGAAGGAAACTCTACCATCTGAAACCACCAGTGAGGGTCTGGTTAAAAATCTTCGACTCTGTCATCGCCCCAATCCTCCTGTATGGCAGTGAAGTCTGGGGTCCTCACACCTACCCAGATTGGTCAAGGTGGGATTCCAGCCCAACAGAAATATTCCACCTGGAATTCTGCAAGCACCTTCTCCAAGTCCACTGGAGCACCTCCAACAGTGCCTGCCGGGCCGAGCTGGGCAGATTCCCTCTACACCTAACGGTTCTAAAGAGGGCACTGTCATTCCGGGCTCACCTACATAGGAGCAATCCAAGCTCCCATCACCATAAAGCCCTGACACACGTAGGTGAAACAGAAAAACCAGGACCCTCGGAACAGCTCACCCAAACCCAACCTGACCAGAACACCAATCACAACAACCTGACAAAAGCCGAAATCAGGAAGATGGTAGACGAAGGCCAGGAGAGGTATGTCAGTGACTGGAAGAACGACATCATCAGCTCCCAGAAACTGACCATGTACACGAGTCTACAGAGAGACTACAGTCTGGCCCCATTCCTGGAGAAACTCCCGGACCCCAGAGACCGCAAGATCCTGAGCCGGTATAGACTCAGTGTCCACAGTCTGTCCATCGAATCCGGCCGACACAGGCAGAGCTACATGCCCAGGGAGGAAAGACTATGCCAACACTGTGACCAGGAGGCCATAGAGGACGAAACCCTCTTCTTGCTACACTGCTCCAAATACTCAGCAGTGAGGGACACTCACTTCAGGAGACTCTCACATCTCTTCCCAGATTTCATCACCATGAAGGAGGAAGAGAAAACATATATCTTGCTGGGGGAAGAAGAGAGAGCAGCGGAGATAGCAGCGCGGTATGTGAGCGAATGTCATAGACTGCGAGAAAGAGAACTATGATATGCCATGGACTTCTATAGTCCCCACCCCGGATCTGCCCCCATTCCCCCTCCCTATGCCATGGACTTCTATAGCCCCCACCCCGGACCTGCGCCCCATCACCCCTCCCTATGCCATGGACTTCCATAGCCCCCACCCTGGATCTGCCCCTACCCAACATCCCTATCCCTATTCCCCTTTTGTACACTTGCTTTGGCAAAACTAATGTGTATTTAGACCTGCCAATAAAGCTTCTTTGAATTTGAATTTGAATTTGAAGAGGAAAACTATCTGCCCCGGAGCAGATCCCCAAAGAACATAGAAAGCCCCCAAACATGTAATGGCGGTTAGACAAGAGGAAAATACAGACACAGACAGAAAATAGTATGAGCAAACGTTGGGGCCCAAACTTCCTTAATAGAAAAGGATAGGAAGGACACTTACTGCAATCCCAAAAAACCCTGAAAAGTACGAACTCTACTAATTACAAAAACACCTGAGATCACATGACCTCTACCACCTAAATTAGTTCTCTGGTGTAACAAAACTAAACAGCAGCCACTGAAAAAACTGGAAAAGGCAAATGAACAAACAACAGTGGCCGAACTAAACTGAGAGGAGCACAAGCCCCCGGAGGAGACCCGGCAGACCCCCATAGAAGTGCAGGACAAAATGCAAAAAGCAAGCACAAAAAACTAAAAGAAGAAAATGTCTGTTAGCAGAAGATGCAGGCACGAAACAGCAAGCTACAAAGTGAACAGGAATCAAAGATGAGACCAGAACAATTGATCACCGGAAACCCTGATGGGAGGGAACCTCCCTTATATAAGACCAGTCAGTAACACCTGATCGCCAATCTTCACAATCTTCATTGGATAGTTCAGTACTGTTTGTAACCACCAGAGGGAGCTTCTGCTCAGAATTCATTTCTAGCACATTCACAACAGTACCCCCCCCTTGAGGAGGGGTCACCGAACCCTCATTTGAGCAACCAGGTCGGTCAGGATGAGCTCTGTGATACGCACGGATGAGTCTCCTAGCATGGATGTCCGAAGCAAACACCCAAGAATTGTCCTCCTGACCATAACCTCTCCACTTAACCAAATACTGGAGTTTCCGTCTAGAAAAACGAGAATTCAATATTTTCTCAACCACATACTCCAGATTGCCCTCAACCAAAACAGGGTCAGGAGGCACAGCCATAGGAACCACTGGCTCGACAAACCTCTTCAATAAGGACTTGTGGAACACGTTATGGATCTTAAATGTCCCTGGAAGAAGTAAACGAAAGGAAACAGGATTAAGAATCTCCATGATCTTATAAGGTCCAATGAACCTAGGCTTAAACTTAGGAGATGCAACTCTCATAGGGATATTTCTTGAGGACAACCAGACCAAGTCCCCCACTTCAAACCGAGGACCATCAGTCCTGTGCCGGTTGGCAAACCGCTGGGCCCTCTTCTGAGAGAGGGACAACCTCTCCACTACCTGGTCCCAAATCTGCTGCATGCGCTCCACAACAGAGTCAACACCTGGACAGACAGAAGCCTCCGTCTGTCCTGAAGAAAATCGAGGGTGAAACCCAAAATTGCAGAAAAATGGAGACATCAAAGTGGCAGAGCTAGCCCTATTATTAAGAGCAAACTCAGACAAAGGCAAAAAAGAGACCCAGTCATCCTGATCAGCAGACACAAAGCATCTCAGATAAGTCTCCAATGTCTGGTTTGTTCTCTCAGTTTGTCCATTGGTCTGAGGATGAAAAGCCGAGGAGAAAGACAATTGAACACCAAGTTTAGAACAAAAAGTCCTCCACAATCTGGAAACAAACTGGACTCCTCTGTCAGACACAATGTTCTCAGGGATGCGGTGTAACCGAACCACGTGCTGAAGGAACAAAGGCACCAATTCAGAGGAGGAAGGCAACTTAGGTAATGGCACAAGATGTATCATTTTGGAAAACCTATCACAAATCACCCAGATAACAGTCATTCTCTGAGAAACAGGGAGGTTGGAAATGAAATCCATAGAGATATGGGTCCATGGTCTCTTGGGCACAGGCAATGGCATCAACAAACCACTAGGGCGAGAGCAAGGCTTGGAGCGAGAGCAAGTCCCGCAGGACTGCACAAATTCCCTGACGTCACGAGACAAAGTAGGCCACCAAAAGGACAGACTAACCAAGTCTCTGGTACCAAAAATTCCGGGATGACCGGCCAACGCGGAACAATGAATCTCAGACATCACACTCTTCTTCCACTGGTCTGGGACAAACAATTTCCCAATAGGGCAGCGCTCGGGTTTATCCTCCTGACACCCTTCCAGAGCCAGTCTCAAATTGGGCGAGATGGCGGAAAGAACTACACCCTCTTTCAAAATAACAGCAGGATCAGATAACTCAGGAGAGTCCGCAAGGAAACTCCTCGAGAGGGCATCCGCCTTAACATTCTTAGTGCCAGGAAGAAAGGAAACCACAAATTAAAACAAGGCCCACCTGGCCTGTCTAGGATTAAGTCGCTTGGCTGATTCCAGATAAACCAGATTCTTATGGTCCGTGAGGACCACCACCTGATGTTTGGCTCCCTCCAGCCAATGTCTCCACTCTTCAAAAGCCCACTTCATGGCCAATAACTCCCGATTACCCACGTCATAATTACGTTCAGTTGGAGAAAATTTTAGAGAGAAAAAGGCACAAGGGTTACTTTTAGAGATCTCTGGATCTCTTTGGGACAAAACAGCACCTGCCCCAATTTCAGAGGCATCAACCTCCACCTGAAATGGCAGAGAAACATCAGGCTGCCGTAGAACAGGAGCAGAAGTGAATCTCTGCTTAAGTTCCTGAAACGCAGAGACTGCCTCAGGAGGCCAATTCACCACATCAGAATCCTTTTTGGTCAAATCAGTCAATGGTTTAACAATAACAGAGAAATTACCAATAAATTTAGGATAAAATTGGCAAAACCCAAGAATCTTTGAAGAGCCTTTAATGAAGTAGGTTGGACCCAATCACAGATGGCCTGAACCTTGACTGGGTCCATTTCAATAACAGATGGGGACAAAATGAATCCCAGAAATGAGATCCTCTGTACGCCAAAAAGACACTTTGATCCCTTCACATACAGAGCATTCTCTCTCAAAATCTGGAACACAGTCCGAACATGTTTCACATGAGAGTCCCAGTCATTGGAAAAAAATCAAGATATCATCCAAATAAACAATCAGAAATTTATCCACAAAATCCCTGAAAATGTCATTCATGAAGGACTGGAAGACAGAAGGAGCATTAGTGAGCCCAAAGGGCATCACTAGGTACTCAAAATGCCCTCTGGGGTATTAAATGCCGTCTTCCATTCATCCCCATGCTTAATGCGAATAAGGTTATATGCCCCCTGAGGTCAAGCTTGGTAAACCAAGTAGCACTTTTCACCCTGGAAAACAGGTCAGAAATCAAGGGTAACGGATATTGATATTTCACAGTGATATTGTTCAAGAGACGATAATCAATACACGGCCTTAATGAACCATCCTTTTTGGCCACAAAGAAAAAACCGGCACCCAAGGGTGAAGAGGATGGTCTGATATGACCCTTCTCCAATGACTCCTTGATATAAGACCGCATAGCGTCATGTTCAGGTACAGACAAGTTAAAAAGGCAACCTGTAGGGAATTTACTACCAGGCACTAATTCAATAGCGCAGTCATAGCTCCTATGGGGGGGCAAGGATGCAGATTTACTTTCGCTAAACACATCAGAAAAAATCAGTCAAAAAGTCAGGAACATCCTGAGCCTGGGGGGAGGCAGAAAAAACAGGAGTGTTGGTATTAACACATTGGCAGCCCCAACTGGTTACAGACACAGATTTCCAATATAAAACAGGATTATGAGACTGTAACCAAGGGAAACCCAGTACGATAATGTCATGCAGATTATACAGCACCAATAATTTGTAACTCTCCTGATGATCAGGTTCAACCCTCATTATCACCTGAGTAGAGAACTGAGGTTTATTCTCAGCCAAAGGGGTAAAATCGATCCCCAGTAGGGGAATAGACTTCCGTAGGGGTATTAAGGAAACCCACAAAGTTTAGCAAAATCAAAATCCATCAGGTTAATAGCTGCTCCCGAATCAATAAAAGCCTGAGCAGAAAATGTGGACAGGGAGCAAATCAGGGTAACAGTCAACAAAAATTTAGTCTGAACACTACCCAAGACAACTGAACTTGCAAAACGTCTTCCCCGCTTAGGGTAGACTGAAATAGCATGAGAGGCATCACCACAGTAGAAACATAACCCATTGCGTTTACGAAACTCATGACGCTGTGCCCCAGAAGCTACTCTATCACACTGCATGGGTTCAGAAGCTGGTTCACAAGGCAACACTGTTCCACGCATGCCTCTACGCTCACGCAAACGTCTGTCAATTTGAATCGCTAATGACATAGAATCATTGAGACCAGAGGGGACAGGGAATCCCACCATAACATCCTTTACATTCTCTGACAGACCCTTCCGAAAAAGGGCTGCCAAAGCATCGTCATTCCATTTGGTCAGGACTGCCCACCTTCGGAATCTCTGACAGTATAACTCAGCGTCCTCAAGCCCCTGATTTAATGCCAACAAGGCTTTTTCAGCTTGATCAGTGACATTAGGCTCATCGTACAATAACCCCAGAGCCTGAAAAAATGCATCAACATTACTCAAAACAGGAACCCCAGGTGTCAGGGAAAAAGCCCAATCCTGAGGATCGCCGCGCAGGAGAGAGATGACAATTTGAACCTGCTGTACTGCGTTCCCTGAGGACTTAGATTTCAAGGCAAAAAACAACTTACAGTTATTTTTGAATTTCAGAAATTTAGCTCGATCCCCTAAAAACAAATCTGGCATGGGAATCCTAGGTTCCACAACAGGCAACCCTGCAAGATAGGTAGCAATACTCTGAACTTCAGTGGCAAGCTGATCCACACGGCCAGACAACTGTGCAAACTCCATTGAGAGAAAAAAAAATCCTCCTCAGCATTCAGAGAAACAGAGGGAAAAAAAATAAAAATCTCTGACAACTCTGACAATCTTCTTTCTTTAACACTAATTTTCCCTTCTGTGAGTACCATACAAATATCAGTTTTTGGGCCAGTGATACTGTTATGATTTGGTAACTGAGGAGAGCAGGCAAAAAAGGAAATACACCAGAGAAGTTGGAATCTATGGGATTGCAGTACCCTGACTAACCATCACAACTAAAGGCAGTCGTGGAGCGTACCTACGTTGGTCCTAGACGCCTCGTCACATCCTGAGAAGCTAACTACACCTAAAGACAGAAAGAGGAAAACTATCTGCCCCGGAGCAGATCCCCAAAGAACATAGAAAGCCCCCAAACATGTAATGGCGGTTAGACAAGAGGAAAATACAGACACAGACAGAAAATAGTATGAACAAACGTTGGGGCCCAAACTTCCTAAATAGAAAAGGATAGGAAGGACACTTACTGCAATCCCAAAAAACCCTGAAAAGTACCAACTCTACAAATTACAAAAACACCTGAGATCACACGACCTCTACCACCTAAATTAGTTCTCTGGTGTAACAAAACTAAACAGCAGCCACTGAAAAAACTGGAAAAGGCAAATGAACAAACAACAGTGGCCGAACTAAACTGAGAGGAGTACAAGCCCCGGAGGGGACCCGGCAGACCCCCACAGAAGTGCAGGACAAAATGCAAAAAGCAAGCACAAAAAACTAAAAGAAGAAAATGTCTTATCTGTTAGCAGAAGATGCAGGCACGAAACAGCAAGCTACAAAGTGAACAGGAATCAAAGATGAGACCAGAACAATTGATCACCGGCAACCCTGATGGGAGGGAACCTCCCTTATATAAGACCAGTCAGTAAACACTGATCGCCAATCTTCACAATCTTCATTGGATAGTTCAGTACTGTTTGTAACCACCAGAGGGAGCTTCTGCTCAGAATTCATTTCTAGCACATTCACAACAGATGGGGCAGGATCCTCAGACTCATAATGCAGGATCATGAGACATATGGGGCATAATGAAGAAAGATGAAGGAGCATCATGGGACATATGGGACAGAATCATGGGGCAGGATCATCATGCACATGGGGCAGGATCATGGAGAAGTTGGGGCAGGAGCATGGGACACATAGGGCGGGATGGAGAAAGATGAAGGAGCATCATGGGACTGGATCATAGGGCAGAATGGAAACATCAGATGGGACTGGATGGGAGATGATATGGGGCAGGATGGATACAGATTGGGCAGGATGGGATAACACCTAGGGGGCAGAACAGAGACACATGGGGCCAGGATGGGAGAGCACATGGCTGGAGCCAGGAATGAGACACAAGGGGGCAAGGATGAGGGATATTATTACTGCAGTGATTTAGTTTATTCTTGAAGTTTTGAGGATACTGTTTTCAATGGGGGTCCTGTTATTGTGCAGGGTGGCCATAGGCTACCTTTTATTTCTCATCTGATGTAGTGTAGAAGTTGGGAAAAAATTAAGTAATGTGATGTGCTCTGTAAGTGCTTCTCTAGAAAACTGTTATTTTCTGCAGAGACGATTCCTGGTTGGAAGAAGTAAAGGTGGTCTGAGCTGGATGAAGAAGAAAACCGAAGATGAAGGACTTAAACTAGAAGTGTCACTGGTGAGCAATTGTGTTACCTATACACTATATAGGACATACAGAGCTCCTGTATTTAATGTTACTGGTGATCATTGAATTACCTGTACACTATATACAGAGCTCCTGTGTATAATGTCACTGGTGATCAATGTATTACCTTTACGCTATGCACTATATACAGAGCTCCTGTGTGCAATGTTTCTGGTGATCACTGTATTACCTGTACACTATATAAAGAGCTCCTGTGTATAATGTCATTGCTGATCCCTGTGTTACCTGTACAAAATTTGCACTATATTCAGACCTTCTGTGTTTAATGCCACTGGTGATCACTGTATTACCTATACTCTATATACTGAGCTTATGTGTATAATATCACTGCTGATCCCTGTATTACCTGTAAACTATATACAGAGTTTTTTGTAAAATGACACTGGTGATCTCTGTATTACCTGTAGAATATACACTATATACAGAGCTCCTGTGTATAATATCGCTGGTGATCACTCTATTACCTGTACACTATACACTATGTATAGAGCTCCTGTGTATAAAGTTACTGGTGATCACTGTGTTACATGTACACTGGCACTATATACAGAGCTGATCAATATTGCAGCATTTGGTCACTATGTGGTGGCAATATGTGATCTGGTCATGGTGTGGTGGTATTTGTTCCTTGTATGTGGTGTTATTCAGTCAATATGTGGTGTACTATATGGTCTGGTCATGGTGTGACGTTATTTGTCCCTTGTATGTGATATTATTGGTCATTTTAAAAATATGTACAAGAATATAACTACTATAATAAAGCCCCTGTATCCAAGAATATAACTGCTATAATATCGTCCCAATTTACAAGTATACAACTATAATAATGCCCTATGTACAAGAATATAGCTACTGTAATACTGCTCCTATGTACAAGCATATAACTGCTATAATACTGCCCCATATGTACCAGAATATAACTACTATAATACTGCCCTTTGTACAAGAATGTAACTGCTATAATACTGCTCCTATGTACAAGAATATAACTACTATAATACTGCTTCTATATACAAGAATATAACTACTATAATACTTCCCCTTTGTACAAGAATGTAACTGCTATAATACTGCTCCGATCTATGAACATATAATTGCTTCTATGCCTAATCCTATATAAACAAATATTACAACCATACTATTGAATCCTTTGTACAAAGTGTTGTGAATGTTTTAGAAATGAATTCTGAGCAGAAGCTCCCTCTGGTGGTTACAAACAGTACTGAACCATTCAATGAGGATTGGCAATCAGGAATCACAGACTGGTCTTATATAAGGGAGTTTCCCTCCAGTCATGTTTGCCGGTGATCAAATGTTCTTGTCTCAACGTTGTTTCCTGGTTCACTTGGAAGCTTGCTGAGCCTTGCCTCTTCTCCTGCTCTCACATAAGATATTTTCTGTTTTTTGTTTTTGTGCTTACTATTTGCATATTTCTCTGCATTTCTGTGAAGTTAGCCAGGTACCCCTCCCCGGGGGGCTTGGGCTCCTCTCAGTTCCTCTGGAGCCACTGTTATTTGTTCATTTGCCTTTTCCAGTTTTTTCAGTGGCTCTGGCTTAGTTTGGTTACACCAAAGAACTAATTTAGGTGGTAGAGGTCGTGTGATCTCAGGTGTTTTTGCAATTAGTAGCGTTGGCTTTTTTTAGGGGTTTTTTTGGATTGCAGTAAGTATCCTTCCCATCCTTTTTCTGTCTAGGCAGATTGGGCCCCAACGTTTGCTCATACTATTTTCTGTCTGTGTCTGTATTTCCTCTTGTCTAACCGCCATTACATGTTTGGGGGCTTCCTATGTTCTTTGGGGATCTGCTCCGGGGCAGATAGCTTTCCTCTTTCTTTCTTTAGGTGTAGTTAACCTTTCAGGCTGTGACGAGGCGTCTAGGACCAACGTAGGAACGCTCCACGGCTGCCTTTAGTTGAGGTGGTTAGTCAGGGTACTGCAGTCCAGTAGATTCCAACCTCTCTGGTGTATTGCCGTTTTTGCCTGCTCTCCTCAGCTACCAAAACATAACAACAAAGTATGGACCAGGATTGCCAACCTTCCATACATTTAAATATAGTTTGCATTGTTCTATAGAAAAAAACACTGTCAGTCAATTTGTTTGCAAACACATTACAGAACCACTGCCAGCCTCTGACAGTGTATTAGGCTGAGAAATTGTTATTGTATAGGTCAATCAGAGGTAAGTACGAGCCCTTCTAACAAAAAGATCCAATTTCTCTGTAAGCCGCTGTAACTCATTGTGTTTCCACCGACCGTTGCACTGCAAAACTTCTGTGACAATTGTGTAAACCAGTCCCAGCCTGTGCTTACAGTATAGAATAAAGTATACTATATTATACTATAGCGGGGGGAAGGAATAAATTCCAAAAAGGACAACTAGCAAATGATTATAAGGAAAAATGCAAAAAGCTTTATTAATAAATATACAAGGAAACAGATAAAAGATGGCAGTGAAAACATGGGTGCACTAAGAGACCCCTTACACAAAAAGGCAGGCTGAATGCTTATGGGAGTTGGTCAGAAACACATAGTAACAGCTGGTATACAAAAACATAATGAGCACTATGTAATAATAAAAGACACAGATGGTTGCCTGAGTAATGATCGGTGTGTACGATTACACAATCCTTAAAGGAGGCCAACAATGAATGTCAAAGTATATACGTGCGCACATTGTGTTAAAAAATTACCTCAAATGATGAATAACCAGTGAAAAGTTCCTCAGACCCTGCCTTCCACCCCAAAGTGGGCCTGGAAAGTGCATTGGTCATCGTGGGCCAGTTGAATGACCACCAACGTCTCACGGTCTGTCCCCATTAGACTTTTTCCTTTGGGGTCATCTGAAGGCAATTGTCTATGCTGTGAAGATACGAGATGTGCATCATCTGAAACAACGGATACTGAAAGCCTGTGCTAACATTTTTTCTGCATTGTTGCTATAAGTGTGTCAAGAGTGGGAGAAGAGGGTTGCATTGGCAATCAAACACAATGGGCAGCACTTTGAACACATTTTATAAGTGGTCATAAACTTGTAAATAACTCATGAAAGAATAAAGTTTCGTTAAAACCAAGCAAAACATTGTTTTTCTTGTGAAATTCTCAATAAGCTTGATGTGTCACATGACCCTCTTTCCATTGAAGAAAATAAAGTTGCATCCAAAATGGCTGACTTCAAAATGGCCACCATGGTTACCACCCATCTTGAAAAGTTTTCCCCCTCCCATATACTAATCTGCCAGAAACAGGAAGTTGATATCACCAACCATTCCCATTTTATTTAGATAAATCCATATAAATGGCCCACCCTTTAGTACAGAGCTGCATGCAAAATAGTATATAGTATATGATTGCCCAGATTGTGCACTTTCACGCAAATGTTCTATAAATCCCATCCACTTTTAACCCATTTCATGAGACAATTCGATGAGAAATGTCATCATTGGACACAAATGTTTATATGGTATTTCATAAAATATATAATTTCTGATACTAGTAAATATATCTTATATACATTGGATTATTTGATCTGCTTGCTTCCTGATAATTAGCTTTGGTAATGTCATAACTAGTGTTGAGCATTCCGATACCGCAAGTATCGGGTATCGGCCGATATTCGCGTTATCGGAATTCCGATACTTAATTCCGATACTTTTTCCATATCGTATACCGGAATCGGAAGTTCCCATAATTCTTTGAGAGGCAATGTGATTTTAGTCAGCCAATGAGGAATCCTACGAAGTGTGGGCACATCCTGTAATGCTGCGGTCATCTTAACTAATGGCATGGCTGTGATTGGCTGCTGAAATGATGTCAGAATGCACTATAAAAGGCGCCGCCGCCATTTTAGCGTCACTGTGCTGTGAACTCAGTAAGGGACAGAACGCTACTCTGCTAACTCTGAGGGACAGTTACATATTGCGATTTTGTGTACTACTGTGCTTGAGGCAGGCTAGTTTACCAACCGCTGTGTAAAGCTTCATTTTGCCAGTGTTGTTTTAACAGCTCTGTGCAAGGTGTGTGTGTGACAGTGCAGGTGACGCTGCAGTTTGCTCTGCATCCACCGCTGTTTGTAGGCATCTGCACGTGTCACTGACTCTTTTTTTTTATTTTATTTAGTGGAATTGGTGCAGCTCCATTATATTAGAAAAAAATCAAATCTATTAGTGTGACGTGCTTCCATCCGTATACAATACATTGGTTGCAAACACTATAGAACTACACAAAGGAGCTTTTCACAGATAGTGAATAGTTGTGTTTCAGTGTTCACTGCAGTCTGTGAGGTTTTGATTTTTTGAGTGCAGATCACGCTCCAGTTAGTTCTTCAACCACTGCCGGTTGTAGTCTGCTGAGCGTGTGTCACTGCCTCATCCTTCACATTTTTCTCTAATTGGTGCTGCTCCATTTTAGTGGAAAAAAATCTAATCTATTAGTGTGACGCGCTTCCATCCGTATACAATACATTGGTTGCAAACACTTTAGAACTACACAAAGGAGCTTTTCACAGATAGTGAATAGTTGTGTTTCAGTGTTCACTGCAGTCTGTGAGGTTTTGATTTTTTGAGTGCAGATCACGCTCCAGTTAGTTCTTCAACCACTGCCGGTTGTAGTCTGCTGAGCGTGTGTCACTGCCTCATCCTTCACATTTTTCTCTAATTGGTGCTGCTCCATTTTAGTGGAAAAAAATCTAATCTATTAGTGTGACGCGCTTCCATCCGTATACAATACATTGGTTGCAAACACTATAGAAGTACACAAAGGAGCTTTTCACAGATAGTGAATAGTTGTGTTTCAGTGTTCACTGTATTCTGTGAGCTTTTCATTTTGTGAGTGCAGATTACGCTCCAGTTTGTACTTCAACCACTGCCGGTTGTAGTCTGCTGAGCGTGTGTCACTGCCTCATCCTTCACATTTTTCTCTAATTGGTGCTGCTCCATTTTAGTGGAAAAAAAACTAATCTATTAGTGTGACGCGCTTCCATCCGTATACAATACATTGGTTGCAAACACTATAGAACTACACAAAGGAGCTTTTCACAGATAGTGAATAGTTGTGTTTCAGTGTTCACTGTAGTCTGTGAGCTTTTCATTTTGTGAGTGCAGATTACGCTCCAGTTTGTACTTCAACCACTGCCGGTTGTAGTCTGCTGAGCGTGTGTCACTGCCTCATCCTTCACATTTTTCTCTAATTGGTGCTGCTCCATTTTAGTGGAAAAAAAACTAATCTATTAGTGTGACGCGCTTCCATCCGTATACAATACATTGGTTGCAAACACTATAGAACTACACAAAGGAGCTTTTCACAGATAGTGAATAGTTGTGTTTCAGTGTTCACTGTAGTCTGTGAGCTTTTCATTTTGTGAGTGCAGATTACGCTCCAGTTTGTACTTCAACCACTGCCGGTTGTAGTCTGCTGAGCGTGTGTCACTGCCTCATCCTTCACATTTTTCTCTAATTGGTGCTGCTCCATTTTAGTGGAAAAAAAACTAATCTATTAGTGTGACGCGCTTCCATCCGTATACAATACATTGGTTGCAAACACTATAGAACTACACAAAGGAGCTTTTCACAGATAGTGAATAGTTGTGTTTCAGTGTTCACTGTAGTCTGTGAGCTTTTCATTTTGTGAGTGCAGATTACGCTCCAGTTTGTACTTCAACCACTGCCGGTTGTAGTCTGCTGAGCGTGTGTCACTGTCTCATCCTTCACATTTTTCTCTAATTGGTGCTGCTCCATTTTAGTGGAAAAAAATATAATCTATTAGTGTGACGCGCTTCCATCCGTATACAATACATTGGTTGCAAACACTATAGAACTACACAAAGGGGCCTTTCACAGATACTGAACAGTTGTCTGCAGGGTTCACTGTAGTCTGTGAGGAATAACCACACTTAGGCCTTAACTTTTCTGACTTTCTTTATCAATCTACCAAGATGAAGAAGTCAGTGAGTAAGGCACGTGGTCGTGGTCGAGGCCGTGGATTTGCAGCAGGGAGAGGACGTGGGGATTCTGTGGCTGCTGCCGCACCCAGTGACACAGCATCCACCAGTTTTCCCCGTGAGCGTTCCTTTATGCGCACTTTTGTAGGAGCTCAGCGTACCCCCCTGCTGCGTGAAGAACAAATTGAAGCCGTTGTTGGTTGGATGGCAGCCAATGCATCGACTTCAATACCTTCCACCTCCTCTCAGGACCACAGCACTGTTGAACAACCATCAGTCTCTTCACCGCCTGCCAAATTGCCCAGGCAGTCAGAGAGCTCTGTACAGGAGCCAGCTGAGTCTCTGCTTCTGTTCTCAGAATCTGTTGGCTTGGAAACAGGGGCCCAGCCAAGCAGCATTCTGGAATGTGAAGAAGAGGCAGTATGCAGTGATGCGCAACAGCTGTGTCTCTCTGAATCTGAAGAGGCGGGTGAGCCAGTGCCGATGGTCAGCACACCGCAGAACGCATCTGATGATGATGAGACTCAGTTGCCAGTTTCTGTTGAGCATGGTGCTGGCCAGACCACCCAACAACAGCAGGTGTTGGAAGAGGGTAGTGGTGGAGATGATGAGGTCCAAGACCCAACATGGCGTGAGGAACAGGAAGGTGGTGGGAGCAGCTCTGAGGAAGAGATTGCCCCAACGGTCCAAACAGTAGGGAGAGGTAGGCTGCAGACTCGCTTGCCTGTAGCCTCCAGTTTGGCACCCGTTCGGAGCAGTTCTCTTACAACAGCCAAACCGGGCGCTCCCAGGACTTGCTCTGCGTGGTCCTTTTTTGATACAGTTGCAGATGATATTTGCTATGTCAAATGCAAGCTGTGTAATCAAAAAATTAAAAGAGGTAAAAGTGTCAGTAACCTTAATACAACAAATATGTGGAAACATGTGCGGTCAAAGCACTTTGTTGAGTTACAAAGACACACTGGAGATGTAGGCCAACCTACAGCAGCACCTACATCTTCAGCTCCTGTTGGAGCCTCTTCCTCCAGTTCACACACAGCTGGTAAGGCTTCCTCAAAGGATCGCCATGGAAGAACCTCTGTCACTGTTGTCCAGAGACACAGTGTTATTCCACCCACAGTTCAAGTTCCCTGTCATCCTCACACACCCAGGCCACAAAACAGCCATCGGTAGCACAGGCATGGGATAAAAGACGGCCATACTCGGCAAACCATCCACGAGCACAGGCTCTGAATGCTGTCATTGCAAAACTCCTGTCCCTTGAAATGCTGTCATTCAGGCTGGTGGAGACTGACAGTTTCCGTGAATTAATGGCATTGGCAGTCCCACAATACAATGTGCCCAGCCGATTTTATTTCAGCAGGCAAGCCGTCCCTGGTCTGCAAAAGCATGTTGAGGCAAAAATTAAACATGCGCTACTAAACGCCGTCAGTAGCAAGGTCCACCTGACCACCGATGCGTGGACCAGTACCCATGGCCAGGGACGATACCTTTCACTCACTGCCCATTGGGTGAATGTTGTGGAGCCGGGTACAGATCTTGCGAGTGGCGCTGTACGTGTTCTGCCAACTCCAAGGATTGCCGGAATCAAGTCTGTCCACATTGACTCCTCCTCCTACTCCAGTTCCTCAGAATCATCGCTGCAGGAGCCGTCACGGTCTACCTCCACATGGACCCGTGGACGCTTACCTGATGCGACCGATATGAGCACAGCCGTGGCCAAACGGCAACAGGCCGTTCTGAAATTAATTCCCATGGGGAATCGAAGCCACACAGCGCAGGAGGTCTGGAATGCCATCAAGCAGGAGAGCGACGTGTGGTTTTTGCCAGCGAATCTCCAGCCAGGTTTGGTAGTGTGTGACAATGGCCGAAATCTGGTGGCAGCTCTGGGCCTTGGCAACCTCACTCACATACCATGTCTGGCACATGTGCTCAACTTGGTCGTGCAGAGTTTTTTGAGGGACTATCCGGATCTTGATGCACTGCTGCACAAGGTCCGCCTAGAGTGCGCTCACTTGCGACGTTCCAGCATGGCCAGATCGCGCATTGCAGCTCTGCAACGCAGATTGCGCCTTCCTGAACATCGCATCATATGTGACGTATCCACCAGGTGGAATTCAACGTTACATATGTTGGAGCGGTTGTGTGAGCAGCAGCCAGCAGTTATGGAGTATCAGCTGCATCAGGCGCAATCAACACGCAATTTGCGCCGTCCACACTTCACCATTAATGAGTGGGCCACTATGAAGGACATGTGCCACGTTTTGCGTGCGTTTGATGAGTCAACGCGGATGGCGAGTGCAGATGATGCACTAGTCAGCCTGACTGTCCCCCTTATCTGCCTGCTTCAAAAAACACTGCAAGCAATAAGGGATGAGGTTTTGGAAGAGGTGGAGGATGAGGAGTCACAAATTCCATCACCTTCTGGAAAGTCAGCGCAACGTGGTTCCTCACAAAGGGCTGGGCAGGGCTCACTTTGTGAGGAGGATGAGGAGGAGGAGTCAATGGAGGAGGAAGACATCGCTCCAGAGGGAGGTACACAACGCTCTAGTCAGTATGTAGAGCGAGGGTGGGGTGATGCAGAGCAGGCAGAGATAACGCCTCTTGCAGAGGACAGCGTTTCTTTGCCAGTTGGGAGTCTGCAGCACATGGTTGATTTCATGCTGCAGTGCCTAAGAAACGACCGCCGCATCGCCCACATTCTCACGACGTCTGATTATTGGGTGTACACCCTCCTAGACCCTCGCTACCGGGACAACGTCAAAAGCCTCATCACACCGTTGAACCGGGAGCGTAAAATGCGGGAGTACCAAGACACACTGGTGCAATCCCTAATGTTCTACCTTACTGCCGAGAGCACTGCTGCTGCTACTGCTTTACAAAGCAGCTCTGTGCGTCGAGGCAGTGTAGAGAGCTCTGCAACAAGAGGGAGCACACGCAGTGCCTCTGCACAGGGAAAGACCAGTATGTTCAAAATGTGGCAAAGTTTTGTGGCAGCGCCACAAATGTCTACACCATCCGAGAGGGCTCCAGTCAGCGGGAGGCAACGTATCCGTCAGATGGTGACAGACTACTTGGCTTTGCCTCTCAGTGTACTCCCAGATGGCTCTTCCCCATTCAAGTTTTGGGTCTCTAAGCTGGATACATGGCCAGAGCTTAGCCAGTATGCATTGGAGGTGCTGGCTTGCCCTGCTGCCAGTGTATTATCGGAGCGCGTCTTTAGTGCTGCAGGTGGTGTACTAACAGACCGTCGCATGCGACTATCCTCCGATAATGTAGACCGGCTTACTTTTCTGAAAATGAACAAGGCATGGATCTCGCCAGAATTTCTCTGTCCGTTTTCAGATTAAATAACTGGTTCGCAACGTTATCCATGTCTCCTGTTATGTTCATCTTTCTACCACCTGAACTCTACTCCCTGGGCTCCAACACTGCCAGTTGCTGCTCAGAAGTGTCGTGTCCACAGAACAAAACACAAGCTCTACTGTTAGTGGGGTTCAGTAACGCCAGCTGTTCCCCTGCTGTGTCAACGGCAAGAAGTGTCCTGTTCCCGACACATGGACAGAAAAACACATGACCAACATGCTCCAAATAGGGAAGAGCCGTCACCCTGCTTGTTATGCTGAAAACATGAAATTGTGAAGTTTTGCAGGCCTAGAATGATAAATTTTTAAGAAAAATATGGACAAATAATAATTTGTCATCACAGCGCATATCTGCACATGTCTATTAGAAATGGTAACAAAAAATAAAACATAGTCTACTGTTCACATTTTTAAATTAATGCATAAAAGTACATTTCAGACTTATGAATTAATGCTTTTAAAGGAACTTTATCTGTACCTGTAAGATAATGCACTCAATGGATGTACGAATCATTACATCCTCATCATCATCATGACGAGTTTTATTTATGACAGACATTATAAAATACACATACTGATGCCAACTGTAACTTCAAACACCATATATGAAATGGCCAGCATGTAAACATGGTAATAATGTCCAATAATAAATTATTACATCTAGAAAGTGCATCATGCATACTGACAATAGGTACTTATACCTGCAAGTGCTGTTGAAACAACCACAAGAGATATAAATTAATACTGGTATATAGGTATCACAGTGCATAGTTACTCATGGACAATGTTGATGTAATACTGTATCTCAATTAAGTCAGCGTCAACCATTAGGCTTGTTAGTCTTGTACATTGTTAAAGAGGGAACGTAATTTTTTGGTTTGTCATAGGTGTAGTATTACACATTAAATTATTACTGCTGTATTTTTTTTGGCGTCCCTAGTGCGCAATAACGCAGCCTAACCTCACATTTGATAGTCAGCTAATTGCCACACGCTACCCTACCCTACGCGTGACAGTAGGAAGGTAGTGTTGACGGATAAAGCTTTGCGCAAACAGACATTCTTTTACCCTCTTCAACACTCTACAAGCAAAAAATGCATGATTTCAGCCGCAGACTTTATTGACGTACAGTATAACATCGGCATTACCCATCAGAGGCTGTCCACTGTGTGATACAGACATAGAATATACCTTTGCTATCCGTAGCCTTTGTTTCACCTACACTTGCAGGCACACACTTAAATTGTGACAAACAATGCCTAATGTTTTTTTAAATGGTTATTTTTTATTGTACATTATTGTGTCATCAATCACATTGATGAGTCCATGCTGGACATGTCATACATGCTATAGAAAGTTACGATTTTATGAACTTAAATAATTAAATTGTCTGTGACTGTCACATAAAATTTGCGATGATGATGATGAGTGACTATTACAAAATCCATTGTCTTCACTATGTTATAGTTTAACATTGCGTTCCTTAAGCATTATTCATAAAAAAAAAAATGTACTTTTATTCTTAAATTTACAACACTATATTTTGTTACCAATTTTTTGGGTGTTGTGTTGTTCCATTTATTTTTGGCATGTGCATATATGCGTTTAGATTTGTATTTTCTTTATTTTTCCTTCTTGAAATTAGAAAACATGTGTATCTTTGTACCGTGTTAGCCAGTAGATAGAAAAATATTTAGACTTCAGAGTCAGCAGTGGTTCATACCTTTTTATGGATAACTGAAAAGATGGAAACAAATTGCAAGCTTTCAAGGCTACTCACGTCTCTTCATCAGGGAAAGACTAACTAAAAAAATTAAGCATCACATATTTCTATACACAACAGGACACAGGAATATTGCAATAGGTAAGACAAGTAAGTGACGTGTATCAGAACTGTCATTATCTCACAGGGATGAACATAAATATTCAAACAGTTCCTAGATAAGGATAGAAAGTTTGATTGCCCTCTCATTGGCGTATTTTTTGGGGTTTTCATGACCCTGGAAGGGCATAGACGCAGATTCCTTAATTGATATAGAATGACATAAATCCATGTGATCTATTCATTCCATCACTAACAGTGTCAAAGGTCATGATGAGCTTATATTCTGAAACCTTTGTACGTTTCTCATATTTGAAGTTATATTTTAATAACAGTAATTCCATATCCATGATGCTATGACCGGGCGGGCATACAAAAGTCTTTTGCCACAGCTAAATTCATTAATTTATCTGTGATTGTGTGGCGCTGATAATTCATCGTTGTTCTCCTTTTTGTTGCCGGTCTCCCCTCACTTGTCCCTCCCTCACTTGTCTTAGCTATTCCTGTGTCCTGTTGTGTGTAGAAATATGTGATTCTTCATTTTTGGCTTTACTCTTAGCCTGATGAAGACACCTGAGTAGTCTCGAAAGCTTTGAATTTGTTACCATATTTTCAGTTAGCCATTAAACGTTATCAACCACAGAGGACTGTCAAGTATAAATATTTTTCTATTCTTGTAATTGAAATTTATCATTTTATTGTTGTAGTAAAACTTCAGTTATTCTTGTTTGAAGTACATACATTTGCAATGGCCACGTAACAAGGCAATAACTCAATATTTTATGCCTACACCCTCCTTGACCCTGGGTTACAACACCGCCAGTTGTTTCTCGGAAGTGCTGTTGCACGTTCACTTGCTCCCTGTTACTGGGGTTCAGTAATGTCAGCTGTTCCCCTGCTGTGTAACGGCAAAAAGTCCTGCTGCCTCCACCATGTTCTGTTCTCATCCCTGGGTACAACACCGCCAGTTGTTTTCGGAAGTGCTGTTAGCACAGTTACACTTGCTCCCGTGTTACTGGGGTTCAGTAATGTCAGCTGTTCCCCTGCTGTGTGAACGGCAAAAAGTCCTGCTGCCTCCACCATGTTCTCTTCTCATCCCTGGGTTACAACACCGCCAGTTGTTTCTCGGAAGTGCTGTTAGCACAGTTAACACTTGCTCCCGTGTTACTGGGGTTCAGTAATGTCAGCTGTTCCCCTGCTGTGTGAACGGCAAAAAGTCCTGCTGCCTCCACCATGTTCTGTTCTCATCCCTGGGTTACAACACCGCCAGTTGTTTCTCGGAAGTGCTGTTAGCACAGTCTACACTTGCTCCTGTGTTACTGGGGTTCAGTAATGTCAGCTGTTCCCCTGCTGTGTGAACGGCAAAAAGTCCTGCTGCCTCCACCATGTTCTCTTCTCATCCCTGGGTTACAACACCGCCAGTTGTTTCTCGGAAGTGCTGTTAGCACAGTCTACACTTGCTCCTGTGTTACTGGGGTTCAGTAATGTCAGCTGTTCCCCTGCTGTGTGAACGGCAAAAAGTCCTGCTGCCTCCACCATGTTCTCTTCTCATCCCTGGGTTACAACACCGCCAGTTGTTTCTCGGAAGTGCTGTTAGCACAGTCTACACTTGCTCCCGTGTTACTGGGGTTCAGTAATGTCAGCTGTTCCCCTGCTGTGTGAACGGCAAAAAGTCCTGCTGCCTCCACCATGTTCTCTTCTCATCCCTGGGTTACAACACCGCGCAGTTGTTTCTCGGAAGTGCTGTTAGCACAGTTAACACTTGCTCCCGTGTTACTGGGGTTCAGTAATGTCAGCTGTTCCCCTGCTGTGTGAACGGCAAAAAGTCCTGCTGCCTCCACCATGTTCTGTTCTCATCCCTGGGTTACAACACCGCCAGTTGTTTCTCGGAAGTGCTGTTAGCACAGTCTACACTTGCTCCTGTGTTACTGGGGTTCAGTAATGTCAGCTGTTCCCCTGCTGTGTGAACAGCAAACAGTCCTGCTGCCTCAACTTTAATTTCCATGGGTACCTTCTGCTACCCATCCGGGTTCCAGTACCGTCAGCTGGTTCTCCGCAGTGCCTTTGGCGTAGGTGCCTCCATGTCGGTATCCGAGTTCCAGCAACGTCTGCTGGTCCTTGGTAGTGCTTTGGAGCACAGGTACCTCCTGCTTAGTAACCGTGTCCCAGTAACGTCAGCTGGTCCTCGGTTGTGCCATTGGCTCTTTTCCTTCTGCTGACCCTCCGGGTTCCAGCACAGTCAGCTGGTCCTCGTTACTTTCATTGGCTCTTGTACCTTCTGCTACTCATCCGGGTTCCAGTACCGTCAGCTGGTTCTCCGCAGTGCCTTTGGCCTAGGTGCCTCCATGTCGGTATCCGAGTTCCAGCAACGTCTGCTGGTCCTTGGTAGTGCTTTGGAGCACAGGTACCTCCTGCTTAGTAACCGTGTCCCAGTAACGTCAGCTGGTCCTCGGTTGTGCCATTGGCTCTTTTCCTTCTGCTGACCCTCCGGGTTCCAGCACAGTCAGCTGGTCCTCGTTACTTCCATTGGCTTTTGTACCATCACCAACAGGACAAAGAAGGTTAAGACAAACTACAAGATACAGAACAAGAGACAGAAGAACAATAAGCAGAAGATCAAAAAGCAGAAGAACATTAAGTATAAGACCAAAATGAAGAGCAAAATATATGCTCTAAATTCTAAGCAGAAGAAGACTAAGCAGTGTATGGGGGTGAGTCCGTTCCTCCTCGTGGTGCCCTGGAAAATGCCTGATGCTGCTGCAGGCTAAACTGAACGCGGACAAATACTGTTGTAATTAAAATCTTTTGTGACAGCAAGAACGGAAGGATGAAAATTCAGAGTTTTACAGATTACAAGTACAGGAATGTCTGTCACAAATAAGAATATGATGAAAAGGATGAATAGGAAGAAGATGAAGAAGTAGAATATGAAGAATAATAACTGTTTAATAAGAACAATATAAGTAATGTTAACAAAAAGATGAATAGCAAGAAGTTTTAGAAGATTAAGAAGGTGAAGATGAAGAATAATTTGATGAGAAAGATGATGCTGCTGAAAATTATGAAGGAGAAAGTGTGTGAAAAGTTAAAAAGGTGAAGACCATGGAAGTTGTGAAACAGACATATTTGACAAAATAGAAAAAAGGTTAAGAACATTGTCAATTTGTTCGTCAATCCGAACGTATTTCCTAAAAAAAAATAAATAATGCTATTCCATTGGATTGGGTCAAACATCTATGCCTTTAATGTCTCCTCAACCTCCCCAATACATTCTACATTACTCTTTCTTGTTTTCCTTCATGTACAATTAACCAACAAGACAAGAATGGTTTTTTTTTAATTTCGATATTTTGTTCCCATAGACTTACATGGGACTTCCGGTATCGGTATCGGGTATCGCCGATATTTTAGTGATATCGGCGATACCATTACGATTCCGATACTTTAGGATATCGGAAAGTATCGCTCAACTCTAGTCATAACCTTTCTAGTACAAAAATATGAATCGTTTTAGATCCACAAGAGGAATGAAAACACATCTGCCGAATGATAGAAAACATTGCTTTTTACAGTTATTAAATTAGCGACATTTCCAACCATCTGCTTTCTCTCTAAATAAATGGGAGAGCTGTCATATTTAATTTAGGGCTGCTGTCATTTTTACTGTCGGAATTCTTTTCAGCTCAATGTGGAAGCGACATGATTGACTTCCCTTACAGTATTTACACTCACTAGGAATTTACTGAAGTTGTTCTGACCTTTGCTTTGTGGACAAGAACAGTCTTTAGGATGACTAGTGCCAATATGTGATCTACTCTATGTTTAAGTTTTCGTTAAGACTTTTGTTTCAATTACTTAAAAAAACATTAATTGCTTATTTATAGTAAAACTTTGCATTTACAATATTTAAAGGGTTAACAACATCTGTACATTTTTTTATGGTCAACCTGAAACTCCCGCTGTTGCACATTTTAGGCAGTCTGGAAACTGAAAACAGTGTGTCTGACTTTAACAAACGCCTCACTGCTGGTTACCCAGAAGAGGAGATTATAACAGATTTACACAGCAATTGAATATTATAAAAGAGAAATAATTATAACAAAGTCCTACTGTTAGGGTTCGATTTCCCACTGCTGCACAAGGGGAGTCTCAAACCCGTCCAGCTGCGGTCTCACATTTATCTCCGGCCACAGTGGAGCCTGCTCAGCAGAGACGTCGGTCCAGGCATCTTGCCCACTCCTCTACTGTGCAGTGACTTGCTGCTGCCTTTCCTGGATCTGCTATTATAGCCAGTGCTGGAGCAGTCGTCTTTGAGACAAAGTCCTGCGTTTTCCCATCTGAGCATGCCCAGAGTGAGATCTCTCATTGGAGATCAGGGGTCACATGTTCAGGTGCTGCAGCGGCTCCTATTGGTCCGCCAGGAAGGTCATGTAGCTACGTTTGTTTGTAATAGCTTCTCATTGGTCCTTGTTCCTGGAAGGTCCTGTAGCTGTTGCTATAAAAAGGTAGCATGGCTGCGCCGCCATGCGCTAATATCAATCATTGTATGCTATGCGCCAGTGTGGTAATGTGTATGTGTGGATAGGGACCCGGCTGAAATAAGCCACTAGAATACCGACTTAATCGGTGAGGAGTTTGGTATGGTAGCTGGTCAGGGTCGGTGTCCTAGATGCCCTAGATTACCGGCATAACCGGTGAGGAGTTTTGATTGCCGTATTCAGGGTCTGGCGTTCAGACGCCATAGATTGCGGGTGACTCCCGCGAGGACATTAGCAGATGATCACGCTTTATGAACGCGTAGCACTTAACTGTGTACCTGAGAGCCTGACAGGACACAGTACTTTTTCTCAGCGGCCCTGTGACGTAACAGGGTTCGATTTCAACGCTAGACAGCGCCCTAGCGTGTTTTCTTTGCCACTCAGTTGTGTCTAGTGAGTGCGCACACATCGCCATACAGCGCTGCGGCTCTCCTTCTAGCGGCTCTGTGGAGTAACAGAGTTCGCACTTATTGCCACAGCGCATTACGGCGTTTATGTTGGCGACTCTGCGGGATAACAGAGTTTGCTTCTCGCGCGATTTCTACTAGCAGCAGGCTCCGCTTGCACGGTGGACCCCGGGCTGCGAACGCACCCCTCTACATTATATATTTGGTGCGTTCCGCAGACCCTTAACATAATATTAGCGCCAGGGTCTGGCTAGTAAAATGGCGGATGAACAGCGTCTATCGCAGTACATCCAGCAGCTGGAGGGTAGGTTGGCGGCTCTTGAGCGCACAACCTCAGCTGTGGATGTTACCGCAGTCGCTGTTCAGGCTGCTAGCATGGCTGCAGCCAGTTTGTCTTCTGCCACCTCTGCCCCTACTGTCATGTATAGTGTACAGTTCCTATAGCGTCTTGTGCTTGGGTGCGAGGAAAACACAGGAGACATAGGTTGAAATGAAATGACTTGTATTACTTCATACAAGCATGCTGAAAAGTTCACACAGTTTGCAGGAACAGCGACAGGAGACACAGCAGGCCAGAGTAACTTCAAGCACTACAATAAATCTCCAAAGCAGGTTCAGGATCTCTTCTCTGTACCGTAATTCCTCTGCAAATATGGATTCACCAAACAGCAGGTTTCCAGAGTCCAAAAGTGTTCCAAGGTTCCTCAGTAGGGAATAGCTGGAGTACAAGTCCAAGGCTTCCAGGAGTCAGGTCACAGACTGACTGAGGCTTGATTCAGGAGCACTGATTGTTCAGCTGAGGCTGCTTAAGAAGCAAGAGGGAAGAATCAGGGCGGAAACATGAAAACTGGAAACTCCATATTAACTGAGGGCAAGAGCTGCAGAAAGACAGAAAGCAAAATGGCCGACGGAAAACTGAGTTTCAAGGAACATGTCAACAGAGACAAAGAACCTTACATTACTCCCCCCTTAAGGACAACCTCCGGATGACCTCAGACCAGGCTTGTCAGGGTACCTCTGATGAAACTGGCGGAGCAGGCGAGGAGCATTTACATTATTGACTGGTTTCCATGAGTTGTCCTCCACTGGGTAGCCCTGCCATTTAATCAAATATTGCAACTGATTTCTGTACAACCTGGAATCTAGAATCCTTTCCACCATAAATTCTTCCCGATCATCGACCAGCACTGGGTCAGGGCAAGGAGAAGAACGTCCAGGAAACGTATTGGGTGTTGCAGCCTTTAGTAGGGATACATGAAAGACAGGGTGGATTCTCATAGTTCTGGGCAGTTGAAGACGACAAGCAACAGCACTTATAATCTTATTGATCTTATAAGGTCCAATGTACTTATGTCCCAATTTAGACAATGGAATCTTTAATTTAAGATTTCTGGTTGACAGCCAGACCAAATCTCCTACCTTGAAAGCTGGTGCAGGTTTACGAAATTTATCTGCTGCTTTCTTGTACCTTTCCTGAGCCAATTCTAGATTTTCCTTTAGAAGATCCATATTCTTTTGTAAAGAAGGGATTCTTTCAGCCACTGCCGGCAAGGGCGTATCTATGGGAAATCGAGGAAGAATGTTAGGATGATAACCTAGATTGGAGTAAAAAGGAGACTGCTTAGTGGAGGCGCTCTGAGAGTTGTTATAAGAGAACTCAGCCAGTGGAAGTAGATCCACCCAATCATCCTGTAGCTGGCAGATAAAACAGCGGAGATTCTGCTCCAGGGTCTGATTGGTTCGTTCTGTCTGTCCATTAGTCTGGGGATGAAAAGCAGAAGAAAGGTTTACTTTAATGTCCAATGCTGCACAGAAATTTTGCCAAAACCTTGAAGTGAATTGCACCCCTCGATCCGAAATGACCTCATCCGGTACTACATGTAAGCGAAACACATTCTTAATCATCAAGTCTGATGTCTGTTTTGCAGTGGGTAAGCCGACACAAGGGATAAAATGAGCTGCCTTTGTTAGACGGTCAACCACCACTAGAATGGTGTTCTTCCCTTAAGAGGTTGGTAACTCCACAATGAAGTCCATAGAAATGGATCCCCACAGGCGGGACGGGGTTGGAAGAGGTTACAACAGACCAGTTGGTGAGGAGCGAGGTGTTTTGCATCTTGCACAGACTTCACATGGAGTGACATAGTTTAAGACATCTTTCCTGTAAGTGGGCCACCAAAAGAAACGAGAAAGAAATTCTTGTGTCTTTAGAATTCCCCTATGCCCGGCTATCTTGGAATCGTGGATGAGTTGCAATACTCTCAATCTGACTGTTTCAGGTATATACAGACGTTGTCCCTGAATCCACACACCATTCTTAAAGACAAGACTTACGTCCCTTGGGGGTTGAGCCAACAAAGAATCCGCATGGTATGCTTCCTTGATGTCCTTAAGTAGGTCTTGATTATGAATCACTCCCAGGAATCTAGAGTCAGGAAGAATAGTCTTAGGAGGAGTAAGTGGACGTGTCTCTGCTGAATGAATCCTAGAGAGTGCATCAGCCTTTCCATTGCGCGATCCTGGTTTATAAGAAATGACAAAATTAAATTGGTTTAGGAAAATATTCCAGCGAGCCTGGCGGGGAGTCAGGCACTTAGCCGACCTGATAAATTCAAGGTTACGATGGTCTGTCAGGACGACTATTTGCTGTGCAGCTCCCTGAAGAAGGTGTCTCCATTCCTTGAAGGCGGCAATAATGGCCAACAATTCTCTATTCTCTATTGCCCACATCGTAGTTCCTCTCAGCCGAAGACAACTGCTGGGAAAAGAAGGCACAGGGATGCAAGACATTCTTCTCACCTGTTCTCTGAGAGAGTATAGCTCCAACGGCACAGTCTGAAGCATCCACCTCTATTATGAAGGCAAGCTCGGGGTTGGGATGTACTAAGATAGGTGCGGTGGTAAATTTATCCTTTAAACAGGAAAATGCTTCCTGAGCTTTCGGGTCCAGGAGAACCTAGACTGTTTCCGGGTAAGTTGGGTGATAGGTGACACTACCTCAGAAAAATTCTTAATGAAACGTCTATAGAAGTTGGCAAACCCGATGAAACGCTGCACCTCCTTCACATTTCTAGGAATTGGCCAATCCTTGATGGCTTGGGTCTTGCTTCCATCCATACTAATCCCTTGCGTAGATAGTACATACCCCAGAAATTGAATTTCGGTCCTATGGAATTCACATTTTTCAAGCTTGATGTAGAGATGGTTTTCTCTTAGGCGTTCTGAGACCATTCTCACATGTCCATGATGTTCCTCTGTGGAGTTAGAAAAAATTAGAATATCATCCAGATAAATCTCCACAAATGTATCTAGGAGATCCCTGAAGATATCATTCACGAAGTGTTGGAAAGTGGCTGGGGCGGTACTCAGACCAAAAGGCATAACTAGATATTCAAAGTGTCCATAGCGTGACCTGAAAGCAGTCTTCCATTCATCCCCAGGTCTAATACGGACCAAGTTATAGGCCCCACGGAGATCCAGTTTAGAGAAAATTTTGGCATGCCGCACTCTCTCCAACAACTCAGGGGTTAAAGGCAATGGATAACGGTTTCTAATAGTAACCTTATTGAGTTCCCTATAGTCTATGCAGGGTCTCAGAGATCCATCTTTCTTCTTCACAAAGAAGATGGGTGCACCTGCGGGAGATGAAGAGGGGCGTATGAAGCCCTTGGCTAAATTTTCGTCTATATAATCCTTCAAAGCTTTTAGCTCGGGCCCCGCTAGGGGGTAGATCTTACCAAAAGGTATCTCGGCTCCGGGCAATAATTCAATTGGACAATCATATGGACGGTGAGGAGGAAGCTGATCAGTGTTCTTCTTGTCACATAAATCCACATAGTCCTGGTATACAGCTGGTAGTTCAGGGACTGACATGGTTCCTTTAGGAACAGAGCAAGCTGAAACTCCTTGACTCATCTGTTTCTCCGGAAAGTGTAATTCCTTGGTCTCCCAGTTAATCGTAGGATTCTGCGCCTGCAGCCATGGTAGCCCTAGAATGATGGGAAAGTGGGGAGAAGAGATAAGCAAAAAAGACATTTTCTCCTGATGATCTTTACCCATAAGGACCCTCAAAGGCTCTGTTTCTTGATCCACTGGTCCAGAAGTCAGTAGAGAGCCATCCACAGTCTCCATCTGTACTGGAGTAGCCTTCTTCACTGAACGTATCCCCTGTTTCAGAGCAAAGGAGATATCCATAAAATTTCCACTTGCTCCTGAGTCGATCATAGCAGAGCTATACACCCAGACTGAGTCAACCCAGAGTTTGATGGAAAGGAAGCAATGAGAATTGTTTATTTTACAACTCAGCTGGGACACCGCTGAGGAAACTTGAAAAATTGCAGCGTTTATACCGTCATCGTCCCCAGAACTAACAGAGTTTAAGTCAGAGAAATCAAGATCTCTTGCAGCAGATCTCTCTGGAGCCTAAGGCTCGGACATGACAGAGCTCCTCTCGCAACACTCACAGTGAATGACTGCTGCAGTAGTCTTACGAGAACGGCTGGGGCAGTTTATAATGAAGTGCCCTGACTTACCACAGTAAGAAACATAGATTTTCCTTTATACGATGTTCTTTGCGTGCATCACTAACCCGTCTTTGTAAAGAGTCCACCTGCATGGGTTCAGGTTCTGGTTCCCTTGTGATCCTACTCAAAGGTTCCTTAGCTGAGGAGGGAGGTAGTAAAAGGTTAGTGCGATTATTTTCGAACCATCTCTCTTGTCTGCGTTCAGTCAGACGAGCATCAATACGGATACAATAGTTAATAAAGTCACCTAACGCAGTGGGAGGGTCGGCACGAGCAAGTTCATCCTTAATCAGTGGAGACAACCCTTTCCGAAAAATAGATTTTTTAGCGGAAGTGTCCCAAGTGGTATCAAGAGCCCATCTCCTGAAATCCAGGGCATATTCGACTACTGAACGCTTACCTTGGCGCAAAGTTAACATGGCTGCTTCAGCTGTTGCACCTCGATTGGGGTCATCAAACACCTGCCCCATGTCTGAAATAAAAGCATCAAGGTGATTCAAACAATCATCCTCAGTCTCAATCAGAGGGTTTGCCCACATCAAAGCCTTATTGGTAAGCAACATGATTATAGTAAGCACTTTGGATCGTTTAGTGGGAAATTGTGAAGCATGTGCAGAGAAAAATAAATTGCATTGATTAATAAATCCCCTGAATTTCTCACGTTCACAGCCAAAACGAAAAGGAGGTAATTTGGGGATCCCTGAACTTGGGGTTATGGCAGGAGCCTGGGCTCGTTCCTCTAGAGCCTCAATCCTGGCTCGCAATTCCTGGGTAGTCTGTCCAAACACTTGCAAATTATGATTAGTGAGGTCCTGTAGGCTTGCAAAACGGGTTTTTAAAGTCTGTACATCTGAAAGGATTGTATCAGTCACTCCGCAAAGTTCCTTTATGCGGGCCTCCATCTTCCAGATCTTTTAAGGCAGAGGTGCTGGAAGGAGAAGAGGAAAGGAAAAAAAAAAAACAATAGTGTTTACCTGTGGTAACACTCCAGAGTAAAATTTTAAGGGAATGCGCTCACCTGGAATGGTTGTGAGAAGTCACAACCACTGTCATCACATAAGGTATTAAACAGACATCTGATATCCACAGTCACAGCAGACACGGCTTTCCCAGACCCAGCAGACACTAAACATTGGCTCCTGAATCTTGTCATGTATAGTGTACAGTTCCTATAGCGTCTTGTGCTTGGGTGCGAGGAAAACACAGGAGACATAGGTTGAAATGAAATGACTTGTATTACTTCATACAAGCATGCTGAAAAGTTCACACAGTTTGCAGGAACAGCGACAGGAGACACAGCAGGCCAGAGTAACTTCAAGCACTACAATAAATCTCCAAAGCAGGTTCAGGATCTCTTCTCTGTACCGTAATTCCTCTGCAAACATGGATTCACCAAACAGCAGGTTTCCAGTGTCCAAAAGTGTTCCAAGGTTCCTCAGTAGGGAATAGCTGGAGTACAAGTCCAAGGCTTCCAGGAGTCAGGTCACAGACTGACTGAGGCTTGATTCAGGAGCACTGATTGTTCAGCTGAGGCTGCTTAAGAAGCAAGAGGGAAGAATCAGGGCGGGAACATGAAAACTGGAAACTCCATATTAACTGAGGGCAAGAGCTGCAGAAAGACAGAAAGCAAAATGGCCGACGGAAAACTGAGTTTCAAGGAACATGTCAACAGAGACAAAGAACCTTACACCTACATTATCCCACCTCCCGCTTCCTGACAAGTTTGCCGGTGATAGCAAGCAATGTCGGGGATTCGTGAGTCAGTGCTCTATACAGCTCGAGCTTCTGGCTGCACGTTTTCCCACGGATCGGGCACAAGTGGGTTTTGTACTTTCTCTACTCTCGGGCAGAGCGTTGGAGTTGGCAACGCCGCTGTGGTAGCGCGACGATCGTGTGGTGCGGAGTGCTCCTCGTTTCTTGGAGGCTCTTAAAAAGGTATTTTTAGGACCTCAGGTCACCCACGATACGGCGCTACAACTGCTGGCATTGGCACAGGGTTCGTCTTTGGTCAGTCTGTTTTCCGTCCAGTTTCGGACTCTAGCTTCTGAGCTAGAGATTGGTCTGATAAAGTTCTTATTCCAATCTACTGGCGAGGACTGGCTGACCATGTTAAAGACGCTTTGGCTACCAGGGAGATTCCCGCCACACTGGAGAAGCTTATCTCCATATCTACCCGCATTGACCTCCGTTTTCACGAGCGGAGGTTGGAGCAGGCCCAGTGTAGGCAGAGGTTTCGGTTGGCTCCCACCTTTGCCAAACCTCTCGAATTTCCCGATCTGGCGTCCGAACCCCAAAAGGCCACAGAAGTTCCTCATGCAGGACCTAAGTCTCGGTCCGTCCGAGTATCCGTAGTCTGTAACCGTTATCAGCAGACAGGACACTCTGCCAACAAATGTCCACAGCGATCGGGGAAGCGATCGCGTCTAGTGGCACTGGGAGGAGGTTCACTAGAGACAGCGGCATTTTCCTCCAAGATGACACTTAAAGGGACAATCACTGTTGGTACTTCCATTCTCACCGCCGACCTTTGCGTGGACTCAGGAGCAGAGGGGAATTTCATGTCCTCTAGCTTTGCTCGCCGTCATGCAATACCTCTGGTGGCGCTTGACAAATCAGTGACTGTCCGGGTAGTGAATGGGTCAACATTGCCCTCACAAATTACACACCAGACTGTTCCACTTGCATTGTCTGTATCTCCTTCCCATCAGGAACTTATTTCCCTACTCGTCCTTCCCGAGGGAATAGACGAGATCCTACTAGGTATACCTTGGCTCCGTTTCCACTCCCCACAAATAGAGTGGACTTCGGGTAGGATACTGGGTTGGAGTGATGCATGTAGAGGCAGATGTGTCAGGAGTTGCGTTCAGGTTACCACTACGAAGTTACCTGCAGATCTTACTCCACTTCCCAAGCACTACTGGTCATATGCAGACGTGTTCTCCAAGAAGGCTGCGGAGACTCTTCCGCCTCATCGCCCCTATGACTGTCTTATTGACCTCTTGCCTGGCGCAGAACCTCCTCGGGGAAGGGTCTATCCCCTCTCTCTTCCTGAGACAGAGGCCATGTCGCAATATATTCAGATATTCAGGAGAACCTGGCAAGAGGGTTTATTAGGAAGTCGGTGTCACCGGCAGGGGCGGGATTTTTCTTCATGCAGAAGAAAAACGGAGAATTGCGTCCGTGTATTGATTACAGGGGTCTTAACGCCATCACCGTTAAAAACAAGTACCCGTTGCCCCTGATTTCTGAGCTTTTTGATAGGCTTCGGGGAGCAAGAGTATTCACTAAACTAGATCTGCGCGGTGCTTATAACCTGATTCGCATCCGTGAGGGGGACGAATGGAAGACGGCTTTTAATACCAGGGATGGGCATTACGAATATCTGGTGATGCCCTTTGGGCTCTGTAATGCTCCAGCCGTTTTCCAAGACTTTGTCAATGACATCTTCCGGGATATGCTTTCCACCTCGGTCGTAGTCTATCTGGATGATATACTCATCTTCTCTCCAGATATTGACTCCCACCGGAGAGATGTCTGCAGAGTCTTCGACCTCTTACGGGCTAATTCCCTCTATGCTAAGTTAGAGAAATGTATGTTTGAGCTGGAGTCTTTACCTTTCCTTGGTTATATCATGTCAACCCAGGGATTGGCTATGGATCCGGCCAAACTACAGGCTGTGATGGACTGGCAGGAACCTCACTCTCTAAAAGCGGTGCAGCGCTTTATGGGGTTCATTAATTACTATCGCCAGTTCATTCCGCATTTCTCTACCTTGGTGGCTCCCTTGGTAGCCCTCACCAAGAAGGGAGCAAATCCCAAATTGTGGTCGGAAGAGGTCTCCACGGCTTTCTCTTCTATTAAGTCTCATTTTGCTAGCGCTCCCATCCTACATCGCCCCGATGTTGATAAGCCATTTTTATTGGAGGTGGATGCCTCATCCATTTGTGCTGGAGCAGTCCTCTTCCAAAAGGATGCTCAAGGTCGGAAGCATCCTTGCTTCTTCTTCTCTAAGACCTTCACTTCAGTGGAGAGGAATTATTCCATCGGGGATAGGGAGTTGCTAGCCATGAAGTTGGCCTTCTCTGAGTGGAGACATCTGTTGGAGGGGGCCCGTTTTCCCTTCCAAGTCTTCACCGACCACAAAAATTTGGTGTATCTGCAGACAGCTCAGCGGCTTAACTCTCGCCAGGCCAGATGGTCCTTGTTCTTCTCTCGGTTTAATTTCACACTCCATTTCCTCTCTGGAGAGAAGAACATTCGTGCAGACGCTCTCTCTCGCTCTGTGGTGTCCTCTGAAGAGGAGGTAGAGGAGCCTCGGCTTATTATTCCCACAGAGAGCCTGAGAACAGTGGCTCCGGTTTCACTAGAGTCTGTGCCCCCGGGCAAGACTTTTGTGCCTACCAATTTGCGACCGGAGGTACTCTCTTGGGCACATTCGTCCAGGGTTGGTGGACATTTTAGGGCAAAGAGGACATCTGAATTGCTGGCGAGGACATATTGGTGGCCGCATATGGTCCGTGATGTTGGGGACTATGTTCGGGCGTGTGTCTCCTGCGCCAAAAATAAGTCTCCACGACAACGGCCAGCTGGTTTACTTTATCCTTTGCCGGTGGCAGACAGGCCCTGGGAGATGGTTGGGATGGACTTTGTGGTGGGCTTGCCCAAGTCTCGGGGTTGCACCATCATTTGGGTAATCACCGACCATTTCTCTAAAATGGTGCATCTGGTGCCACTACCACGGTTACCTTCTGCACAGGCTCTGGCAGCGTTGTTCGTTAGGCACATCTTCCGTCTACACGGCATGCCGGACAAAATTGTCAGTGACCGAGGTCCCCAGTTTGCGTCTCGGTTCTGGAGAGAGCTTTGTCGTCTACTCAGTATTGAGTTAAATCTCTCTTCAGCGTATCATCCTGAGACGAATGGGTTGGTAGAGAGGGCCTACCAGACCTTGGTCACCTATCTACGACATTTTGTCTCTGCCAGGCAGGATGACTGGGCATCCTTGCTACCATGGGCTGAGTTTGCATTAAACAATGCTGTGGCTGACTCCACCGGACAGACTCCTTTCCTTCTGAACTACGGTCAGCATCCGCGGGTTCCGGTGCCCATGCCCGTGTCTTCCGCCGACTCCAGGGTGGCAGACTGGGCTGTGGAGGCACGGGACATTTGGGACCGTAGCCAGGATGCCATTCAGGCGTCCAAGGAGAGGATGAGGTCCTCTGCCGACGCACATCGGCGACCCGCTCCAACATTTGCTCCTGGGGACTTGGTGTGGCTCTCTGCCCGTAACATCAGGCTGCGAGTTGAGTCCACTAAGTTGGCACCCCGCTACCTGGGTCCTTTCAAGGTCCTCAAGCAGGTTAACCCTGTGGTATACCGTTTGGCTCTTCCACCACGCCTGGGTATCTCCGACACCTTTCATGTATCCCTCCTGAAACCCGTGCTCATGTCCCGGTTTTCTGAGTCATCTGCCGGGACATCGGGTTCATCTACGGATAACCATGAGGTGAACGCCATCGTAGGGTGTAAGGTGGTACGGGGCAAAAAGATTTATTTGGTGGACTGGAGGGGCTATGGGCCTGAGGATAGGTCTTGGGAGCCTGCCGAGCATATTCACGCTCCGCAGCTCATCGCTGTCTTTGAGCGCAGCGAGGCCCAAAGAAGGGGGGGCCCTAGGAGGGGGGTAATGTTAGGGTTCGATTTCCCACTGCTGCACAAGGGGAGTCTCGAACCCGTCCCGCTGCGGTCTCCCATTCATCTCCGGCCGCAGTGGAGCCTGCTCAGCAGAGACGTCGGTCCAGGCGTCTTGCCCAATCCTCTACTGTGCAGTGACTTGCTGCTGCCTTTCCTGGATCTGCTATTATAGCCAGTGCTGGAGCAGTCATCTTTGAGACAAAGTCCTGCGTTTTCCCATCTGAGCATGCCCAGAGTGAGATCTCTCATTGGAGATCAGGGGTCACATGTTCAGGTGCTGCAGCGGCTCCTATTGGTCCGCCAGGAAGGTCATGTAGCTACGTTTGTTTGTAACAGCTTCTCATTGGTCCTTGTTCCTGGAAGGTCCTGTAGCTGTTGCTATAAAAGGGTAGCATGGCTGGGCCGCCATGCGCTAATATCAATCATTGTATGCTATGCGCCAGTGTGGTCATGTGTATGTGTGGATAGGGACCCGGCTGAAATAAGCCACTAGAATACCGACTTAATCGGTGAGGAGTTTGGTATGGTAGCTGGTCAGGGTCGGTGTCCTAGATGCCCTAGATTACCGGCATAACCGGTGAGGAGTTTTGATTGCCGTATTCAGGGTCTGGCGTTCAGACGCCATAGATTGCGGGTGACTCCAGCGAGGACATTAGCAGATGATCACGCTTTATGAACGCGTAGCACTTAACTGTGTACCTGAGAGCCTGACAGGACACAGTACTTTTTCTCAGCGGCCCTGTGACGTAACAGGGTTCGCTTTCAACGCTAGACAGCGCCCTAGCGTGTTTTCTTTGCCACTCAGTTGTGTCTAGTGAGTGCGCACACATCGCCATACAGCGCTGCGGCTCTCCTTCTAGCGGCTCTGTGGAGTAACAGAGTTCGCACTTATTGCCACAGCGCATTACTGCGTTTATGTTGGCGACTCTGCGGGATAACAGAGTTTGCTTCTCACGCCATTTCTACTAGCAGCAGGCTCCGCTTGCACGGTGGACCCCGGGCTGCGAACGCACCTCTCTACATTATATATTTGGTGCGTTCCGCAGACCCTTAACACCTACTTGCCAGAATAGTTCTTCAATGTGTGCATTTAGGAAATTCTGGGGGATATTTTTGAGGTGTTCATGGGCAGTCCTGGGAGTACGCTTAAAAGGTAATGTTAGATAATTATGCAGAAGTATCATTAATGCAAATCTGAAATCAACAATGTAAATCAATCCAGTTCCAAAATTTAGCAAAAGAAGTTGTTAAGAGTTGACTATAAGTTTTTGAATAGTGCAAAAAGCGAGTCAAGATTCATTGGCTGTGGATTAGCAGAATTGGGCTTGCAGTACAATATGGAGAAAATCACAGGAGAGATCAAAAATTAACATCAACATCATAAGATAAAAGGTGTAAGTCTAACAAAGGAGATCATTATGTTGCCTCTTTAAATTCATCACCTTAGACTCCACTTGGCTGCTTAGGTTTGAGTTATTTACTATCCAAGCCATACGACTCAATTAGGCCAGGCAAGATGCCGATACAGGGCTGAACATTGCAGAGTAACTACAAATGTATCCATTCCTAATTTTCTGCTCAATTTTTGGCAGCACAAAGGTAATTCTTTATCCCAACAAGACAAGAAAACATCAAAACTTTTGGAAGGTTATATAGAAACATGTATAGCATAAACATCACCTAACAGAGTATAACAAGTCCTTTCTGACCACTCAACTTTGGACCCATGAAACCAAGGGAAAAGGGAAGGAAATATATATGGGTGCAATACTTTATAACATATCAATAAATGGCCCAATTCTAGAAATTAAATAAAGAAATAAATTTTAAAACTAAATAAGATATAAGAATGGCCTCAGGCCTCTTGGTTCAACTATCGTTGAAATGTTATTAGTCATCCTAAATCTCATACGTAAAAACAAAATTGAACAATTAGCATGCTCGACTGTATGTCCCCGTATGATAGAACAGGTAAAACTACAGTATCTTCCAGGTAGTAAAGAAATATAGAAAAAGTAATTTCACGATTGGGAGATCATTGATGATAGCTGAGGATGTGTTTAGTTACAAATAAATAGGAGAACCGGGGGAAATGATACGCTCATGTTTATTTTGAATGTAATTTGCCTTATCTCTGGGACCAGATAATTGAATTTACTATTAATAAGAAAAGCCTCAAAACTCTGCATTATGAATTAGTTATTTCAAAAATCTCCTTAATAGGAATTAACGTTGATCGTAATGTTTCATCAGTTATTGATCATTGATTGACCTTGACAATTTATCAATTAGTTACTGAAAGGGAAGAAAGGGGGAAGAACCAAGAACTAATTGTCCTTGGAAACAATGTTTTTAATTTTTAAGGAATTTTTTTGAAAAACTGTCAAAACTAAAACAAGTAAAACAGATGTAAAGCTTCAAGGAATTCTTCAAGGATATCTTCAATCACATTGCAATTTAATTTTCTGCTTGATGACTCTCAGTATGGTATAAAGCATATAGATGAAAATCCTTTTTGGTGAGATGATTTAATCGTTGAATTGATTAATGCTATTAAAAAAAATTAAATCAGGATTCATTACAAATTTTTGAACTGACAAATGAAAAATAAGGTTTCTTCATTGCTAAATACTTTATACTACATTGATAGATGTGGTGTTAATAAAAACCAAAAGTCTCCAGGATTGGTTCTTCAAGCCGTTTTCGCCAGAGTTCTACGAAAAAATAGCTTGAAATTATGCAATTTTTGCCATTTTTTTGCTTATGATCTTTCACATCTTTAACCAGCCCAGCTTTGTCAAATTTTAGACAAAGTCATCATTATTTATGCCAAGAAGTGGTGGAAATTACTCCTTTAGCTGGTGTACATTTATGGCTGTGGCGCAAGGAAGTTGAAAAATCCGCCAAGTTAATTAAACAGGTTCAAGCCTCTTAATAAATTTGTCACATCATACTCCAGTTCTCCCTTCATTAATAACGGAGTGCAGAATTGCAGTCTGATGAATCAGGCCCTAAGGCCTCTTTCACACATCCGTTTTTTGCCGTCTGGCGCAATCCAGCTTGTTTTTTAAAAAACGGATCCGGTTTTTGTTTCCGCTGGATCCATTTTTTTCTCATTGAGTTGCAATAGCGCTGGATCTCGCCGCATGTGCTTGCGTTTCGTCCTTTTTTTTCTGGATCCATCTAAAATTTTGTTTCTTGAGGCCGGACACAACGCATGTTGTAACGTTTTTTGCGTCCGTCGAAAAAAACCGACAGCAGCGGATGCGGCGCAACCGGCGGCTCTTGGGTACAATGCAAGTCAATGGGCGAATCCGGCGATCGGAACAGTCTTTTGCCTGATCCAGCCACCACATTCCACTCTCGTTCTCTCTCTCTCTCTTTCTCTCCCTCTCTCTCTCTCTCTCTCTCCTTCCAGACATGCACACACTGCTTTTCTCGGGTACAAAACTTCATAACCGATCCGGATAAAAAACGGATCCGTTGCATTAGTTTTTCCCCAAACTACGCCTAATCCGTCTTTTCACATATTGGACGGATTGTGCCTGACGGCGAAAAACGGATGTGTGAAAGTAGCCTTAGTGTGTCATAAGTGTGTGCAACATGTATGAGTAGAAAGTGCAATAGTACAGATAGACCTTTAGGCAATTAAATACAGTCCATAACGTTACACCATGTGACTGTAGTAGTAAGCTCAGTGAACTGCTTCAGTTACCTCTATAAAAATATAAAGCTGAACTCTGAATTGTTTAGAATGGTACATCAAGAAAATAGGAACTGAATTACTGCCATAGAACGTTGGTTAAGTGCTATATTACATACATGTGAAATTATGGAAAATTTGGAAATGCAAAATTTGGTATATGAAAATTTACAGTAAAAAGAAGGTACTTAGCATGTACATTGGTCAATGTATATGAGCCCAACTGCAGCATCAATGCGTTCCTTATAGTTGGGTCTATGACCTGATAAGACACCTCTCCTGGACTAAAAAACCTACAATATATGGGGCAGGAAAGAACCAGCTTGTTAAAACTACTTGAATCTGAGTTTGCTACAAACAGATAAAGACTGACCAACTAGTGTGAATAGGTGCCAGATAACACAAAATTTGCTATACGAAAATTTACAGTAAAAAGAAGGTACTTATCACCTAGATTGGCCAATATATATGAGCCCAACTGCAGCATCAGGGACCCAACTATAGGGTATGCATTGACGCTGCAGTTGGGCTCTTATACTGTAAACTTTCTTATAGTAAATTTTGCATTTACAAATTTTCCAGAATTTCACATGTACACAATATAGCACTTAATCTTCTATGACAGTAATGCAGTTCCAGTTTTTTAGATGTACCATTCTAAACAATTCAGAGTGCAGCTTTATATTTTCTTAGAATTGTTATGTTAGCTGGCACCTATTCACACTAGTAGGGATGTGCAGGTCAGCCTTTTTCTGTCTTTAAATTTACAGATGAGATGAGATGAGCAAACCCGAACTTAAAAGTTTGGGTTTTGTACTGAAAAGTTAGCGTCTGGTGCTAAACAATTAACCGGGAGTCCGTTGCAATGTTCAGATCCTGGATCATGGGGAAGTCAGTTGCAGAGAAGGAGAGGGAACGAGAGAGAATTTCCCAGATTAGAAGTTCTGGTCTCCATTGTTTTCAATAGGATTTGGGTTCTGGTTCAAGTTCAGATTCAGTTCAGGTATCTGAACTGAACTTTGGAATAAAGTTCAGGTCTTGTAGCAGAACCTGAACTTCCATGAGCCTGCTCATCCCTACTTTAGGCATTCTAGAAGCTTCCGTTTGGTATTGTCATGCTTCTAGGGGTATCTGATAAGTCTACCTGTTTGAGCCACTACTAGAGTGCTTTTTTTTAAAATTTCGTTCTTATTTTGCAAAATTTTAGCAAAACATGCAACTTTTGGCATTAACAAGTTGCAAAAAAGGGTGATAGATAATAAACTAAAGAGCATCTTTGATTTTGTTCAAAATTTATGAACTGCATGAAATGTAAAGAAAATTGTTGCAAAAAGATCAAGGAAGATCACAAGATAAAAAACTGATATAAAAAAATTAAAATATGAATTGTCCCAAATACTTTTTACAATGCTAATAGATAGTTATAAACTATTCAGGTGTATGAAGTAGTGTGGAGTGTAGTTGACCTTTATGGACCTTGTGGTTGACTCCCGTTCAATTTTCCATCTACACTGCTAAATGAGCTGTGGAATGTTTTAAAACTTCCCCTTTCATAAAATTATCATCCAGAAACAGATGGTCTTGCTGTGTATTTTAATCAAATACTTACACAGATGTTAAAAAATTAATCAGCAGTGAACCAAAGCCCTGGGATGAATTGTAGAACATGGCTTATTTAGTGAATTGGGAGGTTCCAGTCAACCGGAGTCTTCTCCATATTGTAAGTTTACAAAGCCCAAGACTGTGATGGAATTAATTACAGAGCACTGACAACACAGAATCTTTGATTTAGATGATTCTAATTAATGTCATGTTGACACTAATACTCACTTAGAAGGAGACTTGTTTTTTCTCGGATGCTCAAAGAGTTAAGACGTAATACATATGTTTGTGTTAAGGGAAAAGGTACAGTAAGTATTAAATATTTCATGAGACTCTATGTTTCATTTAATCTCTCAGACATGATACAGTATTAAATAATTTGTGAAAGCATTAAGATTGCCTGTACAGCTGCACAATTTACACATCCTACCACTCTTGGTGGTAAATTCTGCTATACGGCGTCATTGCCAGCTTTTTTTAAGTCTATCAATGCCACATTTTTAAAGGGATAATGTCATTAGGTCATTTCCAGATATAGAGGTAGTTGGGGCTGTTGATATCATGTCTTTAGATATCTGCAGGCTCAAATGCAAGAGTGGCAAGTATCATGCACCTATCATAATTATCAGGATATGGCCCAGGTTCACAATAATCTACTGTGTATAATTAGGGATGAGCGAGTAGTGAGATATTCGGACTCGCTATACTCGCAACGAGTAGGTCCTAACACTCGGGAATTCAGTATGAGAATGTGTGCGTGTCTGTGTGCGGGCCTCTGTGTGACATAATGCTCCCGCTGTAGATCACACAGCCGCCAAGGTCACCCAAATTATTTTTCACTGTACGGCACCATTGCTGCGTGAGAAATTTCTTTCTGTGCCGCAAGTGAGAAGATGAACTCAGGTGACCTCGGCGGTGGAGTGATCCACAGCGGGAGCAATATCTCTGGTCACTGTATACCGGAGCCACTGGAGAGTGGTCACATCTGCTAATGTGACCACTCTCCACGGGAGATCATTGTGGGACAATCATTATTATATGGACTACTTCGAAATAGGGAGTATATTATTTCTTTATTATTTTTTTTCCAGGTGATCGAGGGCTTTGGGGATTAGCTGTATATGGTGAGTATGTACTCTATGTCTGTATGTTTTTTTTTTTTTACTATTCAACACATTAGACCAGTGATGGCGAACCTATGGCATGCGTGCCAGCGAGGGCACGCAGAGCCCTCTCAGCTTGCACGCGGCCTCGCCTCAATTATTCCCTGCAGCTCCCTCTCACATTGAGCGGCGCGTCCGCTGAGCTGAAAAATGACGTCAGCCGGCCGGCAGCGCCGCTCAATGTGTGAGAGGAAGTGAGAGAAGAAGGAAGCTGCCGGATCGTGGAGAGGTGAGTCTGGCCGCTGTGCCTGTGAAGCTGCTGTGTGTGTGAGACGCTGTGTGTGTGTGTGTGAGACGCTGTGTGTGTGTGAGATGCTGTGTGTGTGAGACGCTGTGTGTGTGTATGTGTGTGTGTGTGAGATGCTGTGTGTGTGTGTGTGTGTGTGAGACGCTGTGTGTGTGTGTGAGACGCTGTGTATGTGTGTGATAGATGAGGAAGCGATATCAGCATTGGAACGGGCAGAGGTGAGTAGTTTTTTTTGTTTTATGCAAGGCCATTATTCAGTATGGAACATCATGTGGGGCCATTATGCTGTATGCATCATGTGGGGCCATTATACTGTATGCATCATCATGTGGGGCCATTATACTGTATGCATCATGTGGGGCCATTATACTGTATGCATCATTATGTGGGGCCATTATTCAGTATGCATCATGTGGGGCCATTATTCAGTATGCATCATGTGGGGCCATTATACTGTATGCATCATCATGTGGGGCCATTATACTGTATGCATCATCATGTGGGGCCATTATACTGTATGCATCATGTGGGGCCATTATACTGTATGCATCATTATGTGGGGCCATTATACTGTATGCATCATGTGGGGCCATTATACTGTATGCATCATTATGTGGGGCCATTATACTGTATGCATCATCATGTGGGGCCATTATACTGTATGCATCATTATGTGGGGCCATTATTCAGTATGCATCATGTGGGGCCATTATACTGTATGCATCATCATGTGGGGCCATTATACTGTATGCATCATCATGTGGGGCCATTATACTGTATGCATCATGTGGGGCCATTATACTGTATGCATCATTATGTGGGGCCATTATACAGTATGCATCATGTGGGGCCATTATACTGTATGCATCATTATGTGGGGCCATTATACTGTATGCATCATGTGGGGCCATTATACTGTATGCATCATTATGTGGGGCCATTATTCAGTATGCATCATGTGGGGCCATTATTCAGTATGCATCATGTGGGGCCATTATACTGTATGCATCATCATGTGGGGCCATTATACCGTATGCATCATGTGTGGCCATTATACAGTATGCAGCATCATGTGGGGTCATTATACAGTATGCAGCATCATGTGGGGCCATTATACAGTATGGAACATCATGTGTGGCCATTATACAGTATGCAGCATCATGTGGGGCCATTATACAGTATGGAACATCATGTGTGGCTATTATACAGTATGCAGCATCATGTGTGGCCATTATACAGTATGGAGTTGTTTTTCTAATCTAAAACCTCAGTATTCCGGTTAAATTGCCGTGTTGGCACTTTGCGATAAATAAGTGGGTTTTAGATTGCTGTTTGGGCACTCGGTCTCAAAAAGGTTTGCCATCACTGCATTAGACTGATGTGTCTCATCATCCGCTAATGCTGTCACTGTAGCAGACATAGCTGGATGGAACTTGTAGTCCCATCGGACGATGCCTGCTTACACACAGCCCCGCAGACCCCCGCAAACACACACATAGATACGCACGGACCCCCGCACATAGACACACACACATTCTCCACACACACACATAGTTTCTGCCCACACACAAACTCCTCACACACATAGTCTTTAGAGCATATGATGAGTCATAGCCTATGACTCATCTATGATGTTGCACGGCCAATCATAGAAATGCCATAACTAAGAAGGCTGGGGCATTACTGAGATTGGCTAACATGCTGGGCGGGAGATTTGAATATTGCAAGGCAAGTAGTGAAATACTCACTATGTTTCAATTACCGCGAGTACCACATTACTCGCCGAGTACCGAATACTTGCGATTATACTCGCTCATCCATATGTATAATGTTTCTTTCTTCTCTTACTGAACACTATAGAAGACATTAAGCCTATGTCCCATCCCCTAATGAGGTTGCTATGGCATTGAAACATGTTTGTTGTCCTATTCTGCCAATATGTATTAGCATACTGGGGTGCTATACATTTTATAAATATAAATTAGCAGGAATACTGCATAAAATAACTGCAGACTTCTGAGACAGATTAGGGACAAACAGGAGAAATTGAACCCTAAAAGTTATTGAGCAATTTGTCCTGAGTACGCTGATACCCCATATATGCAGGTAAACCAGTGTTTGGGCGCATGGCAGAGCTCGGTAGGGAAGGAGTTCCGTTTGACTTTTAAATGCAAACTTGGCTGAAAGATAGAACGCCATGTCGCGTTTGAAGAGCCCCTGATGTGCCTAAACAATAGAAACCCCCACAAATGACACTATTTTGAAAACTAGACCCTCCAAGGAACTTATCTAGATGTGTGGTGAGCATTTTTAATCCCAAGTGCTTAACAGAAGTTTGTAACGTAGAGCCGTAAAAATAAAAAATCATATTTTTTTCACAAAAATGATTTTTCTCCCCCAATTTGTTATTTTCCTAAGCGTAACAGGAGAAATTAGACCCCAAAAGTTACTGTGCAATTTGTCCTGAGTACGCTGATACCCCATATATGGGTGTAAATCACCGTTTGGGCACATGGCAGAGCCCGGGAAGGGAAGGAGTGCCGTTTAACTTTTTCAAAGCAAAATTGGCTGGAATTGAGATTGATCGCCTCGTTTGGAGAGCCCCTGATGTGCCTAAACAGAAAAAATGTCCCAAAAGTGACCCCATTTTGGAATCTAGACCCCCCAAGGAACTTATCTAGATGTGTAGTGAGAACTTTGAACCCCAGGTGTTTCACTAAAGTTTATAATGCCGGCAGTGAAAATAAAAAATCATATTTTTTCCAACAAAAATGATATTTTAATCCCCAATTTTTAATTTTCCCAAGAGTATCAGGAGAAATAAGACCCCAAAAGTTGTTGTCCAATTTGTCCTGAGTTCGCTGAGACTCCATATGTGGGAGAAAACTACTGTTTGGGCACATGACGGTGCTCGAAAGGGAAGTAGTGACATTTTGGAATGCCAGCTTTGATGGAATGGTCTGCAGGCATCATGTCACGTGTATGTCCCTCATGTGCCTAAACAGTGGAAATGCCCCACAAGTGACCCAATTTTGGAAATTAGTCCCCCAAGCAACTTATATTGATGTTCCTTAACAGTGGCAATGCCCAACAAGTGCCACCTTTTTGGAACTAATCTACTGTTTCCTGGTATGTGAATTTTATAAGTGATCCCAGATCTCACCACAGCTCAGCCTGAATGGGAACAGAGCTCGGTGACCGGATGTAACTGCGGTGACTTTGTTAAGATCCCCGCTAGCACCATGAGCCATGAGGCACTCACAGTGTTAGCGAGGATCCCAGCGCAGCATAGACCGGCTTGGAAAAGAGCCCAGTGACCGGAGGTAACCTCTATGACATCACCCCCGGTTACTGAAACTGCATTCCCAGCAGCTCATTCACCAGTGGTTCTCAGCATGGACGGTCGCATCTTGGCACCATCCAGGTTGAAAACTAATTATCATTTTTTCAATAAAAGGACTTTATTCTGACTGTGTGTTCATTTACAATACAACTGAAGGATTAGTAATGGATAGGTGTCTTATAGATGCTTCTCCATTGCTAAGCTGTGGGCTTGTTATCACCTGATGATAGAAAGGTGACATCAACCCCCAAATATTACCCCACTTGCCAACGCTACAAGGCAAGTGGGAAGAGTCGTGGAAAGTGACAGAATTGGCACATCTAATAGATGCACCTTTTCTGGGCAGCTGTGGGCTCCTATTTTTTGGGTGGGGGGGCTATATCAATGGCCCCTTACCAGCCTGAGAATACCAACCCTAAGCTGTGAGCTTTAGAAAGGCTGGTTGTCAAAAATATGGAGGGAACCCACGCCATTTTTTAAAATTAGTTATTTAAATAATTAAAAAACAGCGTGGAGACCCCTTGCTGAAGCTGACAGCTGAGGATTGCAGTCCCAAGCTGTGAGTTTTGCCTGGCTGGTTATAGAAAATACAGGGAAACCCACTCCTTTTTTTCATTTATTTATTTGTAGCTCAAGTTGCGGCTGATGAATACCCCCATCAGCTGCTCCTGCTGTCACTGTTATTAGCAGCAGCAGGGGTAGGCTGATGGGAGTAATAGTCCCATCAGCTGCCGCCTGCTGTCTTTTTTATCACTTAAATGTAATTCTCACCATTCTCCCCTGCTCGCACCAATCGACGGCAGAGCAGGGGAGAATGATGAGGGCAGTGTTCGGCACCCAGCGCTGGGGAACAGCGCTTACTGTAAAACTTCTTCCCTCACACCTGTTTGTTTGGTTCTGATGCAGCACACTGTTGTCACATATGTGCCGCAAGTATTATGCACATGGACACTGACATTTCCAGTACCGTAAATATCAGGATGTGTGTAAGAGGCCTTATAGCGGGTTTTTATGTTTGTCAGCTGTCAAACGGTTAAAGACACTTTTTATTGCAAAAAATTGTTTTTGCATCACCATATTTTGAGAGCTATAATTTTTCCATATTTTAGCCCACAGAGTCATGTGAGGTCATGTTTTTTTTGGGACGAATTGACGTTTTTATTGGTATAATTTTCGGGCACATGACATTTTTTGATCACTTTCTATTCTGACTTTTCAGAGATAGAATGAGCAAAAATCTGTAATTTGTGAATTTCTTTTTTTGGGGGGTATATACCATTCCATGTGTGGTAAAATTGATAAGGCAATTTTATTCTTCAGGTCAGTACAATGACAGAGATACCTCATTTATATTTTTTTTATGTTTTGGTGCTTTTATATAATAAAAACTATTTTATAGAAAAAAAAAATTGATTTTGCATCATTTTATTATGAGAGCTATAACTTTTTTCTTTTTCTGCTGATGGAGCTGTATGGTGGTGTATGGGACAAGATAACCATGTGTATTTATATCCGTCTTTCTGATCGCGTTTTATTCCACTTTTTGTTTGGCGGTATGATGATAAAGCATTGTTTTTGCCTTGTTTTTTTATGGTGTTCACTAAAGGGGTTAAGTAGTGGGACAGTTTTATAGATCGGGTTATTGTGGACGCGGCGATACCAAATATGTGCACTTTTATTGTTCTTATTTATTTTTTTCATTCAAATATTTTTTTAGAGAAAGAATATATATTGATTTTTTATTACTGTTTTTGATTTTTTTAATAATTTTACAATTATTATAAACATTTTTTTTTTACATTTTCCTAAGTTTTTTACTTTGTCCCACTATGGGACAATCATTTTTTGCAGGCTGATCGCTTCTATAGCATGCAGATGAAGGAGCATCTGCATGCCATAGAAGCTGTCAGCGCTGCACTGATAGGGAGACATGCTGATCATGCACTTTGCATGATCAGCAAGTTTCCTATCTCTGGTGACCCATATGTCGTCATGATGACATCCGCTCACCATAGCAACGATCAGGACCCCATCCAAAGGCAGAGGGGCTGTCACCCCTTGTTAAGGGCCTGCGGAACGCACCTAATAGATATTATGGAGAGGTGCGTTCACAGCCCGGGGTCCACCGTGCAGGCGGAGCCTGCTGCTAGTAAAATGGTGCAAGAAGCGAACTCTGTTATCCCGCAGAGTCGCCAAAATAAACGCCGTAACGCGCTGTGGCAATATGTGCGAACTCTGTTATTCCACAGAGCCGCTAGAAGGAGTGCCGCAGCGCTATATGGCGATGTGTGCAAACTCATTTAACACCACTGAGTCGCAAAATAAACACGCTAGGGTGCTGTCTAGCGTTGAAAGCGAACCCTGTTACGTCACAGAGCCGCTGAGAAAAACTTCTGTGTCCTGTCAGGCACCCAGGTACACAGTTGACTGCTAAGCGAATATAGAACGTGATCACGCGCTAATGTCCTCGCAGGAGACACCCGCAATCTATGGCGTCTGAACTCCAGGCCCTGAATACGGCAATCAAACTCCTCACCGGTTATGCCGGTAATCTAGGGCATCTAGGACACCAACCCTGACCAGCTAGCATACCAAACTCCTCACCGATTAAGTCGGTATTCTAGGGGCTTATTTCAGCCGGGCCCTAACCACACACACGCATGACCACACTGGCGCAAAGCATATGACGATTGATATTAGCGCATGGCGGCCCAGCCATGCCACCCTTTTATAGCAACAGCTACAGGACCTGCCAGAAACATGGACCAATGAGAAACTGTTCCAAAACACATGCAGTTTCAGGACCTTCCTGGCGGACCAATAGGAGCTGCTGCAGTACCTGAACATGTGACCCCTGATCTAAAATGAGAGATCTTACCCTGGGCATGCTCAGAAGGCGAAACGCAGGACTTCGTCTCAAAGACGTCTGCTCCAGCACTGGCTATAATAGCAGATCCAGGAGAGGCAGCAGTAAGTCTGCACAGTACTGGAATGGGCAAGACGCTGGGACCGACGTCTCTGCTGAGCAGGCTCCACTGCGGCCGGAAATGAATGGGGGACCGCAGCGAGACTGTTTCGAGACTCCCCTTGTGCAGCAGTGGGAACTCGAACCCTAATATTGCCCCCTACTTTGGGCCTCGCTGCGTTCAAAGGCAGCGATGAGCTGCCGAGCGTGAACATGCTCTGCAGGCTCCCAGGACCTATCCTCAGGCCCATAACCCCTCCAATCCACCAAATAAAATTTTTTGCCTCGTACCACCTTGCACCCATCAAAGGTGTTCACTTCATGATCGTCGGTAGATGAACCCGACGTCCCGGCAGATGACTCGGAAAGCGGGAAATGGCCACGGGTTTCAGGACGGACACGTGAAAGGTGTCGGTGATACCAAGGCGAGGCGGAAGGGCTAGGCGGTAAACCACCGGGTTCTGTTGTGAATGGGTTTGAGATGAGTTCTGAGCAGAGGCTCCCTCTGGTGGTTACAAGCGGTACTAGTGAGGATTGTGAGGACTGGGAATCAGGTGTTACTGATTGGTCTTATATAAGGGAGTAATTTTCCCATCAGGGTTGCCGGTGATCAATTGTTCTGGTCTGAATCCTTCTTTCCAGTTTCCCTTGTAGCCTGCTGTGTCGTGTCTGCATCTCCTGCTATCAGATAAGACAATTTCTTATTTTGTGTTTTTGCTATATTTTTGCATTTTGTCCTGCACTTCTGTGGGGGCCTTCTGGGTCCCCTCCGGGGCTTTTGCCCTCTCAGTTTAGTCCAGCCACTGTGTTTTGTACTTTTGCTTTTTCCAGTTTTTTTTCAGTGGCTGCTGTTTTGATTTTTTTTACACCAGAGAACTAATTTAGGTGGTAGAGGTCGGGTGATCTCAGGTGATTTTGAAATTAGTAGAGTTGGTGTTTTTTCAGGGTTTTCTGAGATTGCAGTAAGTACCCTTCCTGTCCTTTTCTATTTAGATAGTTTGGGCCCCAGCGTTTGCTCATACTATTTTCTTTCTGTGTCAGTATTTCCTCTTGTCTAACCGCCATTACATGTTTGGGGGCTTTCTATTATCTTTGGGGTTCTGCTCCGGGGCAGATAGCTTTCCTATTTCTATCTTTAGGTGTAGTTAGTTTCTCAGGCTGTGACGAGGCGTCTAGGACCAACGTAGGAACGCTCCACGGCTGCCTCTAGTTGCGGTGGTTAGTCAGGGTACTGCAATCTCATAGATTCCAACTGCTCTGGTGTATTTCCTTTTTTACCTGCACTCCTCAGCTACCGTAACATAACAGTATCACCGGCCATAAAAATTGTATGGTACTCACAGAAGGGAAAAAATATTTTGAAGGAAGAAAAGTTGTCAGAGATATTTTTCTGTTTGTTGCATTTTTTTTTTTTTCCCTCTGTATCTCTGGGTGCTGGGGAGGATCTTTTCTCCCAATGGAGTTTGCACAGTTGTCTGGCCGTGTGGATCAGCTTGCCACTGAGGTTCAGAGTATTGCTGCATATCTTGCTAGGTTGCCTGTTGTGGAACCTAGGATCCCCATGCCAGATTTGTTTTTAGGGGATCGAGCTAAGTTTCAGAATTTCAAAAATAATTGTAAATTGTTTCTTGCCTTAAAATCTAAGTCCTCAGGAAACGCAGCGCAGCAGGTTCAAATTATCATCTCTCTCCTGCGCGGCGATCCTCAGGATTGGGCTTTTTCCCTGATACCTGGGGATCCTGTTTTGAGTGATGTTGATGCATTTTTTCAGGCTTTGGGGTTATTGTACGATGAGCCTAATGTCACTGATCAAGCTGAAAAAGCCTTGTTGGCATTAAATCAGGGGCTTGATGACGCTGAGTTATACTGTCAGAGATTCCGTAGGTGGGCAGTCCTGACCAAATGGAATGACGACGCTTTGGCGGCCCTTTTCCGGAAGGGTCTGTCGGATAATGTAAAGGATGTTATGGTGGGATTCCCTGTCCCCTCTGGTCTCAATGATTCTATGTCATTAGCGATTCAAATTGACAGACGTTTGCGTGAGCGGAGAAGTATGCGTGGAGTGGTGTTGCCTTGTGAGCCAGCTGCTGAGCCCATGCAGTGTGATGTCTGAGATTCATTGTTCCGCATTGGCTGGGCATCCCAGAATTTTTGGTACCAGAGACTTGGTTAGTCGGTCCTTTTGGTGGTCTACCTTGTCTCACGATGTCAGGGAATTTGTGCAGTCCTGCGGGACTTGCTCTCGCTCCAAGCCTTGCTCTCGCTCTAGTGGTTTGTTGATGCCATTGCCTGTGCCCAAGAGACCATGGACCCATATCTCTATGGATTTCATTTCCGATCTTCCTGTTTCTCAGAGAATGACCACCATCTGGGTAATTTGTGATAGGTTTTCCAAAATGATACATCTTGTGCCATTACCTAAGTTGCCTTCCTCCTCTGAATTGGTGCCGTTGTTCCTTCAGCACGTGGTTCGTTTACACGGCATTCCTGAGAACATTGTGTCTGACAGAGGAGTCCAGTTTGTTTCCAGATTTTGGAGGACTTTTTGTTCTAAACTGGGTGTTCAATTGTCTTTCTCCTCGGCATTTCATCCTCAGACCAATGGTCAAACTGAGAGAACAAACCAGACATTGGAGACTTATCTAAGATGCTTTGTGTCTGCTGATCAGGATGACTGGGTCTCTTTTTTGCCTTTGACTGAGTTTGCTCTTAATAATAGGGCTAGCTCTGCCACTTTGATGTCTCCGTTTTTCTGTAATTCTGGGTTTCACCCTCGATTTTCTTCAGGACAGACGGAGGCTTCTGTCTGTCCAGGTGTTGACTCTGTTGTTGAGCGTATGCAGCAGATTTGGGACCAGGTAGTGGAGAGGTTGTCCCTCTCTCAGGAGAGGGCCCAGCGGTTTGCTAACCGGCATAGGACTGATGGTCCTCGGTTTAAAGTGGGGGACTTGGTCTGGTTGTCCTCAAAGAATATTCCTATGAGAGTAGCATCTCCTAAATTTATGCCTAGGTTCATTGGACCTTATAAGATCATGGAGATTATTAATCTTGTTTCTTTTCGTTTGCTTCTTCCAGGGACATTTAAGATCCATAACGTGTTCCACAAGTCCTTGTTGAAGAGGTTTGTTGAGCCAGTGGTTCCTGCTGCTGTGCCTCCTGACCCTGTTTTGGTTGAGGGCAATCTGGAGTATGTGGTTGAGAAAATATTGGATTCTCGTTTTTCTATACGAAGACTCCAGTATTTGGTTAAATGGAGAGGTTATGGTCAGGAAGACAATTCTTGGGTGTTTGCTTCGGACATCCATGCTAGGAGACTTATCCGTGCGTATCATAGAACTCATCCTGACCGACCTGGTTGCTCAAATGAGGGTTCGGTGACCCCTCCTCAAGGGGGGGTACTGTTGTGAATGGGTTTGAGATGAGTTCTGAGCAGAGGCTCCCTCTGGTGGTTACAAGCGGTACTAGTGAGGATTGTGAGGACTGGGAATCAGGTGTTACTGATTGGTCTTATATAAGGGAGTCATTTTCCCATCAGGGTTGCCGGTGATCAATTGTTCTGGTCTGAATCCTTCTTTCCAGTTTCCCTTGTAGCCTGCTGTGTCGTGTCTGCATCTCCTGCTATCAGATAAGACAATTTCTTATTTTGTGTTTTTGCTATATTTTTGCATTTTGTCCTGCACTTCTGTGGGGGCCTTCTGGGTCCCCTCCGGGGGCTTTTGCCCTCTCAGTTTAGTCCAGCCACTGTGTTTTGTACTTTTGCTTTTTCCAGTTTTTTTTCAGTGGCTGCTGTTTTGATTTTTTTTTACACCAGAGAACTAATTTAGGTGGTAGAGGTCGTGTGATCTCAGGTGATTTTGAAATTAGTAGAGTTGGTGTTTTTTCAGGGTTTTCTGAGATTGCAGTAAGTACCCTTCCTGTCCTTTTCTATTTAGATAGTTTGGGCCCCAGCGTTTGCTCATACTATTTTCTTTCTGTGTCAGTATTTCCTCTTGTCTAACCGCCATTACATGTTTGGGGCTTTCTATTATCTTTGGGGTTCTGCTCCGGGGCAGATAGCTTTCCTATTTCTATCTTTAGGTGTAGTTAGTTTCTCAGGCTGTGACGAGGCGTCTAGGACCAACGTAGGAACGCTCCACGGCTGCCTCTAGTTGCGGTGGTTAGTCAGGGTACTGCAATCTCATAGATTCCAACTGCTCTGGTGTATTTCCTTTTTTACCTGCACTCCTCAGCTACCGTAACATAACAGGGTTCACCTGCTCAAGAACTTTAAAGGGGCCCAAAAAGCGAGGTGCCAACTTGGTGGACTCTACACGTAGACTGATATTTCGGTCACCTGGAGGAAATGTAGGTGCGGGGCGCCGATGGGCATCGGCCGAAGACTTCATCCTCTCTTTGGAGGCCTGAATGGCATCCTGGGTGTGGTCCCAAATGTCCCGTGCCTCCACAGCCCAGTCTGCCACCCTGAAATCAGCGGAAGACACGGGCATGGGCACTGGTACCCGCGGATGCTGACCGTAGTTCAGGAGGAATGGGGTCTGTCCGGTGGAGTCAGCCACAGCATTATTTAGAGCAAACTCAGTCCACAGTAGCAAGGATGCCCAGTCATCCTGCCTGGCAGAGACAAAATGTCGCAAATATGTGACCAAGGTCTGGTTGGCCCTCTCTACCAACCCATCCGTCTCGGGATGGTATGCAGAGGAGAGATTCAGCTCAATGCTGAGTAAACGACACAGCTCTCTCCAGAACCGAGACGCAAACTGGGGACCTCGATCACTGACAATTTTATCAGGCATACAGTGTAGGCGGAAAATATGCCTAATAAACAATGCTGCCAAGGTCCGTGCAGATGGTAACCGTGGTAATGTCACTAAGTGCACATTTTGGAGAAGTGGTCGGTTATCACCCAGATGATGGTGCAGCCCCGAGACTTGGGTAAGCCCACCACAAAATCCATCCCGACCATCTCCCAAGGCCTGTCTGCCACCGGTAAAAGGAAAAGTAGCCCAGCTGGCCGTTGTCGAGGGGACTTATTTTTGGCGCAGGAGACGCACGCCTGAACGTATTCCCTGACATCATGGACCATATGTGGCCACCAGTATGTCCTCGCCAGCAACTCAGATGTCCTTTTTGCCCCAAAATGTCCACCCACCCTGGACGAATGTGCCCAAGAGAGTACCTCCGGTCGCAAATTGGTGGGCACAAAAGTCTTGCCCGGAGGCACAGACTCAAGCGAAACCGGGGCCACAGATCTTAGGCTCTCTGTGGGGACAATCAACCGAGGCTCCTCCACCTCCTCAGAGGACACCACGGAGCGAGAAAGCACATCGGCCCGAATGTTCTTCTCACCGGAGAGGAAATGGAGGGTGAAATGAAACTGGGAGAAGAACAGGGACCATCTGGCCTGACGATAATTTAGCCGCTGGGCGGTCTGTAAATAGACCAAATTTTTGTGGTCAGTGAAAACTTGAAAGGGAAAGCGAGCCCCTCCAGGAGATGTCTCCACTCGGAAAAGGCCAACTTCTTGGCTAGCAACTCCCTATCCCCAATGGAATAATTCCTCTCCGCTGGTGTGAAGGTCTTGGAAAAGAAGAAACAAGGATGTTTCCGACCTTGAGCATCTTTTTGAAAAAGGACTGCTCCAGCACCAACGGACGAGGCATCGACCTCCAATAAAAAATGCTTATCAACCTCGGGGCGATGTAAGATGGGAGCGCTAGCAAAATGGGACTTAATTGAAGTAAAGGCCTTGGAGACCTCCTCTGACCACAATTTGGGATTAGCTCCCTTCTTGGTGAGGGCTACCAAGGGAGCTACCAAAATGGAGAAGTGGGGAATGAATTGGCGATAGTAATTAATGAACCCCATAAAGCACTGCACCGCTTTAAGAGAATGGAGTTCTTGCCAATCCATCACAGCCTGTAGTTTGGCAGGATCCATAGCCAGTCCCTGGGCGCAGATGATATAGCCCAGGAAAGGTAAAGACTCCTGCTCAAACATGCATTTCTCCAACTTTGCATAAAGGGAGTTCGCCCGTAACAGGTCGAAGACTTTGCAGACATCCCTCCAGTGAGAATCAATATCTGGAGAAAAGATGAGAATATCATCCAGATAGACTACTACAGAGGTGGAAAGCATATCCTGGAAGATATCATTGACAAAGTCTTGGAAAACGGCTGGGGCATTACAGAGCCCGAAGGGCATCACCAGGTATTCATAATGCCCATCCCTGGTATTAAAAGCCGTCTTCCATTCGTCCCCCTCACGGATGCGAATCAGGTTATAAGCACCACGCAGATCTAATTTAGTAAATACCCTTGCTCCCCGAAGCCTATCAAAGAGCTCAGAGATCAGGGGCAACGGGTACTTATTCTTAACGGTGATGGCGTTAAGACCTCTGTAATCTATACACGGATGTAATTCTCCACTCTTCTTCTGCACGAAGAAGAACCCCGCTCCTGCTGGTGACACCGACTTCCTAATGAACCCTCTTGCAAGATTCTCCTGGATATATTGAGACATAGCCTCTGTCTCAGGAAGAGAGAGGGGATAGACCCTTCCCCGAGGAGGTTCTGCTCCAGGCAAGAGGTCAATAGGACGGTCGTAGGGACGATGGGGCGGCAGAGTCTCCGCAGCCTTTTTAGAGAACACGTCTGCATATGACTGATAACACTTGGGAAGAGGAGAAAGATCTGTGGGTATCTCTGTAGTGGTAACCTGAATGCACTCCCTGACACATCTGTCCTTGCATGACTCACTCCAACCCAGTATCCTACCGGAGGTCCACTCAATATGAGCGGAGTGGGAACGGAGCAAGGGTACTCCCAGTAGGATTTCGTCTATTCCCTCGGGAAGGATGAGAAGGGAAATAATTTCCTGATGGGAAGGGGGTACACACAAAGTAAGAGGGACAGTCTGATGTGTAATTGGCGAGGGCAATGTCAACCCATTCACTACCCGGACAGTCACTGGTTTGTCGAGCGCTACCAGATGTATTGCGTTGCGACGAGCAAAGGTGGATGACATGAAATTCCCCTCTGCTCCTGAGTCCACACAAAGCTCGACTGTAAGTGTGGAAGAGTCCACAGTGACTGTCCCTTTAAATGTCATATTGGAGGAAAATACCGCTGTCTCTAGTGAACCTCCTCCCAGGGCCACTAGACGCTATTGCTTCCCCGATCGCTGTGGACATTTGTTGGCATAGTGTCCTGTCTGCTGAAAAAGGTTACAGACCACAGATACTCGGACGACTCGAGATTTAGGTCCTGCAGGAGGAACCTCTGTGGCCTTTTGGGATACGGACGCCAGTTCAGGGGATTCGAGAGGTGTGGCAAAGGTGGGAGCCAATCGAATCCTCTGCCTACACTGGGCCCGCTCCAACCTCCACTCGTGAAAACGGAGGTCGATGCGGGTAGATATGGAGATAAGCTTCTCCAGTGTGGCGGGAATCTCCCTGGTAGCCAAAGCGTCTTTAACATGGTCAGCCAGTCCTCGACAGTAGACTGGAATGAGAACTTTATCCGACCAGTCTAGCTCTGAGGCCAGAGTCTGAAACTGGATGGAAAACTGACTGACCAAAGACGAACCCTGTGCCAATGCCAGCAGTTGTAGCGCCGTATCGTGGGTGACCTGAGGTCCTAAAAAGACCTTTTTAAGAGCCTCCAGGAAACGAGAAGCACTCCGCACCACACTATCGTCGCGCTCCCACAGCGGCGTTGCCCACTCCAATGCTCTGCCCGAGATTAGAGACAGTACAAAACCCACTTGTGCCCGATCCATGGGAAAACATGCAGCCAGAAGCTCGAGCTGTATAGAGCACTGACTCACGAATCCCCGACATTGCTTGCTGTCACCAGCAAACTTGTCAGGAAGTGGGAGGTGGGATAATGTAGGGGCAGAGGTGGCAAAGGACAAACTAGCTGCAGCCACGCTAGCAGCCTGAACAGCAACTGCGGTAACATCCACAGCTGAGGTTGTGCACTCAAGAGCCGCCAGCCTACCCTCCAGCTGCTGGATGTACTGTGGTAGACGCTGGTCATCCGCCATTTTACTAGCCAGACCCTGGCGCTAATATTATGTTAAGGGCCTGCGGAACGCACCTAATATATATTATGGAGAGGTGCGTTCGCAGCCCGGGGTTCACCGTGCAGGCGGAGCCTGCTGCTAGTAAAATGGCGCAAGAAGCGAACTCTGTTATCCCGCAGAGTCGCCAAAATAAACGCCGTAACGCGCTGTGGCAATATGTGCGAACTCTGTTATTCCACAGAACCGCTAAAAGGAGTGCCACAGCGCTATATGGCGATGTGTGCGAACTCACTTAACACCACTGAGTCACAAAATAAACACGCTAGGGCGCTGTCTAGCGTTGAAAGCGAACCCTGTTACGTCACAGAGCCGCTGAGAAAAACTTCTGTGTCCTGTCAGGCACCCAGGTACACAGTTGACTGCTAAGTGAACATAGAACGTGATCATGCGCTAATGTCCTAGCGGGAGACACCCGCAATCTATGGCGTCTGAACGCCAGGCCCTGAATACGGCAATCAAACTCCTCACCGGTTATGCCGGTAATCTAGGGCATCTAGGACACCGACCCTGACCAGCTAGCATACCAAACTCCTCACCGATTAAGTCGGTATTCTAGGGGCTTATTTCAGCCGGGCCCTAACCACACACACGCATGACTACACTGGCGCAAAGCATATGACGATTGATATTAGCGCATGGCGGCCCAGCCATTCCACCCTTTTATAGCAACAGCTACAGGACCTGCCAGAAACAAGGACCAATGAGAAACTGTTCCAAAACACATGCAGTTTCAGGACCTTCCTGGCAGACCAATAGGAGCTGCTGCAGTACCTGAACATGTGACCCCTGATCTCCAGTGAGAGATCTTACCCCGGGAATGCTCAGAAGGGAAACGCAGGACTTCGTCACAAAGACGTCTGCTCCAGCACTGGCTATAATAGCAGATCCAGGAGAGGCAGCAGTGAGTCTCTGCACAGTACTGGAATGGGCAAGACGCTGGGACCGACGTCTCTGCTGAGCAGGCTCCACTGCGGCCGGAGACAAATGGGGGACCGCAGCGGGACTGTTTCGAGACTCCCCTTGTGAAGCAGCAGGAACTCGAACCGTGACACCCCTGTGCAGGCTTCTGGAATGCTGCGATCTTGTTCGATCGCAGTATTTTGGGGGTTAAAGTGCCGGGAGTGCCTAGTGCCGGGTGTTAGCTGTCAGAATCAGCTGACACCCAATGGCGATCAGCAGCGCACCCCTCGTGAGCACAGCGATCGCTTAAACGTAATGATCCGCCCATGGGCAAATTGGCCCAGGTCACATGGACTGATCATTACGTCTGATGTCAGAAAGGGGTTAACACAGGGTAAACTAACCAGTGGAGCATGGTTACAAACTGCAACATATTAATTTCTCTTTTGGATACGCAGGGATTTTTTATTCAGAATTTCCCCATAGACTTGCATTAGGCGATGAAATTCCGCAGGTAAAAAATGCACTTGAGTTTTAAGTGCGTCTCAGTGGTGGAAAAACAAAAAATGCATGTAATCCACACCAAAGTGTATCAATAAAGTTTTATCTTAGCCAAATACCAGGAAAAACAAAGTAGCTTTATTCAAAGCATGACACACCAAAGAGAGACAAAAACTACAGTATCAAAAACTCAATAAAAACCACACACAAAAACACAATAAAAAATGCAGTTAACCTATTTTAAATAATAGGTGCAGAAATTATGCAAAAACCACATCAAAAGCTCATCGTGGGAAAATATCCTAAGAGTGTTTTAGCAATTGAGTTTCTCAGAGCTCATAACTAGAGATGGGCGGACACTAGTGTTGAGCATTCCGATACCGCAAGTATCGGGTATCGGCCGATATTCGCGTTATTGGAATTCCGATACTTAATTCCGATACTTTTTCAATATCGTATACCGGAATCGGAAGTTCCCATAATTCTTTGAGAGGCAATGTGATTTTAGTCAGCCAATGAGGAATCCTACGAAGTGTGGGCACATCCTGTAATGCTGCGGTCATCTTAACTAATGGCATGGCTGTGATTGGCTGCTGAAATGATGTCAGAATGCACTATAAAAGGCGCCGCAGCCATTTTAGCGTCACTGTGCTGTGAACTCAGTAAGGGACAGAACGCTGCTGTGCTGACTCTGAGGGACAGTTAGATATTGCGATTTTGTGTACTACTGTGCTTGAGGCAGGCTAGTTTACCAACCGCTGTGTAAAGCTTCATTTTGCCAGTGTTGTTTTAACAGCTCTGTGCAAGGTGTGTGTGTGACAGTGCAGGTGACGCTGCAGTTTGCTCTGCATCCACCGCTGTTTGTAGGCATCTGCACGTGTCACTGACTCTTTTTTTTTTTTATTTATTTAGTGGAATTGGTGCAGCTCCATTATATTAGAAAAAAATCAAATCTATTAGTGTGACGTGCTTCCATCCGTATACAATACATTGGTTGCAAACACTATAGAAGTACAGAAAGGAGCTTTTCACAGATAGTGAATAGTTGTGTTTCAGTGTTCACTGCAGTCTGTGAGGTTTTGATTTTTTGAGTGCAGATCACGCTCCAGTTAGTTCTTCAACCACTGCTGGTTGTAGTCTGCTGAGCGTGTGTCACTGCCTCATCCTTCACATTTTTCTCTAATTGGTGCTGCTCCATTTTAGTGGAAAAAAATCTAATCTATTAGTGTGACGCGCTTCCATCCGTATACAATACATTGGTTGCAAACACTATAGAAGTACACAAAGGGGCCTTTAACAGCTACAGAACAGTTGTGTTTCAGTGTTCACTGTAGTCTGTGAGCTTTTCATTTTGTGAGTGCAGATTACGCTCCAGTTTGTTCTTCAACCACTGCCGGTTGTAGTCTGCTGAGCGTGTGTCACTGCCTCATCCTTCACTTTTTTCTCTAATTGGTGCTGCTCCATTTTAGTGGAAAAAAATCTAATCTATTAGTGTGACGCGCTTCCATCCGTATACAATACATTGGTTGCAAACACTATAGAAGTACACAAAGGGGCCTTTAACAGCTACAGAACAGTTGTGTTTCAGTGTTCACTGTAGTCTGTGAGCTTTTCATTTTGTGAGTGCAGATTACGCTCCAGTTTGTTCTTCAACCACTGCCGGTTGTAGTCTGCTGAGCGTGTGTCACTGCCTCATCCTTCACATTTTTCTCTAATTGGTGCTGCTCCATTTTAGTGGAAAAAAATCTAATCTATTAGTGTGACGCGCTTCCATCCGTATACAATACATTGGTTGCAAACACTATAGAAGTACACAAAGGGGCCTTTAACAGCTACAGAACAGTTGTGTTTCAGTGTTCACTGTAGTCTGTGAGCTTTTCATTTTGTGAGTGCAGATTACGCTCCAGTTTGTTCTTCAACCACTGCCGGTTGTAGTCTGCTGAGCGTGTGTCACTGCCTCATCCTTCACATTTTTCTCTAATTGGTGCTGCTCCATTTTAGTGGAAAAAAATCTAATCTATTAGTGTGACGCGCTTCCATCCGTATACAATACATTGGTTGCAAACACTATATAAGTACACAAAGGGGCCTTTAACAGCTACAGAACAGTTGTGTTTCAGTGTTCACTGTAGTCTGTGAGCTTTTCATTTTGTGAGTGCAGATTACGCTCCAGTTTGTTCTTCAACCACTGCCGGTTGTAGTCTGCTGAGCGTGTGTCACTGCCTCATCCTTCACATTTTTCTCTAATTGGTGCTGCTCCATTTTAGTGGAAAAAAATCTAATCTATTAGTGTGACGCGCTTCCATCCGTATACAATACATTGGTTGCAAACACTATAGAAGTACACAAAGGGGCCTTTCACAGATACTGAACAGTTGTCTGCAGGGTTCACTGTAGTCTGTGAGGAATAACCACACTTAGGCCTTAACTTTTCTGACTTTCTTTATCAATCTACCAAGATGAAGAAGTCAGTGAGTAAGGCACGTGGTCGTGGTCGAGGCCGTGGATTTTCAGCAGGGAGAGGACGTGGGGATTCTGTGGCTGCTGCCGCACCCAGTGACACAGCATCCACCAGTTTTCCCCGTGAGCGTTCCTTTATGCGCACTTTTGTAGGAGCTCAGCGTACCCACCTGCTGCGTGAAGAACAAATTGAAGCCGTTGTTGGTTGGATGGCAGCCAATGCATCGACTTCAATAGCTTCCACCTCCTCTCAGGACCACAGCACTGTTGAACAACCATCAGTCTCTTCACCGCCTGCCAAATTGCCCAGGCAGTCAGAGAGCTCTGTACAGGAGCCAGCTGAGTCTCTGCTTCTGTTCTCAGAATCTGTTGGCTTGGAAACAGGGGCCCAGCCAAGCAGCATTCTGGAATGTGAAGAAGAGGCAGTATGCAGTGATGCGCAACAGCTGTGTCTCTCTGAATCTGAAGAGGCGGGTGAGCCAGTGCCGATGGTCAGCACACCGCAGAACGCATCTGATGATGATGAGACTCAGTTGCCAGTTTCTGTTGAGCATGGTGCTGGCCAGACCACCCAACAACAGCAGGTGTTGGAAGAGGGTAGTGGTGGAGATGATGAGGTCCAAGACCCAACATGGCGTGAGGAACAGGAAGGTGGTGGGAGCAGCTCTGAGGAAGAGATTGCACCAACGGTCCAAACAGTAGGGAGAGGTAGGCTGCAGACTCGCTTGCCTGTAGCCTCCAGTTTGGCACCCGTTCGGAGCAGTTCTCTTCCAACAGCCAAACCGGGCGCTCCCAGGACTTGCTCTGCGTGGTCCTTTTTTGATACAGTTGCAGATGATATTTGCTATGTAAAATGCAAGCTGTGTAATCAAAAAATTAAAAGAGGTAAAAGTGTCAGTAACCTTAATACAACAAATATGTGGAAACATGTGCGGTCAAAGCACTTTGTTGAGTTACAAAGACACACTGGAGATGTAGGCCAACCTACAGCAGCACCTACATCTTCAGCTCGTGTTGGAGCCTCTTCCTCCAGTTCACACACAGCTGGTTCGGCTTCCTCAAAGGATCGCCATGGAAGAACCTCTGTCACTGTTGTCCAGAGACACAGTGTTATTCCACCCACAGCTGCAAGTTCCCTGTCATCCTCACACACCCAGGCCACAAAACAGCCATCGGTAGCACAGGCATGGGATAAAAGACGGCCATACTCGGCAAACCATCCACGAGCACAGGCTCTGAATGCTGGCATTGCAAAACTCCTGTCCCTTGAAATGCTGTCATTCAGGCTGGTGGAGACTGACAGTTTCCGTGAATTAATGGCATTGGCAGTCCCACATTACAATGTGCCCAGCCGATTTTATTTCAGCAGGCAAGCCGTCCCTGGTCTGCAAAAGCATGTTGAGGCAAAAATTAAACATGTGCTACTAAACGCCGTCAGTAGCAAGGTCCACCTGACCACCGATGCGTTGACCAGTACCCATGGCCAGGGACGATACCTTTCACTCACTGCCCATTGGGTGAATGTTGTGGAGCCGGGTACAGATCTTGCGAGTGGCGCTGTACGTGTTCTGCCAACTCCAAGGATTGCCGGAATCAAGTCTGTCCACATTGACTCCTCCTCCTACTCCAGTTCCTCAGAATCATCGCTGCAGGAGCCGTCACGGTCTACCTCCACATGGACCCGTGGACGCTTACCTGATGCGACCGATATGAGCACAGCCGTGGCCAAACGGCAACAGGCCGTTCTGAAATTAATTCCCATGGGGAATCGAAGCCACACAGCGCAGGAGGTCTGGAATGCCATCAAGCAGGAGAGCGACGTGTGGTTTTTGCCAGCGAATCTCCAGCCAGGCTTGGTAGTGTGTGACAATGGCCGAAATCTGGTGGCAGCTCTGGGCCTTGGCAACCTCACTCACATACCATGTCTGGCACATGTGCTCAACTTGGTCGTGCAGAGTTTTTTGAGGGACTATCCGGATCTTGATGCACTGCTGCACAAGGTCCGCCTAGAGTGCGCTCACTTGCGACGTTCCAGCATGGCCAGATCGCGCATTGCAGCTCTGCAACGCAGATTGCGCCTTCCTGAACATTGCATCATATGTGACGTATCCACCAGGTGGAATTCAACGTTACATATGTTGGAGCGGTTGTGTGAGCAGCAGCCAGCAGTTATGGAGTATCAGCTGCATCAGGCGCAATCAACACGCAATTTGCGCCGTCCACACTTCACCATTAATGAGTGGGCCACTATGAAGGACATGTGCCACGTTTTGCGTGCGTTTGATGAGTCAACGCGGATGGCGAGTGCAGATGATGCACTAGTCAGCCTGACTGTCCCCCTTATCTGCCTGCTTCAAAAAACACTGCAAGCAATAAGGGATGAGGTTTTGGAAGAGGTGGAGGATGAGGAGTCACAAATTCCATCACCTTCTGGAAAGTCAGCGCAATGTGGTTCCTCACAAAGGGCTGGGCAGGGCTCACATTGTGAGGAGGATGAGGAGGAGGAGTCAATGGAGGAGGAAGACATCGCTCCAGAGGGAGGTACACAACGCTCTAGTCAGTATGTAGAGCGAGGGTGGGGTGATGCAGAGCAGGCAGAGATAACGCCTCTTGCAGAGGACAGCGTTTCTTTGCCAGTTGGGAGTCTGCAGCACATGGTTGATTTCATGCTGCAGTGCCTAAGAAACGACCGCCGCATCGCCCACATTCTCACGACGTCTGATTATTGGGTGTACACCCTCCTAGACCCTCGCTACCGGGACAACGTCAAAAGCCTCATCACACCGTTGAACCGGGAGCGTAAAATGCGGGAGTACCAAGACACACTGGTGCAATCCCTAATGTTCTACCTTACTGCCGAGAGCACTGCTGCTGCTACTGCTTTACAAAGCAGCTCTGTGCGTCGAGGCAGTGTAGAGAGCTCTGCAACAAGAGGGAGCACACGCAGTGCCTCTGCACAGGGAAAGACCAGTATGTTAAAAATGTGGCAAAGTTTTGTGGCAGCGCCACAAATGTCTACACCATCCGAGAGGGCTCCAGTCAGCGGGAGGCAACGTATCCGTCAGATGGTGACAGACTACTTGGCTTTGCCTCTCAGTGTACTCCCAGATGGCTCTTCCCCATTCAAGTTTTGGGTCTCTAAGCTGGATACATGGCCAGAGCTTAGCCAGTATGCATTGGAGGTGCTGGCTTGCCCTGCTGCCAGTGTATTATCGGAGCGCGTCTTTAGTGCTGCAGGTGGTGTACTAACAGACCGTCGCATGCGACTATCCTCCGATAATGTAGACCGGCTTACTTTTCTGAAAATGAACAAGGCATGGATCTCGCCAGAATTTGTCTGTCCGTTTTCAGATTAAATAACTGGTTCGCAACGTTATCCATGTCTCCTGTTATGTTCATCTTTCTACCACCTGAACTCTACTCCCTGGGCTCCAACACTGCCAGTTGCTGCTCAGAAGTGTCGTGTCCACAGAACAAAACACAAGCTCTACTGTTAGTGGGGTTCAGTAACGCCAGCTGTTCCCCTGCTGTGTCAACGGCAAGAAGTCTCCTGTTCCCGACACATGGACAGAAAAACACATGACCAACATGCTCCAAATAGGGAAGAGCCGTCACCCTGCTTGTTATGCTGAAAACATGAAATTGTGAAGTTTTGCAGGCCTAGAATGATAAATTTTTATGACAAATATGGACAAATAATAATTTGTCATCACAGCGCATATCTGCACATGTCTATTAGAAATGGTAACAAAAAATAAAACATAGTCTACTCTTCACATTTTGAAATTAATGCATAAAAGTACATTTCAGACTTATGAATTAATGCTTTTTAAGGAACTTTATCTGTACCTGTAAGATAATGCAGTCAATGGATGTACGAATCATTAAATCCTCATCATCATCATCACGAGTTTTATTTATGACAGACATTATAAAATACACATACTGATGCCAACTGTAACTTCAAACACCATATATGAAATGGCCATCATGTAAACATGGTAATAATGTCCAATAATAAATTATTACATCTAGAAAATGCATCATGCATACTGACAATAGGTAGTTATACCTGCAAGTGCTGTTGAAACAACCACAAGAGATATAAATTAATACTGGTATATAGGTATCACAGTGCATAGTTACTCATGGACAATGTTGATGTAATACTGTATCTCAATTAAGTCAGCGTCAACCATTAGGCTTGTTAGTCTTGTACATTGTTAAAGAGGGAACGTAATTTTTTTGTTTGTCATAGGTGGAGTATTACACATTAAATTATTACTGCTGTATTTTTTTTTGCGTCCCTAGTGCGCAATAACGCAGCCTAACCTCACATTTGATAGTCAGCTAATTGCCACACGCTACCCTACCCTACGCGTGACAGTAGGAAGGTAGTGTTGACGGATAAAGCTTTGCGCAACCAGACATTCTTTTACCCTCTTCAACACTCTACAAGCAAAAAATGCATGATTTCAGCCGCAGACTTTATTGACGTACAGTATAACATCGGCATTACCCATCAGAGGCTGTCCACTGTCTGATACAGACATAGAATATACCTTTGCTATCCGTAGCCTTTGTTTCACCTACACTTGCAGGCACACACTTAAATTGTGACAAACAATGCCTAATGTTTTTTTAAATGGTTATTTTTTATTGTACATTATTGTGTCATCAATCACATTGATGAGTCCATGCTGGACAAGTCATACATGCTATAGAAAGTTACGATTTTATGAACTTAAATAATTGAAATGTCTGTGACTGTCACATAAAATTTGCGATGATGATGATGAGTGACTATTACAAAATCCATTGTCTTCACTATGTTATGGTTTAACATAGCGTTCCTTAAGCATTATTCATAAAAAAAAAAATGGACTTTTATTCTTAAATTTACAACACTATATTTTGTTACCAATTTTTGGGTGTTTGTTTGTTCCATTTATTTTTGGCATGTGCATATATGCGTTTATATTTGTATTTTCTTTATTTTTCCTTCTTGAAATTAGAAAACATGTGTATCTTTGTACCGTGTTAGCCAGTAGATAGAAAAATATTTAGACTTCAGAGTCAGCAGTGGTTGATACCTTTTAATGGATAACTGAAAAGATGGAAACAAATTGCAAGCTTTCAAGGCTACTCACGTCTCTTCATCAGGGAAAGACTAACTAAAAAAATTAAGCATCACATATTTCTATACACAACAGGACACAGGAATAGTGCAATAGGTAAGACAAGTAAGTGACGTGTATCAGAACTGTCATTATCTCACAGGGATGAACATAAATATTGGAACAGTTCCTAGATAAGGATAGAAAGTTTGATTGCCCTCTCATTGGCGTATTTTTTTGGGTTTTCATGACCCTGGAAGGGCATAGACGCAGATTCCTTAATTGATATAGAATGACATAAATCCATGTGATCTATTCATTCCATCACTAACAGTGTCAAAGGTCATGATGAGCTTATATTCTGAAACCTTTGTACGTTTCTCATATTTGAAGTTATATTTTAATACCAGTAATTCCATATCCATGATGCTATGACCGGTCATACAAAAGTCTTTTGCCACAGGTAAATTCATTAATTTATCTGTGATTGTGTGGCGCTGATAATTCATCCTTGTTCTCCTTTTTGTTGCCGGTCTCCCTCACTTGTCCCTCCCTCACTTGTCTTAGCTATTCCTGTGTCCTGTTGTGTGTAGAAATATGTGATTCTTCATTTTTGGCTTTACTCTTAGCCTGATGAAGACACCTGAGTAGTCTCGAAAGCTTTGAATTTGTTACCATATTTTCAGTTAGCCATTAAACGTTATCAACCACAGAGGACTGTCAAGTATAAATATTTTTCTATTCTTGTAATTGAAATTTATCATTTTATTGTTGTAGTAAAAGTTCATTTATTCTTGTTTGAAGTACATACATTTGCAATGGCCACGTAACAAGGCAATAACTCAATATTTTGTGCCTACACCCTCCTTGACCCTGGGCTTCAACAGCGCCAGTTGCTGCTCAGAAGTGTTAGATGCACAGATGAAAACAATCGCTGATGTGTTTGTGGGGTTCAGTAACGCCTGCTGTTCCCCTGCTGTGTGTCTGGCAAAAATTACTGCTGCTAACTACAACTTCAACTTCAAACGTCTCATACTAGGCCTCTGCCTACACCCTCCTTGACCCCGGGCTTCAACAGCGCCAGTTGCTGCTCAGAAGTGTTAGATGCACAGATGAAAACAATCGCTGATGTGTTTGTGGGTTCAGTAACGCCTGCTGTTCCCCTGCTGTGTGTCTGGCAAAAATTACTGCTGCTAACTACAACTTCAACTTCAAACGTCTCATACTAGGCCTCTGCCTACACCCTCCTTGACCCTGGGCTTCAACAGCGCCAGTTGCTGCTCAGAAGTGTTAGATGCACAGATGAAAACAATCGCTGATGTGTTTGTGGGGTTCAGTAACGCCTGCTGTTCCCCTGCTGTGTGTCTGGCAAAAATTACTGCTGCTAACTACAACTTCAACTTCAAACGTCTCATACTAGGCCTCTGCCTACACCCTCCTTGACCCTGGGCTTCAACAGCGCCAGTTGCTGCTCAGAAGTGTTAGATGCACAGATGAAAACAATCGCTGATGTGTTTGTGGGGTTCAGTAACGCCTGCTGTTCCCCTGCTGTGTGTCTGGCAAAAATTACTGCTGCTAACTACAACTTCAACTTCAAACGTCTCATACTAGGCCTCTGCCTACACCCTCCTTGACCCTGGGCTTCAACAGCGCCAGTTGCTGCTCAGAAGTGTTAGATGCACAGATGAAAACAATCGCTGATGTGTTTGTGGGTTCAGTAACGCCTGCTGTTCCCCTGCTGTGTCCGGCAAAAATTACTGCTAGCTACCTAATCATGGTGAAAAAAACATGACATCTCAAAGTGTCTAGTGCTACACATAGATATGAGGCTACACCATGATTTCTAAGCTGTAAACATTTGAAACGTCAACTTTCAAACCATAAAATGATTTGTCTTTGTCACAAATCTGTAACAAAATAATTGTGACATATTATTACAGATATGCACATGTCGAAAACAAATGCAAACACAAAAGCCTACTTATGCTATAGGATACTGATGGTCAACCTTGTCACTCCATAGCTTAGACAAATCCAACTCACATCATGATGACTCAAATACTGCAATGTTGTAAGTGCATAATGTGGGTTGAACTTTGACAACTGCTGCAGTGCGAAGGTTATACTTCAGTGTTCTTGCCTTTGAAATAAAAGCATACAAGTAAATATAATATCCAATGTTGATTAAGGGACGTGATGTACACCTGTAATATTGTGCAAACAATGCATGTAGGAATAGTCCTCTTCAACATTACTTATATTTGTGTCATTTTAAAAAATACATATTTGATTAGAAAGTTAACAGCCCATATCATAAAGGTCCTTCATGTAAACATGATAATCGCTAACAAAAATCATGCATTACCTTGGTAAAGTCAATAGTGCATAGTCACAATAGCAAAATATATACCTGTAAGTGGTGCTGAAAGAGCGACAACTGATAGAATAGGTGAATGATATCTATTTATCAGACTGAATAGCGACACCTGTACAATGTCGATATAATACTGTACCTTAACAAAACAGCTGTGTCACACCTCACACGCATTTTTCTTGTAGCTTGTTATGTAATAGGGCACATGCGTGTATGTTTCATCATAGGTGCATGTTTACTGAGTAAAGCAGTCATGACAACGCCTTTGTGTTGTCGGTACGCTTGCGATGATGAACGATGCGCACCGTGAATGTTAGTCTGCGTCATAAGACGCACAGACGCTCCAATACCCAACGCGTCACAGCGGGAAGCCAGTCTGTGCGTCCAAACAAAGGCGCAAGCATACATGCACGTACCCTTTTATAAAGCTATATAAAAAAAAGGATGTAGTAGTAACGCACACTTTATTGAGGTACAGTATTACATCGCCATTCACCATCTGTGGCTATGCAGTCTCATCTATATATACCTTATCTATCCGTTGTCATGCTTGCAAGTCCACAGTCAGGCATAAATAGCTGTTTTCACTATGCACTTTTTAAAGGTTTTTTTTGTTAATATAAATGATTGGCACATATTATCAGTATTACATGATGGAAATTTTAGATATTTTTAAAAACTTTTTAGTGATATTATTCAGCAAATGAAAATGGTGTACATACTGTTACTTATCCATCATTAATGGATTCTGATATGTACTTGTATGCTTTTATTTAAAACCGTATAGCAGATTATTTAACCGATTTTTATTGTGGTTTGCATTGCTTTTCAACATGTTAATGTATGCGTTTATGTTTGTCAATTATTAATTTACATATATTTTTTAAAGTAAAATCATCATCTTATGGTACTAAAGGTTATATTTCTCTTGTTTGGAGTATAGACATTTTTAATTGACACGTAACAAGGAAAATACTTGATCTAGTATTTAAACATCCTCCTTGACCCTGGGCTCCAACACCGCCAGTTGTTGCTTGGAAGTGCTGTTAGCACAGTCTACACTTGCTCCCGTGTTACTGGGGTTCAGTAATGTCAGCTGTTCCCCTGCTGTGTGAACGGCAAAAAGTCCTGCTGCCTCCACCCTGTTCTCTTCTCATCCCTGGGTTACAACACCGCCAGTTGTTTCTCGGAAGTGCTGTTAGCACAGTCTACACTTGCTCCTGTGTTACTGGGGTTCAGTAATGTCAGCTGTTCCCCTGCTGTGTGAACGGCAAAAAGTCTGCTGCCTCAAACCCTGTTCTCTTCTCATCCTGGGTTACAACACCGCAGTTGTTTCTCGGAAGTGCTGTACACAGTCTACACTTGCTCCTGTGTTACTGGGGTTCAGTAATGTCAGCTGTTCCCTGCTTTTGTGAACGGCAAAAAGTCCTGCTGCCTCCACCTGTTCTCTTCTCATCCCTGGGTTACAACACCGCAGTTGTTTTCTCGGAAGTGCTGTTAGCACAGTCTACACTGCTCCTGTGTTACTGGGGTTCAGTAATGTCAGCTTGTTCCATGCTGTGTGAACGGCAAACAGTCCTGCTGCCTCCACCATGTTCTCTTCTCATCCCTGGGCTACAACACCGCCAGTTGTTTCTCGGAAGTGCTGTTAGCACAGTCTACACTTGCTCCCGTGTTACTGGGGTTCAGTAATGTCAGCTGTTCCCCTGCTGTGTGAACGGCAAACAGTCCTGCTGCCTCCACCATGTTCTCTTCTCATCCCTGGGTTACAACACCGCCAGTTGTTTCTCGGAAGTGCTGTTAGCACAGTCTACACTTGCTCCTGTGTTACTGGGTTCAGTAATGTCAGCTGTTCCCCTGCTGTGTGAACGGCAAAAAGTCTGCTGCCTCCACCGTTCTTTTATCCTGGTTACAACACCGCAGTTGTTCCGAAGTGCTGTTAGCACAGTCTACACTTGCCCTGTGTTATGGGGTTCATAATGTCACTGTTCCTGCTGTGGAACGGCAAAAAGTCCTGCTGCCTCCACCTGTTCTCTTCTATCCCTGGTTACAAACCGCCTTGTTTCTCGAATGCTGTTGCACAGTTACACTTGCTCCGTGTTACTGGTTCATAATTCACTTTTCCCCGCTGTGTGAACGCAAAAGTCCTGTCTCCACATGTCTCATTTACCCTGGCTTACAACACCGCATTGTTTTCCGGAAGTGCTGTTAGCACTCTCACTTGTCTCTGTGTTATCTGGGTTCATAATGTCAGCTGTTCCCTGCTGTTGTAACGGCAAACAGTCGCTGCCTCCACCATGTTCTCTCTACCCTGGGTACAACACCGCCAGTTGTTTCTCGGAAGTGCTGTTAGCACAGTCTACACTTGCTCCCGTGTTACTGGGTTCAGTAATGTCAGCTGTTCCCCTGCTGTGTGAACGGCAAAAAGTCCTGCTGCCTCCACCTGTTCTCTTCTCATCCCTGGGTTACAACACCGCCAGTTGTTTCTCGGAAGTGCTGTTAGCACAGTCTACACTTGCTCCTGTGTTACTGGGGTTCAGTAATGTCAGCTGTTCCCCTGCTGTGTGAACGGCAAAAAGTCCTGCTGCCTCCACCCTGTTCTCTTCTCATCCTGGGTACAACACCGCCAGTTGTTTCTCGGAAGTGCTGTTAGCACAGTCTACACTTGCTCCGTGTTACTGGGGTTCAGTAATGTCAGCTGTTCCCCTGCTGTGTGAACGGCAAAAGTCCTGCTGCTCCACCTGTTCTCTTCTCATCCCTGGGTACAACACCGCCAGTTGTTTCTCGGAAGTGCTGTTAGCACAGTCTACACTTGCTCCTGTGTTACTGGGGTTCAGTAATTCAGCTGTTCCCCTGCTGTGTGAACGGCAAAAGTCCTGCTGCCTCCACCCTGTTCTCTTCTCATCCCTGGGTTACAACACCGCCAGTTGTTTCTCGGAAGTGCTGTTAGCACAGTCTACACTTGCTCCGTGTTACTGGGGTTCAGTAATGTCAGCTGTTCCCCTGCTGTGTGAACGGCAAACAGTCCTGCTGCCTCCACCATGTTCTCTTCTCATCCTGGCTACAACACCGCCAGTTGTTTCTCGGAAGTGCTGTTAGCACAGTCTACACTTGCTCCTGTTACTGGGTTCAGTATGTCAGCTGTTCCCCTGCTGTGTGAACGGCAAAAGTCCTGCTGCCTCCACCATGTTCTCTTCTCATCCCTGGGTACAACACCGCCAGTTGTTTCTCGGAAGTGCTGTTAGCACAGTCTACACTTGCTCCGTGTTACTGGGGTTCAGTAATGTCAGCTGTTCCCCTGCTGTGTGAACGGCAAAAGTCCTGCTGCCTCCACCTGTTCTCTTCTCATCCCTGGGTACAACACCGCCAGTTGTTTCTCGGAAGTGCTGTTAGCACAGTCTACACTTGCTCCGTGTTACTGGGGTTCAGTAATGTCAGCTGTTCCCCTGCTGTGTGAACGGCAAACAGTCCTGCTGCCTCCACCATGTTCTCTTCTCATCCCTGGGCTACAACACCGCCAGTTGTTTCTCGGAAGTGCTGTTAGCACAGTCTACACTTGCTCCCGTGTTACTGGGGTTCAGTAATGTCAGCTGTTCCCCTGCTGTGTGAACGGTAAACAGTCCTGCTGCCTCCACCATGTTCTCTTCTCATCCCTGGGCTACAACACCGCCAGTTGTTTCTCGGAAGTGCTGTTAGCACAGTCTACACTTGCTCCTGTGTTACTGGGGTTCAGTAATGTCAGCTGTTCCCCTGCTGTGTGAACGGCAAAAAGTCCTGCTGCCTCCACCCTGTTCTCTTCTCATCCCTGGGTTACAACACCGCCAGTTGTTTCTCGGAAGTGCTGTTAGCACAGTCTACACTTGCTCCTGTGTTACTGGGGTTCAGTAATGTCAGCTGTTCCCCTGCTGTGTGAACGGCAAAAAGTCCTGCTGCCTCCACCCTGTTCTCTTCTCATCCCTGGGTTACAACACCGCCAGTTGTTTCTCGGAAGTGCTGTTAGCACAGTCTACACTTGCTCCTGTGTTACTGGGGTTCAGTAATGTCAGCTGTTCCCATGCTGTGTGAACGGCAAACAGTCCTGCTGCCTCCACCATGTTCTCTTCTCATCCCTGGGCTACAACACCGCCAGTTGTTTCTCGGAAGTGCTGTTAGCACAGTCTACACTTGCTCCCGTGTTACTGGGGTTCAGTAATGTCAGCTGTTCCCCTGCTGTGTGAACGGCAAACAGTCCTGCTGCCTCCACCATGTTCTCTTCTCATCCCTGGGTTACAACACCGCCAGTTGTTTCTCGGAAGTGCTGTTAGCACAGTCTACACTTGCTCCTGTGTTACTGGGGTTCAGTAATGTCAGCTGTTCCCCTGCTGTGTGAACGGCAAAAAGTCCTGCTGCCTCCACCCTGTTCTCTTCTCATCCCTGGGTTACAACACCGCCAGTTGTTTCTCGGAAGTGCTGTTAGCACAGTCTACACTTGCTCCCGTGTTACTGGGGTTCAGTAATGTCAGCTGTTCCCTGCTGTGTGAACGGCAAAAAGTCCTGCTGCCTCCACCCTGTTCTCTTCTCATCCCTGGGTTACAACACCGCCAGTTGTTTCTCGGAAGTGCTGTTAGCACAGTCTACACTTGCTCCTGTGTTACTGGGGTTCAGTAATGTCAGCTGTTCCCCTGCTGTGTGAACGGCAAACAGTCCTGCTGCCTCCACCATGTTCTTTTTCTCATCCCTGGGCTACAACACCGCCAGTTGTTTCTCGGAAGTGCTGTTAGCACAGTCTACACTTGCTCCCGTGTTACTGGGGTTCAGTAATGTCAGCTGTTCCCCTGCTGTGTGAACGGCAAACAGTCCTGCTGCCTCCACCATGTTCTCTTCTCATCCCTGGGCTACAACACCGCCAGTTGTTTCTCGGAAGTGCTGTTAGCACAGTCTACACTTGCTCCTGTGTTACTGGGGTTCAGTAATGTCAGCTGTTCCCCTGCTGTGTGAACGGCAAACAGTCCTGCTGCCTCAACTTTAATTTCCATGGGTACCTTCTGCTACCCATCCGGGTTCCAGTACCGTCAGCTGGTTCTCCGCAGTGCCTTTGGCCTAGGTGCCTCCATGTCGGTATCCGAGTTCCAGCAACGTCTGCTGGTCCTTGGTAGTGCTTTGGAGCACAGGTACCTCCTGCTTAGTAACCCTGTCCCAGTAACGTCAGCTGGTCCTCGGTTGTGCCATTGGCTCTTTTCCTTCTGCTGACCCTCCGGGTTCCAGCACAGTCAGCTGGTCCTCGTTACTTTCATTGGCTCTTGTACCTTCTGCTACCCATCCGGGTTCCAGTACCGTCAGCTGGTTCTCCGCAGTGCCTTTGGCCTAGGTGCCTCCATGTCGGTATCCGAGTTCCAGCAACGTCTGCTGGTCCTTGGTAGTGCTTTGGAGCACAGGTACCTCCTGCTTAGTAACCGTGTCCCAGTAACGTCAGCTGGTCCTCGGTTGTGCCATTGGCTCTTTTCCTTCTGCTGACCCTCCGGGTTCCAGCACAGTCAGCTGGTCCTCGTTACTTCCATTGGCTTTTGTACCATCACCAACAGGACAAAGAAGGTTAAGACAAACTACAAGATACAGAACAAGAGACAGAAGAACAATAAGCAGAAGATCAAAAAGCAGAAGAACATTAAGTATAAGACCAAAATGAAGAGCAAAATATATGCTCTAAATTCTAAGCAGAAGAAGACTAAGCAGTGTATGGGGGTGAGTCCGTTCCTCCTCGTGGTGCCCCTGGAAAATGCCTGATGCTGCTGCAGGCTAAACTGAACGCGGACAAATACTGTTGTAATTAAAATCTTTCGTGACAGCAAGAACGGAAGGATGAAAATTCAGAGTTTTACAGATTACAAGTACAGGAATGTCTGTCACAAATAAGAATATGATGAAAAGGATGAATAGGAAGAAGATGAAGAAGTAGAATATGAAGAATAATAACTGTTTAATAAGAACAATATAAGTAATGTTAACAAAAAGATGAATAGCAAGAAGTTTTAGAAGATTAAGAAGGTGAAGATGAAGAATAATTTGATGAGAAAGATGATGCTGCTGAAGATTATGAAGGAGAAAGTGTGTGAAAAGTTAAAAAGGTGAAGACCATGGAAGTTGTGAAACAGACATATTTGACAAAATAGAAAAAAGGTTAACAACATTGTGAATTTCTTCGTCAATCCGAACGTATTTCCTAAAAAAAAAAAATTAATGCTATTCCATTGGATTGGGTTAAACATCTATGCCTTTAATGTCTCCTCAACCTCCCCCAATACATTCTACATTACTCTTTGTTGTTTTCCTTCATGTACAATTAACCTACAAGGCAAGAATGGGTTTTTTTTTTATTTCGATATTTTGTTCCCATAGACTTACATGGGACTTCCGGTATCGGTATCGGGTATCGCCGATATTTTTTGTGTATCGGCGATACCATTCCGATTCCGATACTTTTGGATATCGGAAAGTATCGCTCAACTCTAGCGGACACCTGAATGTTCGAGTCCTGCGGGTTCGGCTGAACAGTTACAAAAAGTTCAGATTCAGGTACCAGAACAGTACCCGGACCAGAATCCGGACCCAGACTCCATTCACTTGAATGGGGGGCCCAAACATCCAGTGTATGCCATGCAGTCGTGTGCATGAAAATCACAGCAGAAAAAAGGCAGAGATGCTTACCTGCCAGACCTTCAAACAAATGCACTATCAGGGTGCAGTGGACCTGATTAAAGATGGCAGCACCACAGGTGCAGGAATACCAATGAAACAATCACTCACAACCTACCAATCCATGGAGGGGGTGATTGGTATATTAGTGCACAAAAGAAAATAGACTGTAGTGCATTTGTTTGAAGGCCTGGGAAAGTATAAGCATCCCTGCCTTTTTTCTGATGTGACTTTTTGGAAGATTTTTAAGCTCTATTTTGTGTCTGGGAGCTCTGTTTTAATGTTTAGTGATAGGACTCGCAAACGTGGGGACCCTTGACGTGGGTTGCGAGCTTCCACATTTTGACCATAAGAATAACTAATACCTCACATATAGTGATATGTGTTCTTTGCACTTTATTCAATCATTTTTTCAGGGTGCAGCCTACTGGGCACTGGGCAGCCCGTCTGATCTAAGAGTATGGGTGTTACTAATAGGCTGTAAGTCAGATGCTCTGCACTACCTGTGTGAATAACACTGCATATAGACTATTATCTTTTGTGCACTATTATACCAAACAATCACCTCCTCCATGGATTGGTAGATTGTGAGTGAATGTTTCATCGGTATTGCTGCACCTGTGTTGCTGCCATCTTTAATCGGGTCCACTGCACCCTGACACTGCATTTGTTTGAAGGCCAGGGAAGGTAAGCATCTCTGCCTTTTTTCAGCTATGATTTTTTGAAATTTTTTGGAGGATTTTTAAGTTCTCTTTTTGTGTCTGTGAGTGCTGTCATGTGCATGACAATGTGGCAAACACTGCTTCTGATTGGCGGTGAAATCATCCCCGATGGTCAGAGAGCCGCGGTTCTCACGATGTCAAAAGACAGTGTGAGTACTCAGCTGTGATCAGAGGTATACAGTTTACCTCCGGTCACTGGTGTCAGCTGATGTCACTACAGCTCCCATCATCTGACACCTGCTGCCAATAAAAAAAGTGAGAGCAGGAGTGGCAGAGGGGAGTATTCATCAGCGACTCTTGCGCTGTAAATAAATAATTTAAAAAAAATAGCGTGGGTTCCCCTGTATTTTTGATAACCAGCAAGGCAAAACTCACAGCTGGGGGCTGCAACCCTCAGCTGTCAGCTTCAGCAAGGCTAGTTATCAAGAATAGAGGGGTCCGCATGGTGTTTTTTTAATTATTTAAATAAATAATTAAAATACGGCGCGGGGTCCCCCCATTTTTGAAAACCAGCCTTCCTAAAGCTCACAGCTGGGGCTGGTATTCTCAGGCTTGTAAAAGGCCATGGATATTGCCCCCCCAGCCTAAAAGTAGCAGCCAGCATCTACCCAGAAAGGCACATGTGTTAGATGCACCTATTCTGGTGCTTTGCTCGGCTCTTCTCGCTTGCCTTGTAGAGGTGGCAAGTGGGGTTAATATTTGTGAGGTTGATGTCACCTTTGCAATGTCAGGTGACATCAAGCCCACGGCTTAGTAATGGAGAGGCATCTATAAGACTCCTCTCCATTAATAATCCTATAGTTGTATGGTAAATAAAGACACAACCAGAATAAAGTCTATTTTTACTCATAACTCAACAACAGAGACAGGAAGAAAAAGCCTTAACACATTGAACTTCAAACAGTAATATGCTGCATAACTGCAGCAGTGAAGAAGATGAGAGGGAGAATAGTTGTCTTCAAATATAATTCAGAGATTAAATTCATATAGGGATAGAAAGAGATATTAGAGTTGAATGATCACTAATATGGTTTGTTTCCCATCCATCTCTCATGATGCATTTAAACTACAATGACTCTTTTTTCTTTTTTTTCTTTGTGCATTAAAAAGTAGAAGCAAGTTAGTGCAATATTATGTAAACAAAAAAGAAATGTCTGTGATTAGAGTTGAGCATTCCGATACCGCAAGTATCGGGTATCGGCTGATATTCGCTGTATCGGAATTCCGATACTTAGTTCCGATATTTTCCATATATCGTATACCGGAATCGGAAGTTCCCATAATTCTTTGAGAGGCAATGTGATTTTAGTCAGCCAATGAGGAATCCTAAGAAGTGTGGGCACATCCTGTACTGCTGCGGTCATGTTAACTAATGGCATGTCTGTGATTGGATGCTGAAATGATGTCAGAATGCACTATAAAGGCGCCGCCGCCATTTTAGCATCACTGTGCTGTGAATTCAGTTAGGGACAGAACGCTGCTCTGCTGACTCTGAGGGACAGTTAGAGATTGCGATTTTGTGTACTGTGCTTTAGGCAGGCTAGTTTACCAACCGCTGTGTAAAGCTTCCTTTTGCCTTGCAGTGTTGTTTTAACAGCTCTGTGCAAGGTGTGTGTGTGAGAGTGCAGGTGACTCTGCAGTTTGCTCTGCATCCAACGCTGTGTAAGGTTCTATGTATATATTCCTGAAACTCAGTTTGTTCGTCAGTCATTTTACTTTCTGTCTTGCTGCAGCTATCTTGCCCTCAGTCAAAATGGAGTTTCCAGCTTGCATGTTCCCGCCCTGATTCTCTCCTTTGCTTCTTAAGCAGCCACAGCTGAGCAATCAGTGCTTCAGAATCTAGCCTGCAGTGAACCTGTGACTTGACTCCTGTAAGCCTTGGACCTTGTACTCCAGCTATTCCTACTGAGGAACTCTGAAGCACTTGTGGACTCTGAACCCTGCTCTTTGAAAGACCCACGTTTGCATGGACTTACGGTAACAGAGAAGAAGATCCTGAATCTGTATTGGAGAGTGATTGCTGAGCTTGGATTACTCTGGCCTGCTGTGTCTCCTGTTTCTGTGTCTGCAAACTGTGTGACTATTTCTGCCAACTTGTATGAAGTAATACAGGACTTTTCAATATCAAAATTTCCCCTGCTGTGTGAACGGCAAACAGTCCTGCTGCCTCCACCATGTTCTCTTCTCATCCCTGGGCTACAACACCGCCAGTTGTTTCTCGGAAGTGCTGTTAGCACAGTCTACACTTGCTCCCGTGTTACTGGGGTTCAGTAATGTCAGCTGTTCCCCTGCTGTGTGAACGGTAAACAGTCCTGCTGCCTCCACCATGTTCTCTTCTCATCCCTGGGCTACAACACCGCCAGTTGTTTCTCGGAAGTGCTGTTAGCACAGTCTACACTTGCTCCTGTGTTACTGGGGTTCAGTAATGTCAGCTGTTCCCCTGCTGTGTGAACGGCAAAAAGTCCTGCTGCCTCCACCCTGTTCTCTTCTCATCCCTGGGTTACAACACCGCCAGTTGTTTCTCGGAAGTGCTGTTAGCACAGTCTACACTTGCTCCTGTGTTACTGGGGTTCAGTAATGTCAGCTGTTCCCCTGCTGTGTGAACGGCAAAAAGTCCTGCTGCCTCCACCCTGTTCTCTTCTCATCCCTGGGTTACAACACCGCCAGTTGTTTCTCGGAAGTGCTGTTAGCACAGTCTACACTTGCTCCTGTGTTACTGGGGTTCAGTAATGTCAGCTGTTCCCCTGCTGTGTGAACGGCAAACAGTCCTGCTGCCTCCACCATGTTCTCTTCTCATCCCTGGGCTACAACACCGCCAGTTGTTTCTCGGAAGTGCTGTTAGCACAGTCTACACTTGCTCCCGTGTTACTGGGGTTCAGTAATGTCAGCTGTTCCCCTGCTGTGTGAACGGCAAACAGTCCTGCTGCCTCCACCATGTTCTCTTCTCATCCCTGGGTTACAACACCGCCAGTTGTTTCTCGGAAGTGCTGTTAGCACAGTCTACACTTGCTCCTGTGTTACTGGGGTTCAGTAATGTCAGCTGTTCCCCTGCTGTGTGAACGGCAAAAAGTCCTGCTGCCTCCACCCTGTTCTCTTCTCATCCCTGGGTTACAACACCGCCAGTTGTTTCTCGGAAGTGCTGTTAGCACAGTCTACACTTGCTCCCGTGTTACTGGGGTTCAGTAATGTCAGCTGTTCCCCTGCTGTGTGAACGGCAAAAAGTCCTGCTGCCTCCACCCTGTTCTCTTCTCATCCCTGGGTTACAACACCGCCAGTTGTTTCTCGGAAGTGCTGTTAGCACAGTCTACACTTGCTCCTGTGTTACTGGGGTTCAGTAATGTCAGCTGTTCCCCTGCTGTGTGAACGGCAAACAGTCCTGCTGCCTCCACCATGTTCTTTTTCTCATCCCTGGGCTACAACACCGCCAGTTGTTTCTCGGAAGTGCTGTTAGCACAGTCTACACTTGCTCCCGTGTTACTGGGGTTCAGTAATGTCAGCTGTTCCCCTGCTGTGTGAACGGCAAACAGTCCTGCTGCCTCCACCATGTTCTCTTCTCATCCCTGGGCTACAACACCGCCAGTTGTTTCTCGGAAGTGCTGTTAGCACAGTCTACACTTGCTCCTGTGTTACTGGGGTTCAGTAATGTCAGCTGTTCCCCTGCTGTGTGAACGGCAAACAGTCCTGCTGCCTCAACTTTAATTTCCATGGGTACCTTCTGCTACCCATCCGGGTTCCAGTACCGTCAGCTGGTTCTCCGCAGTGCCTTTGGCCTAGGTGCCTCCATGTCGGTATCCGAGTTCCAGCAACGTCTGCTGGTCCTTGGTAGTGCTTTGGAGCACAGGTACCTCCTGCTTAGTAACCGTGTCCCAGTAACGTCAGCTGGTCCTCGGTTGTGCCATTGGCTCTTTTCCTTCTGCTGACCCTCCGGGTTCCAGCACAGTCAGCTGGTCCTCGTTACTTTCATTGGCTCTTGTACCTTCTGCTACCCATCCGGGTTCCAGTACCGTCAGCTGGTTCTCCGCAGTGCCTTTGGCCTAGGTGCCTCCATGTCGGTATCCGAGTTCCAGCAACGTCTGCTGGTCCTTGGTAGTGCTTTGGAGCACAGGTACCTCCTGCTTAGTAACCCTGTCCCAGTAACGTCAGCTGGTCCTCGGTTGTGCCATTGGCTCTTTTCCTTCTGCTGACCCTCCGGGTTCCAGCACAGTCAGCTGGTCCTCGTTACTTTCATTGGCTCTTGTACCTTCTGCTACCCATCCGGGTTCCAGTACCGTCAGCTGGTTCTCCGCAGTGCCTTTGGCCTAGGTGCCTCCATGTCGGTATCCGAGTTCCAGCAACGTCTGCTGGTCCTTGGTAGTGCTTTGGAGCACAGGTACCTCCTGCTTAGTAACCGTGTCCCAGTAACGTCAGCTGGTCCTCGGTTGTGCCATTGGCTCTTTTCCTTCTGCTGACCCTCCGGGTTCCAGCACAGTCAGCTGGTCCTCGTTACTTCCATTGGCTTTTGTACCATCACCAACAGGACAAAGAAGGTTAAGACAAACTACAAGATACAGAACAAGAGACAGAAGAACAATAAGCAGAAGATCAAAAAGCAGAAGAACATTAAGTATAAGACCAAAATGAAGAGCAAAATATATGCTCTAAATTCTAAGCAGAAGAAGACTAAGCAGTGTATGGGGGTGAGTCCGTTCCTCCTCGTGGTGCCCCTGGAAAATGCCTGATGCTGCTGCAGGCTAAACTGAACGCGGACAAATACTGTTGTAATTAAAATCTTTCGTGACAGCAAGAACGGAAGGATGAAAATTCAGAGTTTTACAGATTACAAGTACAGGAATGTCTGTCACAAATAAGAATATGATGAAAAGGATGAATAGGAAGAAGATGAAGAAGTAGAATATGAAGAATAATAACTGTTTAATAAGAACAATATAAGTAATGTTAACAAAAAGATGAATAGCAAGAAGTTTTAGAAGATTAAGAAGGTGAAGATGAAGAATAATTTGATGAGAAAGATGATGCTGCTGAAGATTATGAAGGAGAAAGTGTGTGAAAAGTTAAAAAGGTGAAGACCATGGAAGTTGTGAAACAGACATATTTGACAAAATAGAAAAAAGGTTAACAACATTGTGAATTTCTTCGTCAATCCGAACGTATTTCCTAAAAAAAAAAATTAATGCTATTCCATTGGATTGGGTTAAACATCTATGCCTTTAATGTCTCCTCAACCTCCCCCAATACATTCTACATTACTCTTTGTTGTTTTCCTTCATGTACAATTAACCTACAAGGCAAGAATGGGTTTTTTTTTATTTCGATATTTTGTTCCCATAGACTTACATGGGACTTCCGGTATCGGTATCGGGTATCGCCGATATTTTTTGTGTATCGGCGATACCATTCCGATTCCGATACTTTTGGATATCGGAAAGTATCGCTCAACTCTAGCGGACACCTGAATGTTCGAGTCCTGCGGGTTCGGCTGAACAGTTACAAAAAGTTCAGATTCAGGTACCAGAACAGTACCCGGACCAGAATCCGGACCCAGACTCCATTCACTTGAATGGGGGGCCCAAACATCCAGTGTATGCCATGCAGTCGTGTGCATGAAAATCACAGCAGAAAAAAGGCAGAGATGCTTACCTGCCAGACCTTCAAACAAATGCACTATCAGGGTGCAGTGGACCTGATTAAAGATGGCAGCACCACAGGTGCAGGAATACCAATGAAACAATCACTCACAACCTACCAATCCATGGAGGGGGTGATTGGTATATTAGTGCACAAAAGAAAATAGACTGTAGTGCATTTGTTTGAAGGCCTGGGAAAGTATAAGCATCCCTGCCTTTTTTCTGATGTGACTTTTTGGAAGATTTTTAAGCTCTATTTTGTGTCTGGGAGCTCTGTTTTAATGTTTAGTGATAGGACTCGCAAACGTGGGGACCCTTGACATGGGTTGCGAGCTTCCACATTTTGACCATAAGAATAACTAATACCTCACATATAGTGATATGTGTTCTTTGCACTTTATTCAATCATTTTTTCAGGGTGCAGCCTACTGGGCACTGGGCAGCCCGTCTGATCTAAGAGTATGGGTGTTACTAATAGGCTGTAAGTCAGATGCTCTGCACTACCTGTGTGAATAACACTGCATATAGACTATTATCTTTTGTGCACTATTATACCAAACAATCACCTCCTCCATGGATTGGTAGATTGTGAGTGAATGTTTCATCGGTATTGCTGCACCTGTGTTGCTGCCATCTTTAATCGGGTCCACTGCACCCTGACACTGCATTTGTTTGAAGGCCAGGGAAGGTAAGCATCTCTGCCTTTTTTCAGCTATGATTTTTTGAAATTTTTTGGAGGATTTTTAAGTTCTCTTTTTGTGTCTGTGAGTGCTGTCATGTGCATGACAATGTGGCAAACACTGCTTCTGATTGGCGGTGAAATCATCCCCGATGGTCAGAGAGCCGCGGTTCTCACGATGTCAAAAGACAGTGTGAGTACTCAGCTGTGATCAGAGGTATACAGTTTACCTCCGGTCACTGGTGTCAGCTGATGTCACTACAGCTCCCATCATCTGACACCTGCTGCCAATAAAAAAGTGAGAGCAGGAGTGGCAGAGGGGAGTATTCATCAGCGACTCTTGCGCTGTAAATAAATAATTTTAAAAAAATAGCGTGGGTTCCCTGTATTTTTGATAACCAGCAAGGCAAAACTCACAGCTGGGGGCTGCAACCCTCAGCTGTCAGCTTCAGCAAGGCTAGTTATCAAGAATAGAGGGGTCCGCATGGTGTTTTTTTAATTATTTAAATAAATAATTAAAATACGGCGCGGGGTCCCCCCATTTTTGAAAACCAGCCTTCCTAAAGCTCACAGCTGGGGCTGGTATTCTCAGGCTTGTAAAAGGCCATGGATATTGCCCCCCCAGCCTAAAAGTAGCAGCCAGCATCTACCCAGAAAAGGCACATGTGTTAGATGCACCTATTCTGGTGCTTTGCTCGGCTCTTCTCGCTTGCCTTGTAGAGGTGGCAAGTGGGGTTAATATTTGTGAGGTTGATGTCACCTTTGCAATGTCAGGTGACATCAAGCCCACGGCTTAGTAATGGAGAGGCATCTATAAGACTCCTCTCCATTAATAATCCTATAGTTGTATGGTAAATAAAGACACAACCGGAATAAAGTCTATTTTTACTCATAACTCAACAACAGAGACAGGAAGAAAAAGCCTTAACACATTGAACTTCAAACAGTAATATGCTGCATAACTGCAGCAGTGAAGAAGATGAGAGGGAGAATAGTTGTCTTCAAATATAATTCAGAGATTAAATTCATATAGGGATAGAAAGAGATATTAGAGTTGAATGATCACTAATATGGTTTGTTTCCCATCCATCTCTCATGATGCATTTAAACTACAATGACTCTTTTTTTTTTTTTTCTTTGTGCATTAAAAAGTAGAAGCAAGTTAGTGCAATATTATGTAAACAAAAAAGAAATGTCTGTGATTAGAGTTGAGCATTCCGATACCGCAAGTATCGGGTATCGGCTGATATTCGCTGTATCGGAATTCCGATACTTAGTTCCGATATTTTCCATATATCGTATACCGGAATCGGAAGTTCCCATAATTCTTTGAGAGGCAATGTGATTTTAGTCAGCCAATGAGGAATCCTAAGAAGTGTGGGCACATCCTGTACTGCTGCGGTCATGTTAACTAATGGCATGTCTGTGATTGGATGCTGAAATGATGTCAGAATGCACTATAAAAGGCGCCGCCGCCATTTTAGCGTCACTGTGCTGTGAATTCAGTTAGGGACAGAACGCTGCTCTGCTGACTCTGAGGGACAGTTAGAGATTGCGATTTTGTGTACTGTGCTTTAGGCAGGCTAGTTTACCAACCGCTGTGTAAAGCTTCCTTTTGCCTTGCAGTGTTGTTTTAACAGCTCTGTGCAAGGTGTGTGTGTGAGAGTGCAGGTGACTCTGCAGTTTGCTCTGCATCCAACGCTGTGTAAGGTTCTATGTATATATTCCTGAAACTCAGTTTGTTCGTCAGTCATTTTACTTTCTGTCTTGCTGCAGCTATCTTGCCCTCAGTCAAAATGGAGTTTCCAGCTTGCATGTTCCCGCCCTGATTCTCTCCTTTGCTTCTTAAGCAGCCACAGCTGAGCAATCAGTGCTTCAGAATCTAGCCTGCAGTGAACCTGTGACTTGACTCCTGTAAGCCTTGGACCTTGTACTCCAGCTATTCCTACTGAGGAACTCTGAAGCACTTGTGGACTCTGAACCCTGCTCTTTGAAAGACCCACGTTTGCATGGACTTACGGTAACAGAGAAGAAGATCCTGAATCTGTATTGGAGAGTGATTGCTGAGCTTGGATTACTCTGGCCTGCTGTGTCTCCTGTTTCTGTGTCTGCAAACTGTGTGACTATTTCTGCCAACTTGTATGAAGTAATACAGGACTTTTCAATATCAAACCTGTGACTCCTGTGTTTTCATCGCACCCAAGCACAAGACGCTATATGAACTGTACTACATACATTACAAGATTCTGAAGCCAAAAAACGTTAGTGTCTGCTGGGTCTGGAAAGTTGTGTCTGCTGTACTGTGGATATCAGACGTCCGGTTGTACTTTCTGTGATGACAGTGGTTGTGACTTCTCACAACCATTCCAGGTGAGCAATTCCCTTAAGTTTTTTCTTTTTGCAGTGTTACCACAGGTAAACACTATTGTTTTTTTTTTTTTTTTCCTTTCTTTTCTCTTTTTGTCTGCTGTAACTCTGGATATCAGATGTCTGGTTGAAACTTTCTGTGATGATAGTGGTTGTGACTTCTCACAACCATTCCAGGTGAGCAGTTCCCTTAATTTTTTTTTCTCTCTGCAGTGTTGCCACAGGTGAACACTATTGTTTTTTTTTTTCTCTCCTCTTCTTACAGTAATCCTGTCTTAAAAGATCTGGAAAATGGAGGCAAGCATAAAGGAACTTTGCAGAGTGACTGATAATATCCTTGCAGATTTGCAGAATATAAAGACCCGTTTTACAAATCTACAGGACCTCAATAATCACAATTTGCAAGTGGTTGGACAGACTACCCAGGATTTGCGAGCCAGGATTGAGGTTCTAGAGGGGCGAGTCCAGGCTCCTGCCGTAGCCCCGAGTGCTGGGATTCCCAAGTTGCCCCCTTTTCGTTTTGGCGGTGAACGTGAGAAATTCAGGGGATTTATTAATCAATGCAGTCTTTTTTTTTCTGCACATGCTTCACAATTTCCCACTGAACGATCTAAGGTGCTTACTATAATTATGTTGCTTACCAACAAGGCTTTAATGTGGGCAAACCCTCTGATTGAGACTGAGGATGATTGTTTGAATCACCTTGATGATTTTATTTCAGCCATGGGTCAGGTGTTTGATGACCCCAATCGAGGTGCAACAGCTGAAGCAGCCATGTTAGCTTTGCGCCAAGGTAAGCACTCGGTAGCTGAATATGCCTTGGATTTCAGGAGATGGGCCCTTGATACCACCTGGGACAGTTCCGCCAAAAAATCTATTTTTCGAAAGGGGTTATCTCCACTGATTAAGGATGAACTTGCTCGTGCCGACCCTCCCACTGCGTTAGGTGACTTTATTAACTACTGCATCCGTATTGATACTCGTCTGACTGAACGCAGGCAAGAGAGATGGTTCGAAAGCAATCGTACTAACCTTTTCCTACCTTCCTCTCCAGCTAAGGAACCTTTGAGTAGGATTACACGGGAACCTGAACCTGAACCCATGCAGGTAGACTCTTTACAACGACGGGTTAGTGATGCACGCAAGGAACATCGTTTTAAGGAGAATCTATGTTTCTATTGTGGTAAGTCAGGGCACTTCATTATAAACTGCCCCAGCCGTTCTCGTAAGACTACTGCAGCACTCATTCATTGTGAGTGTTGCGAGAGGGGATCTGTCAGGTCCGAGCCTCAGGCTCCAGAGAGATCTGCAGCAACAGATCTTGATTTCTCGGACTTAAACTCCGTTACCTCTGAGGACGTTGACTGTGTAAACGCTGCCATTTTTCAAGTTTCCTCAGCGGTGTCCCAGCTGAGTTGTAAGAAAAACAATTCTCATTGCTTTCTTTCCATCAAACTCTGGGTTGACTCAGCTTGGGTGTCTAGCTCTGCTATGATCGACTCAGGGGCAAGTGGAAATTTTATGGATGTCTCCTTTGCTCTGAAACAGGGAATACGTTCAGTGAAGAAGGCTACTCCAGTACAGATGGAAACTGTGGATGGCTCCCTGCTGACCTCTGGACCAGTGGATCAGGAAACAGAGCCTTTGAGGGTTCTTATGGGTAAAGATCATCAAGAGAAACTGTCCTTTATGCTTATCTCTTCTCCCCACTTTCCCATTATTCTAGGGCTACCATGGCTGCAGGCTCAGAATCCTACCATTAACTGGGAGACCAAGGAATTACACTTTCCAGAGAAACAGATGAGTCCAAAAGTTTCAGCTTGCTCTGTTCCTAAAGGAATCATGTCAGTCCCTGAACTACCAGCTGTATACCAGGACTATGTGGATTTATGTGACAAGAAGAACGCTGACCAGCTTCCTCCTCACCGTCCATATGATTGTCCAATTGAATTATTGCCTGGAGCAGAGATACCTTTTCGTAAGATCTACCCCCTGGCGGGGCCCGAGCTAAAGGCTTTAAAGGATTACATAGATGAAAATCTAGCCAAGGGCTTCATACGCCCCTCTTCATCTCCTGCAGGTGCACCCATCTTCTTTGTAAAGAAGAAAGATGGATCTCTGAGACCATGCGTAGACTATAGGGAACTCAATAAGGTTACTATTAGAAACCGTTATCCATTGCCTTTAATCCCTGAGTTATTGGAGAGAGTGCGACATGCCAAAATTTTTTCTAAACTAGATCTTCGTGGGGCCTATAACTTAGTCCGTATTAGACCTGGGGATGAATGGAAGACTGCATTCAGGTCACGCTATGGACACTTTGAATATCTAGTTATGCCTTTTGGTCTGAGTACCGCCCCAGCCACTTTCCAACACTTGGTGAATGACATCTTCAGGATCTCCTAGATACATTTGTGGTAATTTATTTGGATGATATTCTAATTTTTTCTAACTCCACAGAGGAACATCATGGACATGTGAGAATGGTCTTGGAACGTCTAAGACAAAATCATCTTTACATCAAACTTGAAAAGTGTGAATTCCATAGGACCGAAATTCAATTTCTGGGGTATGTACTGTCTACACAAGGAATTAGTATGGATGGAAGCAAAACCCAAGCCATCAAGGATTGGCCAAGTCCTAGAAATGTGAAGGAGGTACAGCGCTTCATCGGGTTTGCCAACTTCTATAGACGTTTCATTAGAAATTTCTCTGAGGTAGTGTCACCTATCACTCAACTTACCCGGAAAGAGTCTAGGTTTTCCTGGACTCCCCAAGCCTAGGAAGCATTTTCACGTCTAAAAGATAAATTTACCACTGCACCTATCCTAGTACATCCCAACCCCGAGCTTGCCTTCATAATAGAGGTGGATGCTTCAGACTGTGCCGTTGGAGCTATACTCTCTCAGAGAACAGGTGAGAAGAATGTCTTGCATCCCTGTGCCTTCTTTTCCCAGCAGTTGTCTTCGGCTGAGAGGAACTACGATGTGGGCAATAGAGAGTTGTTGGCCATTATTGCCGCCTTCAAAGAATGGAGACACCTTCTTCAGGGAGCTGCACAGCAAATAGTCGTCCTGACAGACCATCGTAACCTTGAGTTTATCAGGTCGGCTAAGTGCCTGACTCCTCGCCAGGCTCGCTGGAATCTTTTCTTAAACCAATTTAATTTTATCATCTCTTATAGACCAGGATCGCGCAATGGAAAGGCTGATGCACTCTCTAGGATTTACTCAGCAGAGACACGTCCAATTACTCCTCCCAAGACTATTCTTCCTGACTCTAGATTCCTAGGAGTAATTCATAATCAAGACCTACTTAAGGACATCAAGGAAGCATACCATGCGGATTCCTTTTTGGCACAACCCCCAAGGGACGTAAGTCTTGTCTTTAAGAATGGTGTGTGGATTCAGGGACAACGTCTGTATATTCCTGAAACAGTCAGATTAAGAGTATTGCAACTCATTCACGATTCCAAGATAGCTGGGCATAGAGGAATTCTAAAGACACAGGAATTTCTTTCTCGTTTCTTTTGGTGGCCCACTTGCAGGAAGGATGTTTTGAATTATGTCACTTCATGTGAGGTCTGTGCAAGATGCAAAACACCTCGCTCCTCACCAACTGGTCTGTTACAGCCTCTTCCCACCCCGTCCCGCCCGTGGGGATCCATTTCTATGGACTTCATTGTGGAGTTACCAACCTCTCAGGGGAAGAACACCATTCTAGTGGTGGTTGACCGTCTAACAAAGGCAGCTCATTTTATCCCTTGTGTCGGCTTACCCACTGCAAAACAGACATCAGATTTGATGATTAAAGATGTGTTTCGCTTACATGGAGTACCGGATGAGGTTATTTCGGATCGAGGGGTGCAATTCACTTCTAGGTTTTGGCAAAACTTCTGTGCAGCATTGGACATTAAAGTAAACCTTTCTTCTGCTTTTCATCCCCAGACTAATGGACAGACCGAACGAACCAATCAAACCCTGGAGCAGTATCTCCGCTGCTTTATCTGCCCCCTACAGGATGATTGGGTGGATCTACTTCCATTAGCTGAGTTCTCGTATAACAACTCTCAGAGTGCCTCCACTAAACAGTCTCCTTTTTACTCTAATCTAGGTTATCATCCTAACATTCTACCACGATTTCCCATAGAAACGCCTTTACCAGCAGTGGCTGAAAGAATCACGTCTTTACAGAAGAATATGGATCTTCTAAAGGAAAATCTGGAATCGGCTCAAGAAAGGTACAAGAAAGCAGCAGATAAATTTTGTAAACCTGCACCAGCTTTCAAGGTAGGAGACTTGGTCTGGCTGTCAACCAGAAATCTTAAGCTAAGGATTCCATCGTCTAAGTTGGGACATAAGTACATTGGACCCTATAAAATCAGTAAAATTATAAGTGCCGTTGCTTGTCGTCTTCAACTGCCCAGAACTATGAGAATCCACCCTGTCTTTCATGTATCCCTACTAAAGGCTGCGACACCCAATACGTTTCCTGGACGTTCCTCTCCTTGCCCTGACCCAGTGCTAGTCGATGGTCAGGAAGAATTGTTGGTGGAAAGGATTTTAGATTCCAGGTTGTATAGAAATCAGTTACAATATCTGATTAAATGGCAGGGCTACCCAGTGGAGGACAACTCATGGGAACCGGTCAATAACGTTAATGCTCCTCGCTTGCTCCGTCAGTTTCATCAGAGGTACCCACACAAGCCTGGTCTGAGGTCATCCGGAGGTTGTCCTTAAGGGGGGAGTAATGTAAGGTTCTATGTATATATTCCTGAAACTCAGTTTGTTGTCAGCCATTTTACTTTCTGTCTTGCTGCAGCTATCTTGCCCTCAGTCAAAATGTAGTT
>JARQOD010000001.1:16580027-16613228 GCA_033576555.1 Oophaga sylvatica | reverse complement strand
AGTGACTTGAAAAGTTGTATAAGTTTCTATGATTGACAAAATTATTAAAATAAAAAAAATATGGAAGTATATTTACTCCTTAACTTGCTCAGGTTTGTAGATCTCTATGGGACCTGCTCCAGGTTGCTGCCATGGCTCAATGACTAGATCTGCATCAAAGGAGGCATGACGTAACCACATTTTTTGTTTATTTCAACCTTATATAACAGTGACCAGAAAAAAAAACAGGTTGAATATAGGGATGAATACGCAACAATATTCTTATTTATTGAGAAAAAACGAGAGCTGACATCAGCTCACCAGTGTGAGAAACATCTGAAATGACGGTGCAGTGCACGGGATGCATCAGGTTGGCTTCCTGACCTGTGGAACCATGGAAAGGAGAAAGAAAAATCCAATGATTACAAAAAATATATATACTGTATGTAAAACATCATATTTATTAAGGCTTGTTAAAATAGAAGAAAAGAAAATAGATGATTAAAGTAAGATATATAGGACTAAGAGCTAAAGTAGCTCGAAACGCATAGACTTGGCATTAATATGTCTCTTAATTGCTGGATTTTTTTCCCTTTTTTCCATGATTCCTATTTATTTTCTTGCATACAAGAAAAAAAGGTAGCACACTGTAGCGCTATAGCTTGCAAACACGAAATATGAAAATATGAAAAATATGAAAAATGAATTGCATCATTACCTTAGAAATATGAAAAATTGAGAAGTCTTAGCGCATAAGATGGCCAAATTATGTGAGCCTGATAGCCACATCAAGGCTCTTCTCGTATATCAGGTCCTAACTAATGCCAATCCTCACTTAGAAAAGTCTGTCTGCATGGGAACATATGAATCCTCTCTTACACCAGGTTCATTACCCCTCAACAGAGATGTAGATTTTAGTCTGAAGAGAGGATTCATATGTTCCCATGCAGACAGATTTTTCTAAGTGAGGATTGGCATTAGTTAGGACCTGATATACGAGAAGAGCCTTGACGTGGCTATCAGGCTCACATAATTTGGCCATCTTATGCGCTAAGACTTCTCAATTTTTCATATTTCTAAGGTGATGCAATTCATTTTTCATATTTTTCATATTTTCATATTTCATGTTTGCAAGCTATAGCGCTACAGTGTGCTACCTTTTTTTCTTGTATGTATATGAGTTGGTGACTCTAGGTTTAGCACCTGTTCACACTGGATCTATGTTTGGATGTGCCGGTCAGTTTTTTTATATATTTTCTTGCATAGATCACATTCATTAACGATGCTCATCAAACAGCTATATGATCCATACAGTTTATGGCACACATCCTGAAACATCGTGTCCAGCATTAATCAGCAATGAATGTGAACATAACAGAGAAGGAAACAGTTACAATCCGGTGCTGAATATGTACTCGAGGTTGGTGTGCATCCTAAACAATGGTCATCTTCTTCTGATCATGATTTTTAAAATGTTTTGTCCATGATGAATATATTTCTCAATATTTTTTCATGCTTTGTAAGAAAAAGAATGTTTGGAAAAAGACAAAGAAACCATGAAATTACAAAATGAGCATGCACCAGTGAATGTGTTCCACCCCAGTGCATAAAACAAATATGAAAAGGATTTGCTTTGTGAATACCCATGAACTAGAAAAGTCTTATTTTTCTGAATTTCAAAGCTACCATATACTGACAGTTTCTACAACTTTAGTACAAAGTGGGTAGGCAAAGATGTGTGCCATCTACAGTGGCATGTAAAAGTTTGGGCACCCCTGGTCAAATTACTGTTATTGTGAACAGTTAAGAAAGTTGAAGATAAAATAATCTCTAAAAGGCCTAAAGTTACAGATGACACGTTTCCTTTCTATTTTAAGCCAAAATAGATTCCTGGGATGTCTGGCATCTTCTGCTATTTTGAGGTCTAGGCAGGTTTTCAATGATGTTCAGATCAGTGAACTGTGAGAGACATTGTCAAACCTTCAGCTTGCGCCTTTTGAGGTCGTGTATTGTGGATTTTGATGTGTTTTTAGTATTATCCATTTGTAGAAGCCATGTTCTTTTAAACTTCAATGATGTTATGTTTGCATCAAGAATTTGTTGAAATTTCATTGAGTCTATTATTCTCTCTACCCGTGAATTGTTCCCGTTGCCATTGGCTGCAATACAACCCCTAAGCATGAATGATCCACCCCCATGTTTAATGGACATTTGTTTTTCCCTAACTTTATAAAGTTTTTATGTATTTGTTTGTATACCACAAAAGAATTTTTTTTTTATTAATTGAATTGGACATGAACTTCCCTTTCTTATAGGGGATTTTTGGGTATTTATAAAGCTTGGAAATTTGCATCACCTGGCCTTCCCTAACGATGATAGTGAACAAGCCATAACTCTGCAGTGCATTTGTTCTAAGATCTGGGCAGGTAAGCAGTGCTGCCTATTTTTCTGCTGTGTAAGTTGAATTTTTGGAGGCTTTTAAGTCTTCTTTTGTGGCTTTGCTATTAGTTTAGTGTAGGGACTTGCAAGCGTGGGGACCCGTGACATGGGTTGCAAGCTTGTGTATTTTGGCCAAAATATCGACCAATACTTCTCATTTTTTTGGTATTTTTTGCACTATTTCTCAGGTTGCAGCCAAGTCCAGCACTTCTTGTCATGTATACTAGGGTGTTCACACTGGAATGCATTGAGACTGTGCTGGCCAGCCCGCCTAATCGAATAGTTGGGGCGTGACTAATAGGCTGTGAATCAGACACTATGCAGTATCCTTGTGTGAACGGCACCCTATGCGGGCCTTTATTGTGCAATTGTATACTGGGCAGTCGCCCCTCCAGGAATAGGTAGGTGGAGAGTGGCTGTTAATCCAGGATTTTGCACCTGTGTTGCTAACATCTTGATATATGGGCTGGCTGCACCCTGTAGTGCATTTGTTCTAAGATCTGGGCAGGTAAGCAGTGCTGCCTATTTTTCTGCTGTGTAAGTTGATAGTGAACAAGCCATAACTCTAACAGACTAATTAATGTCTGAAACTTTGGCCAAAGTTATCTGAGTACACAAATATCCCTTTTTGTAATTTTATTTTTTTTTTAATTCTTTTTTGTAATTTTTAAAATGTAAAAAATTAATTTCTTTTTGCCTAAAATGTAAAGGAAATGTGTCAAATTTAACTTTAAGCCTTTTAGAGATCAATTCATCTTCAACTTGCTTAACTGTTCACAATAGCAGTAATTTTCACCAGGGTTGCCCAAACTTCTACATGCCACTGTAAATCTACAATGAGCAAACTGCAAAATTTAGGAATTAATAAAAAACAAAAGCAAAAAAAATAAGTAATAAAAAACATGTTCTGCCTTATGTGATAAATCTGTAGGTTTAGGGGTATTAGAATTTGTAATTACATAGGAAGTCCATGCATGTGTCGTGACTGTCACACAGCCACGACACATGTAGCTGCGTTGTCTAACAACTGATCAGCCGCAGCAATCTAGGAAGCCGGATTCTCTCTGCAGCTTATTTGGTAAGCGCTGTAGCTTGCCGAATAAGCCCTGACCCGATCAAATTCGCTCAACTCTATTAGTGAGTAAGGAACCCAACTGTTAGAATAGTGAGCTGTCTACCTTGGAAGCCTAAGAGCAGAATAACTTCACAAAGAGACACAGGTGGAGTATAGAATGCTCTGAATTATTTATATCATTATCACATATCTTTATAGGATTTCTTATCAATCTTATTTTCCCGCTAATGTATTTTCACCTCTGCCCCTGTGTGCTTGCTCACTTGTTTGGTAATATTGTAAAATAAATTTACATTAACAGACAGCCTCTGGATATGAATGAAATATGTTCTGTAGCTTTGTTCATAACTCGGATATGTAAGTTGGAACCGGTCTGGAAAGAAAAAGAAAATGATGCTTGGGAGCACTCTTCATTATAGGCTAGGACATACAGCCATGTTCAGGCCTCAGAGTTTACTGCTCATTTGCTATGTCAACGTAACCTTATGATGTGCATTAACCTTTATTGTCTACATGTGACCAAAGTCTTGGGAACACAATGCGTGATGATAATGGCAGAAAGAAGAAAGACATATGTTTTTTAACCTATTTTCAACTCTCCGGCTGCCCTGCTGATTGCCGCCTGTTTTTTTTTTCTTTCTGTTTTGGTGCACTGGATCTCTGGCATCTTCATTATAGGCCAGGACTTACAGGCATGTCCATGCATCAGAGGTAACTACATGTCTTAATGTTGTGACGATAACAAAGTGGCCTTATGATGCGCAGTGACTTTTGGGGCTTGGACATGACCAGAAGTCCTGGCGATGCAGCTCGCCTTGGTGGGAAGAAAAGATCATACATCGAGAAGTGGAGCAACCAGAAAATAATTTTTCTTTCATTTTTATTAACCAGTACTCACCATTTTGTCCTGTTATCTTCACTCTGTCATCAGGTGCTCCATATCTCCAACCTTTTTACTGTAGGTCAAGACTTCTGTCTGAGTCCAATGCTGAAGCTTTCTGTGCATCATAAGGTTGCGCTGATGATTAGTGTTGAGCGATACGATACTGCAAATATCGGGTATCGGCCGATATTAGCTGTATCGGGCTTTCGATTCCGAGTACCGATATTTTCGTCATATCGGATACCGGAATCGGATTTGTCACTGTCACTGTGAGTGTCCGTCGGTCGGGTCTGTCAGGAGTCAGCGGCACTTACCTGGCAGAAGATCTCCGGCGGTCACGTCCTGGACTGCTTGATGGCCGCCATTATCTTCTCCCTGGCGGTCACATGCAGTTTTTCGTGATAACTGCAGTGACTGCAGGGTAATCCCGGCCGTAAACCAGTCCGATGACGTCACCGCCGGGGAAGCAGGTAATCAGCTGTGCTGCGCCAGGATGACAGGCTCTGCCTGTCATTCTGATGTAGCAGAGCTGGATCATCTTGGGACACTCGTTACTATGGACTGCGTCGGACAGGTGGTATACTGCTGTTTTTTTTTTCATTTTTTTACAGAAGATCGATGGCATCGCAGGATGAGACTGTAATAAAAGTAATGAAAACTGTGTTGTGTTTTTTATTAAATTAAAAAACTTTTTTATGAACATTCACCCGTCCGGGTACATCAACAATTTAACTATTTACATACAGGGACCCTGTCCGGGTTATTTATAATTCTTTGGCAGGGGTGTTCCAGGTACCACCTGGTACTCTTCTGATGCTTGCCAAACATCCGAGACACCAAGGACCACCAGGACCTGATGACGTCGTGTGGCCTGTACAGTCAAGTCGTGACCCGCTATCTGTGTCTGTGTGGCCACCTCTTTCATCTCCCTCCGGGTCTGGAGCCCTATGTCCCGGACTGAACGAACCCCAGGTGGCCTAACAGGCGCCGGGTACGGGCCAGCTATCATTATCATGTCCATAGCTGGGGCTGCTGAGGAGACCACTGAGGGAGGCTGGGGAGATTTACGGCGTGGGGTGGGCACTTGTGCAGAGGCCTGGATGTGGGAGGCTGAAGGCTCCAAGGGTCTCACAGGTTCCTGACACTCTGGGGAGTAGGGGTCGCACCTGGTAACATTTAGGGCGTACCATCCATTGTAACCCCAGTGTCGGGTGTAAGTCACCAAGTCTCCTGGCAACAGGTCCCTCCCCGGGTGTCCTTCTGGGAGGTGAGTCTCCACGTCCCGCCGGGTCACAAATACTTCTAAATAAAGTCCAGGCTCCTGGATGAAGCCCCAACCACCTTTTAACTTAAAGTTCCGTACTGCACCCTTACGCCGCGGCTCCCACAGGGTTCCTTTATCTTTTCTCATCCGGTCCTTATCTGCCCGGTCCTTATCCAGGTGACGTTGCCGAAGCTTTTGGGATTCTCGCTGCTCCCTTTGTCGCTCTGCTTCCCGCTCCCGACGTCTCCACTCTTCCTCCTGACGCCGGTTGTAATTCTCCTCCACCAGCATCTCCATGTCTCCACCATCAAACTGCAGCTTACGATGTCTGGTTTGCGGCAGCTCTCCTGGCGCCCGACAGTCCTGGCGGCGCTCACCTGCGGAGGAAGCAGCCGGCTCTGGAACAGATGACAGTCGGGGCTCCGGTACAGACAGGTAGACCTCTGGTGCCTGCGCGGCCTCCTCCATGAGGACGGGTGTCGCTTCTTCTGTCTCAGCAACGGGGGCAGACAGCGGGATCTGGGGTGCTGCCGGTGCAGCGTTTTTTGCAGGAACGGGTGCCTCCACTGCGACAACGTCAACCAGATCACATTGCAAGGGCTGGGATGCCCGCACGGACTCCTCTACTAGAACGGGTGCCTCACCTTCCGGTACAGACACTTCAGGTAAGAGGGATTGGCGCCGTTCCAAGTTTAGTTTTAGGGCACGCCAGCTGGCTTCCATCCTGGCGACCTCCTCCCGGTGCCGGGCCAGGCCTCTTATTGTATCCTCCGCTTCTTGCAGCGTAGGAGGGTTTCCAGGCCGGGTGCCCAACGGTGGTTCCGTGGCGATCGGGTCGCTTCCGTGGGGGGAGAGCTCTGACTGCTCCATCCCTTCACACTTCTGCTCGTGTCCATTAGCCATCTCTGCCAAGTCACATGTGTCATTAGCATCTGGAGAGGGCCCCTCTTTTGTAGTGAGGCGGTACCTTCGTGTTAGTTTCCGCACACTGAGGAGGATGAGGAGGCGGAACTGAAGAGCTGTGGGGCACGATCTTACATTGCAGTAACATTTAGAGTGGTCGATAGTGTTGAGCATTCCGATACCGCAAGTATCGGGTATCGGCCGATATTCGCTTTATCGGAATTCCGATACTTAGTTCCGATATTTTTCCTATATCGTATACCGGAATCGGAAGTTCCCATAATTCTTTGAGAGGCAATGTGATTTTAGTCAGCCAATGAGGAATCTTATGAAGTGTGGGCACATCCTGTAATGCTGCGGTCATCTTAACTAATGGCATGGCTGTGATTGGCTGCTGAAATGATGTCAGAATGCACTATAAAAGGCACCGCCTCTATTTTAGCGTCACTGTGCTGTGAACTCAGTTAGGGACAGAACGCTGCTCTGCTGACTCTGAGGGACAGTTAGATATTGCGATTTTGTGTACTGGGCTTTAGGCAGGCTAGTTTACCAACCGCTGTGTAAAGCTTCCTTTTGCCAGTGTTTTTTAACAGCTCTGTGCAAGGTGTGTGTGAGAGTGCAGGTGACACTGCAGTTTGCTCTGCATGCAACGCTGTCTGTAGGCATCTGCACGTGTCACTCACAGACTCTATTTTTTTTTCTTCAGTGTAATTCTTGCTGCTCCATGCAATTTAACTATTAGTGTGACGCGCTTCCATCCGTATCCAATACATTGGTTGCAAACACTATAGAAGTAGACAAAGGAGTAGCCTTTCCCAGATTGTGGACAGTTGTGTTTCAGTGTTCACTTCAGTCTGTGTTTTTTATTTTTTGAGTGCATATCACGCTCCAGTTACTTGTTCAAGCACTGCTGCTTGTACTCTGCTGAGCGTGTCTCAGTGCCTCATCCTTTTCATTTTTCTCCAATTGGTGCTTCTCCATTATATTTGAAAAAAATCTAATCTATTAGTGTGACGTGCTTCCATCCGTATACAATACATTGGTTGCAAACACTATAGAAGTAGACAAAGGAGTAGCCTTTCCCAGATTGTGGACAGTTGTGTTTCAGTGTTCACTTCAGTCTGTGTTTTTTATTTTTTGAGTGCATATCACGCTCCAGTTACTTGTTCAAGCACTGCTGCTTGTATTCTGCTGAGCGTGTCTCAGTGCCTCATCCTTTTCATTTTTCTCCAATTGGTGCCTCTCCATTATATTTGAAAAAAATCTAATCTATTAGTGTGACGCGCTTCCATCCGTATACAATACATTGGTTGCAAACACTATAGAAGTAGACAAAGGAGTAGCCTTTCCCAGATTGTGGACAGTTGTGTTTCAGTGTTCACTTCAGTCTGTGTTTTTTATTTTTTGAGTGCATATCACGCTCCAGTTACTTGTTCAAGCACTGCTGCTTGTACTCTGCTGAGCGTGTCTCAGTGCCTCATCCTTTTCATTTTTCTCCAATTGGTGCTTCTCCATTATATTTGAAAAAAATCTAATCTATTAGTGTGACGCGCTTCCATCCGTATACAATACATTGGTTGCAAACACTATAGAAGTAGACAAAGGAGTAGCCTTTCCCAGATTGTGGACAGTTGTGTTTCAGTGTTCACTTCAGTCTGTGTTTTTTATTTTTTGAGTGCATATCACGCTCCAGTTACTTGTTCAAGCACTGCTGCTTGTACTCTGCTGAGCGTGTCTTAGTGCCTCATCCTTTTCATTTTTCTCCAATTGGCGCTTCTCCATTATATTTGAAAAAAATCTAATCTATTAGTGTGACGCGCTTCCATCCGTATACAATACATTGGTTGCAAACACTATAGAAGTAGACAAAGGAGTAGCCTTTCCCAGATTGTGGACAGTTGTGTTTCAGTGTTCACTTCAGTCTGTGTTTTTTATTTTTTGAGTGCATATCACGCTCCAGTTACTTGTTCAAGCACTGCTGCTTGTACTCTGCTGAGCGTGTCTCAGTGCCTCATCCTTTTCATTTTTCTCCAATTGGTGCTTCTCCATTATATTTGAAAAAAATCTAATCTATTAGTGTGACGCGCTTCCATCCGTATACAATACATTGGTTGCAAACACTATAGAAGTACAGAAAGGAGTAGCCTTTCCCAGATTGTGAACAGTTGTGTTTCAGTGTTCACTGCAGTCTCTGAGGAATAACCACACTTAGGCCTTATAACTTTTCTGACTTTCTTTATCAATCTACCAAGATGAAGAAGGCAGGGAGTAAGGCACGTGGTCGTGGCCGTGGAGTTTCAGCAGGGAGAGGACGTGGGGATTCTGTGGCTGCTGCCGCCCCCAGTGACACAGCATCCACCAGTTTTCCCCGTGAGCGTTCCTTTATGCGCACTTTTGTAGGAGCTCAGCGTACCCCCCTGCTGCGGGAAGAACAAATTGAAGCCGTTGTTGGTTGGATGGCAGCCAATGCATCGACTTCAATTCCTTCCACCTCCTCTCAGGACCACAGCACTGTTGAACAACCATCTGTCTCTTCACCGCCTGCCAAATTGCCCAGGCAGTCAGAGAGTTCTGAACTGGAGCCAGCTGAGTCTCTGCTTCTGTTCTCAGAATCTGTTGGCTTGCAAACAGGGGCCCAGCCAAGCAGCATTCTGGAATGTGAAGAAGAGGCAGTATGCAGTGATGCGCAACAGATGTGTCTCTCTGAATGTGAAGAGGCGGGTGAGCCAGTGCCGATGGTCAGCACACCGCAGAACGCATCTGATGATGATGAGACTCAGGTGCCATTTTCTGTTGAGCATGGTGCTGGCAAGACCACCCAACAGCAGCAGGTGTTGGAAGAGGGTAGTGGAGATGATGAGGTCCAAGACCCAACATGGCGTGAGGAACAGGAAGGTGGTGGTAGCAGCTTTGAGGAAGAGATTGCCCCAATGGTCCAAACAGTAGGGAGAGTTAGGCTGTAGACTCGGTTGCCTGTAGCCTCCAGTTTGGCACCCGTTTGTAGCAGTTCTCTTCCAACAGCCAAAACGGGCGCTCCCAGGACTTGCACTGCGTGGTCCTTTTTTGACACACTTGCAGATGATATTTGCTATGTCAAATGCAAGCTGTGTAATCAAAAAGTAAAAAGAGGTAAAAATGTCAGTAACCTTAATACCACAAATATGTGGAAACATGTGTGGTCAAAGCACGTGGTTGAGTTCCAAAGACACACTGGAGATGTAGGCCAACCTACAGCAGCACCTACATCTTCAGCTCGTGTTGGAGCCTCTTCCTCCAGCTCACACACAGCTGGTTCTGCTTCCTCACAGGATCGCCATGGAAGAACCTCTGTCACTGTTGTCCATAGACAAACTGTTATTCCACTCACAGCAGCAAGTTCCCTGTCATCCTCACACTCCCAGGCCACAAAACAGCCATCGGTAGCACAGGCATGGGATAAAAGACGGCCATATTCGGCAAACCATCCACGAGCACAGGCTCTGAATGCTGGCATTGCAAAACTCCTGTCCCTTGAAATGCTGTCATTCAGGCTGGTGGAAACTGACAGTTTCCGTAACTTAATGGCATTGGCAGTCCCACAATACAATATGCCCAGCCGATTTTATTTCAGCAGGCAAGCCGTCCCTGCTCTGCAAAAGCATGTTGAGGGAAAAATTAAACATGCGCTACTAAAAGCCGTCAGTAGCAAGGTCCACCTGACCACCGATGCGTGGACCAGTACCCATGGCCAGGGACGATACCTTTCCCTCACTGCCCATTGGGTCAATGTTGTGGAGCCGGGTACAGATCTTGCCAGTGGCGCTGTACGTGTTCTGCCAACTCCAAGGATTGCAGGAATCAAGTCTGTCCACATTGACTCCTCCTCCTACTCCAGTTCCTCAGAATCATCGCTGCAGGAGCCGTCACGGTCTACCTCCACATGGACCCGTGAACGCTTACCTGATGCGACCGATATGAGCCCAGCCGTGGCCAAACGTCAACAGTCCGTCCTGAAATTAATTTCCATGGGGAATCGAAGCCACACAGCGCAGGAGCTCTGGAATGCCATCAAGCAGGAGAGCGACGTGTGGTTTTTACCAGCGAATCTCCAGCCAGGCTTGGTAGTGTGTGACAATGGCCGAAATCTGGTGGCAGCTCTGGGCCTTGGCAACCTTACTCACATACCATGTCTGGCACATGTGCTCAACTTGGTCGTGCAGAGTTTTTTGAGGGACTATCCGGATCTTGCTGGACTGCTGCAGAAGGTCCGCCTAGAGTGCGCTCACTTGCGACGTTCCAGCATTGCCAGATCGCGCATTGCTGCTCTGCAACGCAGATTTCGCCTTCCTGAACATCGCATCATATGTGACGCACCCACCAGGTGGAATTCCACGTTACATATGTTGGAGCGGTTGTGTGAGCAGCAGCTAGCAGTAATGGAGTATCAGCTGCATCAGGCGCAATCAACTCGCAATTTGCGCCGTTCACACTTCACCACTACTGAGTGGGCCTCTATGAAGGACATCTGCCACGTTTTGCGTCCGTTTGATGAGTGAACGAGGATGGCGAGTGCAGATGATGCACTAGTCAGCCTGACTGTCCCCCTTATCTGCCTGCTTCAAAAAAAAATTCAAACACTAAGGGATGAGGTTTTGGAAGAGGTGGAGGATGAGGAGTCACTAATTCCATCACCTTCTGGACAGTCAGCGCAACGTGGTTCCTCACAAAGGGCTGGGCAGGGCTCACTTTGTGAGGAGGATGAGGAGGAGTCAATGGAGGAGGAAGACATCGCTCCAGAGGGAGGTACACAACGCTCTAGTCAGTATGTAGAGCGAGGGTGGGGTGATGCAGAGCAGGCAGAGATGACGCCTCTTGCAGGGGACAGCGTTTGTTGGCCAGTTGGGAGTCTGCAGCACATGGTTGATTTCATGCTGCAGTGCCTGAGAAACGACCGCCGCATCGCCCACATTCTCACCACGTCTGATTATTGGGTGTACACCCTCCTAGACCCTCGCTACCGGGAAAACTTACAAAGCCTCATCACACCGTTGAATCGGGAACGTAAAATGTGGGAGTACCAAGACACACTGGTGCAATCCATAATGCTCTCCATTCCAGCCGAGAGCACTGCTGCTACTGCTTTACAAAGCAGCTCTGTGCGTCGAGGCAGTGGAGACAGCTCTGCAACAAGAGGGAGCACAAGCAGCGCCTCTGCACAGGGCAAGACCAGTATGTTCCAAATGTTGCGAAGTTTTGTGGCAGCGCCACAAATGTCTACACCATCCGAGACGGCTCCAGTCAGCAGGAGGCAACGTTTCCGTAAGATGGTGACAGACTACATGTCTTTCCCTCTAAGTGTACTCCCAGATGGCTCTTCCCCATTCAAGTTTTGGGTCTCTAAGCTGGATACATGGCCAGAGCTTAGCCAGTATGCATTGGAGGTGCTGGCTTGCCCTGCTGCCAGTGTATTATCGGAGCGCGTCTTTAGTGCTGCAGGTGGTGTACTAACAGACCGTCGCATGCGACTATCCTCCGATAATGTAGACCGGCTTACTTTTCTGAAAATGAACAAGGCATGGATCTCGCCAGAATTTCTCTGTCCGTTTTCATATTAAATAACTGGTTCGCAACGTTATCCATGTCTCCTGTTATGTTCATCTTTCTACCACCTGAACTCTACTCCCTGGGCTACAACACTGGCAGTTGCTGCTCAGAAGTGTCGTGTCCACAGACCAATACACAAGCTATAGTGTTACTGGCGTTCAGTAATGTCAGCTGTTCCCCTGCTGTGTGAACGGCAAAAAGTCATGCTGCCTCCACCCTGTTGTCTTCTCATCCCTGGGCTTCAACACCATCAGTTGTTGCTCGGAAGTGTCATTGGCACGGGTACTCACTCCTGCCCAGACTGGTTACAGCACGCCATCTGTTTCCTGTCAGTGTAAACGTCACTTAGCCTCCAATAAGTTGTCCTGTCGTGTTGCGGTCGGGTTAGCCGACTCTATGGTGCTTGGAGTTTAGGTGCTTCCTATGTGTGCTGCGGGATATGCAAATAAAGGCTGTTTCCGTTGTGACAATAGGACAATCACCCACTGTAGTACTGTGGATTCGGTAACTGCGGCCGGCTCGCGGCCTGTCAACTTAAATTTCCATGGGTACCTTCTGCTACCCGTCCGGGTTCCAGTACCGTCAGCTGGTTCTCCGCAGTGCCTTTGGCCTAGGTGCCTCCATCTCGGTATCCGAGTTCCAGCAACGTCTGCTGGTCCTTGGTAGTGCTTTGGAGCACAGGTACCTCCTGCTTAGTAACCGTGTCCCAGTAACGTCAGCTGGTCCTCGGTTGTGCCATTGGCTCTTTTCCTTCTGCTGCCCCTCTGGTTCCAGCACAGTCAGCTGGTCCTCGTTACTTGCATTGGCTCTTGTACCTTCTGCTACCCGTCCGGGTTCCAGTGAAGTCAACTGGTTCTCCACAGTGCCTTTGGCCTAGGTGCCTCCATCTCGGTATCCGAGTTCCTGCAACGTCTGCTGGTCCTTGGTAGTGCTTTGGAGCACAGGTACCTCCTGCTTAGTAACCGTGTCCCAGTAACGTCAGCTGGTCCTCGGTTGTGCCATTGGCTCTTTTCCTTCTGCTGCCCCTCCGGGTTCCAGCACAGTCAGCTGGTCCTCGTTACTTGCATTGGCTCTTGTACCTTCTGCTACCCGTCCGGGTTCCAGTGCCGTCAACTGGTTCTCCACAGTGCCTTTGGCCTAGGTGCCTCCATCTCGGTATCCGAGTTCCTGCAACGTCTGCTGGTCCTTGGTAGTGCTTTGGAGCACAGGTACCTCCTGCTTAGTAACCGTGTCCCAGTAACATCAGCTGGTACAAGGTTGTGCTACAAATACAAGATACAGAACAAGAGACACAAGAACAATAAGCAGAAGATCTAAAAATATATGCTCTTAATTATAAGCAGAAGAAGACTAAGCAGTGTATGGGGGTGAGTCCGTTCCTCCTCGTGGTGCCCCTGGAAAATGCCTGCTGCTGCAGGCTAAACTGAACACGGACAAATACTGTTGTAATTTAAATCTTTTGTGACAGCAAGAACGGAAGAATGAAAAATTCATACTTTGACAGATTACAAGTACAGGATTCTCTGTCACAAATAAGAATATGATGAAGAAGATGAAGTGCAATATGAATAAGAATAATAGTTTAATAAGAAGAATATGAGTAATGTTAACAAAAAGATGAATAGCAAGAAGTTTAAGAAGAAGAGAAAGAAGGTGAAGATGAAGAATAATTTGATGAAAAAGATGATGCTGCTGAAGATTATGAAGGAGAAAGTGTGTCAAAAGTTAAAAAGGTGAAGAGCATGGAAGTTGTGAAATATACATATTTGCCAAAATAGAAAAAACGTGAACAACATTGTCAATTTCTTAGTCAATCCGAACATCTTTAAAAAAAAAAATATTTATGCTATTCCATTTGATTGGGTTAAACATCTATGCCTTTAATGTCTCCTCAACCTTCCCCAATACATTCTACATTACTCTTTGTTGTTTTCCTTCATGTACAATTAACCAACAAGGCAAGAATGGGTTTTTTTAATTCCGATATTTTGTTCCCATAGACTTACATTGGATTTCCGGTATCGGTATCGGGTATCGCCGATATTTTTTGGGTATCGGCGATACCATTCCGATTCCGATACTTTTGGATATCGGAAAGTATCGCTCAACTCTAGTGGTCGACCATCGTTTTCGCGCCACTGAGTGAGTGTACACCCACGAAGAGCACGCCCTTCTTCTTCACCAGTGCCTCGTCGTGACGCAGATATGGCGGAAAAATGGCAAATACATTCTCTGATGATTTTAGCAATTCTCAAGCACAAAACCAGTTCAATTCAGGCACACAGGACTCGCTTATAGCGAGCTACAGAATCCTGTTCGTGACGCCCAAGTTGAGTCGCACAGAGCCAGAGGTTTTGGGGGTACTCGGCACCGAGCCCGTCGACTTCTATGGGGTATGTCACGGCTTTACCCGGCAATTGAATCAGAGTCTATTTTACTATGTAGAAGTGTATAAACTATAAATATATGTATATATATATGTCACAATGACATGTATATATATATATATATATGTATTCTATGTGTGTATATTTTGTGTTTACAACAAAAGAAATGGGTTTTTTTGTTGCGATATTTTGTTCCCATAGACTTACATGGGACTTCCGGTATCGAAATCGGGTATCGACGATATTTAGTGATATCGGCGATACCATTCCGATCCGATATTTTTAGATATCGAGCAGTATCGCTCAACACTACTGATGATGAGACCTTATGATGATCAGGGAGCTCAGGCCTGAAAACAGATGGTAGCCTGGCGTAGAGTGAAAAGGCTGGAGATGTGGCACACTATAGCGTAAAGAAGAAGACCAGACGGCAGCCAGAGAAGTCAACGGTGACATGAAAATACCATCTTTTTTATTTTTGAAAATTCGACGTTTGTAACTAGGGGTTGTACGCAACTCAGATATTCTTAAATTGGGTCTCTCTGTATAATTAATTCTTGGGAAAGTTCAGTTTATAGGTAAAAGATTTGAACATAATGAGATGTTAAAACATCTGGGGGTTATAAACAACTGGTAAGTAAATTTCAAAAATACAGATAGCACAGAAATTATGGGTACAAGAGAAGAGCGGTTCAAATCACTGAGGATCAAGTTTGAGTCAAATTACCTGAAATTTGCTCTTTTATGCAAATTCAAACACTTTGAGATTCAATGTGCAATTTCTCTAAAGAAAACCCTTGATCTTCACCATAATTGAGTGGGACAATGCTGTTTTGAGTTGCCACACTCATTACTCTATAATGCCCTGAAGCTGTGACAGCAATGAAACCACATTATTATGTAAATGTCATGATAATGCTATGTTGTGACATATTGCTTTGCATACTGTCAGCAAATTACTGCTGTTAGGGAATTTAATACCATTATAATAAGATATGTTACATCAATAAAGTATTTCAACTTTTTTATCCAGCAATGTTAAAGTACAAATAATGCAACTTTATTACTTCTGTGATGTGACAGATTTGTAAATTGTGACTGACTGAGATTAGACCACATGGGAAATAAAAGTGGGTAATGATTTCATAACTTTAGTTAGAAAGTTAGATACACCCCAGGTGTGAAGAAATGCCAAAAGCAGAGGTTAACTGGGTAACAAATTAAAAGTTTGTGCTATTGTCCATAATGAATGATTGCGTCGATTGTCACAATAGGAGATCAACAAGTTAGGTAAATACCATAGGGCGTAAGTAAGAACTTGCTATTAAGATACACCATCCTGGTGCCTTGATAGTGTTAAGGGCCTGCGGAACGCACCTAATAGATATTAAGGAGAGGTGTGTTCGCAGCCCGGGGTCCACCGTGCAGGCAGAACCTGCTGCTAGTAAGATGGCGCAAATAGGCAGTATGAGCGAACTCTGTAATCCTGCAGAGTCGCAGATGTAAATGCCGTGGCACTATATGGCGGCATGGGCAAACTCTGTTATTCCACAGAGTCGCTAACTAAAATGCTATAGCACTATATGGCGATATAAGCGGACTCTGTTACTTCACAGAGCCGCTGTGACAAAGACTGTGTCCTGTCAGACTCACAGGGGACTCAGATGACTGCTAAGCGGATTGCAGTCTGTGGTCATGCAATCAGAACACAAGCAATAATCTCCTCACCGGAGTAGCCAGTATTCTAATGGCGTTTTCAGCCGAGCCCTGAACACGTGCATACAATCTCCTCACCGAAGGTGCCAGTATTCTAGGGGCTTATTTCAGCCAGACCTAACCACATGCGTACATGACCTCACTGGCGCAAGCACGTAACAGATTTGATACTAGCGCACGGCCGTGCGGTCATGCACACCTTTTATAGTAGCAGCTACAGGACCTTCCAGAAAAGGACCAATGGGAAAGCTGCTCCAGAACTAAAGCAGCTTCAGGACCTTCCTGGAGGACCTTCCTGGAGTCGCTGCAGTACCCGACCATGTGACCCCTGATCTCCTATGAGAGATCTTACCCTGAGCATGCTCAGAAGGGAACACACAGGACTTAGTCCCAACTACGTCTGCTTGCCGCTGACCTGCACTGGTTACAATGGCAGGACCTGGGGAGGCAGCAGTCATCCTCTGCACAGTATTAGACTGGGCGAGACGCTCTGACCGACGTCTCTGCTGAGCAGACTCCACTGCGGCCGGAGACCAATGGGGGACCGCAATGGAGATGGCTCGAGATTCCCCTTGTGCAGCAGTGGGAACTCGATCCCTAACAGATAGAGGCATAGTTTGATATGTTTCATCCCAAGCTATATTAATGTGGAATTTGTACCAGAAGGGAAAGAACAGCCCAACTGAGTAAGAAAGAAAAACCATTAAAAGATCAAGGCCTGACAGCAAATTGGAGAATATCAGAAATATAAAATCATAAAATGTTAGAATTGGAAGGGACCTCCAGGGTCATCGTGTTAAACCCCCTATCAATGCAGGATTCACTAAACCATCTCAGACTGATGTCTGTCCAGACTCTGTTTAAAGACTTCCATTGAAGGAGAACTCACCACCTCTCATGGCTGCCTATTCCACTCATTGGTCATCTCGTCAAAAAGTTTTTTCTAATATCTAATCTGCATCTTCTCCCTTTCAGTTTCATTTAATAGCTACTCGTGTTTATATGTGCAAATGAGAAGGAGGATGATCCCTCTATACTGTGACATACCTTCAGATATTTGCAGACAGCTATTAAGTCTCCTCTTAGACCTTCTTTTTTGCAAGCTAAACATTCCCAGATCGTTTAACCGTGATTCGTACTGGACAGAGTATTTTCTGATCAAGGAGGAGTAGAGGGGAATAATTACTTCATATGATCTAAACTCTATACTTCTCTTAATACATCCTGTAACTGTGTTAGCCTATTTTGCTGCTGCATCACACTGTTGACTCATGTGTAGTCTGTGATCTATTAGCATACTTGAGTCTTTTTCACATATGCTCTTGCTAAGTGCTATTTCTCCCATTCTGTACCTGTAATTTTTATGTTTCTTAAACAGATGTAGAATTTTGCATTTCTCCCTGTTAAATGCCATTCTATTAGATGCTACCCATTGTTCAAGTTTATCTAGATCCTTCTGAATTATTTCTCTGTCTTTTCTAGTGTTAGCTATGCCTCCTAGCTTTGCATCGTCTGCAAATTTGATTAGTTTACCTTCAGCTCCCTTATCTAGATCATTTATAAAAATGTTGAACAACACTGGGGCCAATTATGAATTCACCTAACCATAGCCTTGTCAATCCCAAACTTGGTAATTGTTTTCAATAAGGATAGCATTGAGATACTGTATCAAATGCTTTGCTGAATTCAAGATATACTATATCTTTTGCATTTCCATGATCCACACAGTCAGTGATTCCATCATAGAAGGAAATTAGATTAGTCTGGTATTACTTGTTTGCTAAAAACTCATGCTCGCTCTGGTTAATTAATGTATTCTTATCCAAGTACTTACATACATGCTGTTTAATAATTTGTTCAAAGATCTTTTCTCAAAGAGAAGTAATGCTCACTGGCCAGTATTCTCCTGGATCCATCTCCTTTCCTTTTTTGAAGATAGGGACATTTGCCCTTTTCAAATCTTCTGGAATTTATCCTGTTCTCCAGAAGATTCTGGCTATTGGTTCTGCAATTTCCTATGCTAACTCTTTCAGAACCCTAGGATGTAATTCATCTGTTCCAGTAGATTTAAATTAACTAAGTGTTCTCTCACCATCTATCAGTTTATAGATGGCGTGTATTCAATTATTCCTTCAAATATTTGAATTTTCTGTTTCTAAAGAGTGTGTTTTCCTGCGAGAGTCAAGGAGACAGCAACAGTAAGAGAGTCAGGAAGTTGAAGTGTAAAGACCAGCACCACTGCCGAGGGTGGAGGTACTTAAGCAAAAGTAACTCAGTTCCTGTTTGTCAGGTAGATAGTGGGACGAAAAGAAAAGGGAAGGTCCTATGGACCTATTGTTTGCGGAACATTGTTTTATGGGTGTTTATGTGAAGGAAGAATGAGACCACACTTGAATAACAAGTCTTGAAGTGAATAAAGCCCCCGTCTCACACAGCGATCTCGCTAGCGAGATCGCTGCTGAGTCACTAGTTTTGTGACGCAGCAGCGAGCTCACCAGCGATATCACTGTGTGTGACATTCAGCGACAATTAGCCCCCCTGCTGGGTATCGCTGATCGTCGCTGAATGTCCTGGACATTTTTTTGATCGCTGGTCTCCCGCTGGCAGGCACGCATCGCTGCGTGTGACAGATGGGAGACCAGCGATCCGCTGGTAATCAAGGTACACAGCGTGTTTCCAGGCGCGGGGCTGTGCCTGGAAACCCGCTGTGTACCTTGAATACCAGCGCCCTGATGCAGGGAGCTGGTAACCAAGGTACACAGCGGGTTTCCAGGCACCGCGCAGCGCTTGGAAACCCGACGTGTACCTTGGTTACCAGCTTCCTGCATCAGCGGGCTAGAATTCAAGGTACACTGCGGGTAACTAAGCGATGAAACCCGCAGTGTCGCTATGCTGATCGCTGCCTGAGCTGCATTCAGCGACGATCACCCCCCCGCATCGCTGCGTGTGGCAGGCAGGAGACCAGCGATCAGCTGGTAAACAAGGTACACATCGGGTTTCCAGGTGCCGGGCAGCACCAGGAAACCCGATGTGTACGCTAGATACCAGTGCGCTGCTGCAGGGGAGCTGGTAACCAAGGTACACATCGGGTTACCAGGTGCCGCGCAGCGCCAGGAAACCCGATGTGTACCTTGGTTACCAGCTCCCTGCACCAGTGGGCTTGTATCCAACATACACTGCGGGTAACTAAGCGACGTTACCTGCAGTGTCGCTGTCCTGATCGCTGCCTGAGATGCCTGTTTGGCAGCTCACCAGAGATCATGTTGCGACACACCAGCGATCCTGACAAGTGCATATAGTCGTCGGGATTGCTGGTGTGTCGCTATGTGTGACAGGGCCCTAACACTGTGCGCTGTGCTCATGAGATAACAACACAGCAGCAGAGTGGGAGGGAGTGGAGGTAAGCACAGTGTCATCAGGCTTTTAGACTAATGTGTCAGCTAATTGTTAGAAGTGTCAGCAAAGTATAAAATTGTAAGAGTATTTTTAACTGTCTACCTCTGTATAAGTCAACCTGTTTCCTCATGTAAGACTGTTGTAACAACTAAGCTTGTTGACTATTTGTGAAAATAAATTCTTCAATGTGTACACCCATATTCTTCCATTATTCCTGATGGGGAACTGTTCTGTCAATATTAGGCCATTATATCCCACTATATCTAAAGGGGGTATTCTATCCTGTATCTCATCAAATTAAGGAATATAACCAACATACAAGATCCTAAAAGAAGACACAATATGATCAACAATAAATATATATCTCATTAGATAGTTTTAAGTCGCACAAAGTCTAGAAATTGAGCTTTCCAGTTCCCCTAAAAGCTCAGTTTTGCTGAGAAATTAAAAATGTCATTGAAAAATAAACAAACTTTTGTTCCTAATGTTAAGGATGACTCTGTTGTTGTTATTTCTTTTATCAAGATCTCTTTGCTTTTACCTTACAAATGTATAAAAAAAAAATTATTTTGCCATTTTTGTAAACTAGGTAATGAACTCACCTTCATTTTTATGACCACATATGCCACAAATCATTGCCAAGACAATTAGCATGTAAAATCTCATGAAACAAAGTGTGTAGTTAACAGCTTGGCTGACATGTGTTCGGAGATACAGTATTAGCACCAGATAAAAGCGCAATTAACTAATTGGAAACATTTATGGTTCTAAAATTATTCTAATGTGTTCACAACATTGATGTGATGATTTTGAGTTTTTTTGAAGCTTGATAGATAATAAACAGGATGCAATATGGGTTTGCTTTTAAGCAACTATATTGCCTAATCATAGTAACTGTGAACATTTTCTGAGAGGTATTTTTTATATTTAATTACTATTATTATGCATATTCTAATTTATGTATATTTTTTCTTCTCAAGTATGTCACAACTGTATGTGCAAAAATAGTAATCTCACCTGGTTCTTCGAACTTGAGTAAGGAGGCCTGGAGGTCCTTGTGTAAAATAAAAAGACAGTAACTCCAAATATTACGAGGCACCAGAGAATAGTAGCGATAAGACGTAGCCTTTATTCCATCCTTAGAATCGCAAATTAAATACAAAAATTAGGCAGACGATGAAACATTTTAGCCCCGTGAGGGACACAGTAGATCACTGTCCACTCCTGGAATTGTGCCACCACCCTTGCATTCCCCAAGGCCATAAAAAGCAATGCAATGTTTTCCTTTAATTAAACTCCAGGAACAAGCTCTTTGAAGCTTTGTGTCCAGCAATTAGCACAAGGGTGTGAGCTCTCCTTCAGCTGTCTCACTTTGTTCCTTCAGGCTTACATTGAGGGACAACGGATCTCAGGGTAATCAGTGTAAAGCTCTGAGATATAAAATCTGGAAAATGACCTATAATAATAAGAAAGTTCGTAACTAAGATTTGGACCTGTGTTCCATCAGAGCCTCCCTGTGGTCATATGCTACATAACACGGTAATTGCAACCTATCTATACCCTACACTTGTACTACACTATTGACTGCATACTTGTATATTGTTCTGTATATATATAAATATATATATATATATATATATATATATATATTTCTAGTGTGCCTTTTCAGCGATTAAATATAAAATTAATCTTGGGCTGCTCTTTTATTTCGATACACGAATCCTCATGTCCACACGCCCTGTTGATTATATTATACGCTACCCCCAGGGTTGGTTTCGGACCCGATATAAGCTTACTGTCGGATGGAGCTTATTTGAAACAAGGAATTGGTGGCAGAATACAGTATTGTGTTAGTGAGGAACTCTGGCAGTGACTGTTGGGAGGTTTATATATATGCCCCCAGCCTGGACTCGTGATGTATATCCCCCCTCACTGGGAGTGCCTCAATAACTTGTACCTATAAGGGAAGCCTTTCTGGAGACTATTTGTCCTCAGTGCAGTTCCCTGACTGACCTGGGGCAAGTGGTGGCACCAGAGAGCTGATCCCTGCTGGGTCCTTCTCTCCCCTCCCACGAGGTGAGTCAACACCCCCTTCCCCTGTGCAATCCGTTACAAACCCTAATGGGCATTTTTCAACCCAGAAACTCTGCCTGTAATTGTAATTTTATTCCTGGCTTAAAGGGAACCTGTCACCTCATTTTTCGTATATCAGCTGTGGCCACCGCCATTAGGGGCTTACCTACAGCATTCTGTAGTGCTGTAGGTAAACTCCTGATGTAACCTGAAAGATAAGAAAAACAAGTTAGATTATACTCACCTGGGGGCGGTCGGTCGGATGGGCGTCGCAGGTCCGGGTCCGGCGCCTCCCATCTTCATGCGATGTCGTCATCCTGCTTGCTTCTGTCGCGGCTCCTGCACAGGCATACTGATTTGCCTTGTTGAGGGCAGAGTAAAGTACTGCAGTGCGCAGGTGCCTTGCCTCTCTGACCTTTCCCGGAGCCTGCGCACTGCAGTTTTTTGCTCCGTCCTCAGAAGCAAGGAGAATGATGACATCGCATGAAGATGGGAGGCGTCGGACCCGGACCTGTGGCACCCATCGGACCCGGACCACACTGTACCGCCTCTCGGGTGAGTATAATATAACTTGTTTTTCTTATCTTTCAGGTTACATCGAGGGCTTATCTACAACATTACAGAATGCTGTACATAAGCCCCTAATGCCGGTGGCCGCAGCTTATATCCCAAAAATGAGGTGACAGGTTCCTTTTAAAAAAAGCCCTTTAGGGGCCGAAATGTTGCATTGTCTACCACATTTTTGTATTTCATATGCAATTTTAAGAAGTAAAGGCTAGACATTATCCATACTATTTTCTGGTGCCTTGAAATTACTATTTTTTAGACTTTGTGGGAGCTCATACTGTGTCAGCATGGAGCTATCAATGGTGCATGAGTATTACTCACTGGACTAATTAAATAAAAATATAGTGTTTGCGTGGATTTCCTCGGTTTCTCTGGTTTCCTCCCACACTTCAAAGACATACTGATAGGGAATTTAGATTGTGAACCTCAATAGGGACAGCAATGATGATGTCTGTAGAGCAATGCAGAATATGATGGCGCTGTATAAGCAAAGACTAATAAATAGTAATAATAATAGATTTATAAATGAAATATGAAGACTGGCGCCCTCTACAGTTTTGCATTGAGGTCCCAAAATATGTTATCACTGTGGCTCAACAGGAACGGGAAAAAATTCTCACATTTTTGTAGCGATAATCAGGAACAGGGAAAACCCTGATCCCTTTTTGCTCTGTTAGCCTTGGAAACATGTTGAAAAAGAAAGCATGACATCTCTGGCCCTAATAATGAATGAGGTATAGTAATTGTATCTGTTTGACAATTAATTTTACATGTACAGACTGTAATATATTGACATAAAAATGTTTGAAAAACAGAATCAAAATAAGGTCTCCCAATAAAAAAAGCTAAAAAAATCTTGTATGTTTAAATCTCTTGAATTGTTCAGAAACCCCTGGCAGCAAAAAGATATAATAGCGCCAGCTCCATTGCCAGTAAATATTTATGGTAAATGGCCATTAATAAATTAAAAGGGAAGTGGCACATATTCTTGCTCTAGTTATTTAGCGAAATTGTGCCAACAAACTGATATGAAAAATGAGGAACCAATGTAATCTATTTCTCTTTTCTTTTTTTTATATTGCAGATTTTTTTTCTTTCTTTTCGAAATTGGATGTAGTAAGCCCGGGAAGTCCTGCTCCATATTTTATTTTGATTGAAATTATTTTCAGCAAGAACATTACTTGTTTTAGAAGAGAAATTATCCAACAAATTGATAAGAATGTACTCATAAATATCTCTGGAGCTTCATTTCATTGGAATTTGTGTTTAATTACCAAAAGTTTTAATGTAATTAAAAAAAATTACAAACTTTTAAATAATATTTCATTATAAATATTAATGCATTGTGAATTTTATTAGAATCTTTATAATTAAAATTAGATAGAGATTAAACTCTTATTGTGTAATAGTAAATTATTTAGTTTTTTTTCACTTAGATGTGCTGGAGTGTATAAGGGTTGCGTAAATTAACAATCTTTTTGCACATTTTACAGTAACAGCAGCATACTCTTAAAATTATTGACAAAAATATTTTTATGTGTTATTAATGTTACTTTAGTATTTTATAATTAAGGAGCATTTTGCTTTCTGTTGCTATATATTGAATCATATTACAAATTGTCAGGCTCGGACTGGTCCACCGGAAAACAGGAAAATCCTCCGTTGGGTCTCCATGAAGTAATGGGCTTTCCACTTCACCTATATCTCAACATTCATTTAAGAAACTACTCAATTTATTAATACATAGAAATATAGGTACATTTATGAATGAGGGTAATGTGATATTTGCATTTAGCTGAGCAGTGGGCCACCAGAGTCAATATTACTGATGGGCCCTTAGCACCCCAGTCCGGCACTGCATATTGTTATATACAAATAATTTTATATACATTTTATTGAAATGCATATTAATATTGTCCCCCAAAAAATCCTGAAATTTCTAAAGTAAATTTAATTTACAAATCATTTTTTTAATGGGGATTATTATGATTTTTAAAAGGACTCAGGCTATTTATACATCTCATAATTCTGATATGAAAACAGCAGCTGTTTTCATTGTAAATTTTAAAATGATGTTAAGTACTGCTAAAATAATCTGTAAAATTTTCTTCGGCTTAAAAAAAAAATCTCAAACTCCTTAAATTGTTTTTACAGAAAGGCAAAAACGTGACCAAGCATTGCAAATTTAGATGTGAAAAGAAAAAGGGTTGCACTGGCGCTTAGTGCTCAATATGCGCCCAGTGCCTTGTTTGATTGTCAACTGCCACCTGTTGCCTAGGGATAAGTGGTTAGGGTTGGCAGATTGCACTAAATCTATATATATAAAATTGAATGTGTGTGTGTGTGTGTGTGTGTCACCAACCAATCACGAAGCATCTTTCATTTCACCAGAGCTGTTTAAAAGAAGCTGAGCTGTGATTGGTTGCTATGAGCAACAGTTTTCTCCCTCCAGGACAACACCTCAGCAGACAGTGACTGGGTGGGAGAAATCTAGCATCCCAGAAAGGAGCAGAGAGCACATGACAGAAATGAATCCCCCCCTCCCGTGCCTATATCCCCATAACACATCCTCCATCCCATAGGCACATCTTCCCTCTTAAAGGGATCCCCAGTATGGAAGTTAGAACCGTTCCACTCAGCGCTGTGGTTCTGACCCCAGGGTCTCTTAAAGGGATCATTGGTATGGAAGTTAGGGCAATTCAACGAAGCACTCTGGTTCTGACCCCAGGCCCCTCTTAAAGGTATCCCCGGTATTGAAGTAAGGGCAAATCCACTCTGTACTTTGGTACTGACACCAGGCCTCTCTGAAAGTGATCATTGGTGTGGAAGTCAGGGCAAATCCATCCAGCGCTTTGGTTCTGACGCCAGGCCTCTCTTAAAGGGATCCCCAGTATGGAAGTTAGGGCAATTCCACTTGGCATTCTGGTTCTGACTCCAGGCTATCCTAAAAGGATCCCCAGTATGGATGTCAGGGCATTTGCCTTCAAATGCTCTGGCACTGACCCCAGGCCTCTATTAAAGGGATAATTGGTATGGAAGTCAGGGTAAATCCATCCAGCGCTTTGATTTTGACCCCAGGCCTCTCTTAAAGGGATCTCCAGTATGAAAGTTAGGACCGTTCTACTCAGCGCTGTGGTACTGACCCCAGGCCTCTCTTAAAGGGATCTCCGGTATGGAAGTTAGGGTAAATCCACTCTGCGCTTTGGTACTGACTCCAGGGCCTCTTAAAGGGATCATTGGTATGGAAGTAAGGGCAAATCCACTCAGCTCTCTGGTTCTGAACCCAGGCTGATGGAATGATGTGGGATATTAGGGGTAGTAATCTGGTGGCTCTGGCTGATGGGATGATGTGGGATATTGGGGTGAGTAGTTTGGTGGCTCTGGCTGATGGGATGATGTGGGATATTAGGGTAGTAGTCTGGCGGCTGTAACTGGATGATGTGGGATATTAGGGTAGTAGTCCGGTGGCTTTGACAGTATGATGTGGGATATTAGGGGAGTAGTCCGGTGGCTCTGACTGACTGGATGATGTGGGATATTAGGGGTAGTTGTCTGGTGGCTATGGCTAACGGGATGATGTGGGATATTAGGGGGAGTAGTCCGGTGGCTCTGGCTGACGGGATGATGTGAGAGATTAGGGGTAGTAGTCTGGCGGCTGTGACGGGATGATGTGGGATATTAGTGGTAGTTGTCCGGTGGCTATGGCTGACGGATGATGTGGGATATTACGGGTAGTAGTCCGGTGGCTTTGACGGGATGATGTGGGATATTAGTAGTCGAGTGGCTCTGGCTGATTAAACGATGTGGCATATCAGGGGTAGTAGTCTGCTGGCTCTGACTGAAGGGATGATGTGGGATAATATAGTGAATGTGGCTATGCGGATGGGCAGGGCTATACACTCAGCTTTATATATAGAGATATAAGCATTATAATTTGCTATAACTAACCGTAGTTAGTTACTATGCCCGGGCAGAGCTGGGCTCTTCAGCTAGAAAAGTATAAAAATAAAGTGCAATCGCAACCCGGGGTCCACCGTACAGAAATGAATCTGCTGCTTTTGTGAACAATGACAGAACAAAACAGCGAGCGTTACCTTAAGCCCTATGTGTTAATGCCGCACAGTGTGAACGGAATGCAGAGTACCAAGCTCAGTTACTTCACAGAGAGGTACTGCTTTGAGAATGCTAAGTACTATACCCCTTTAAACGTCACAGGGAAGTTTAGCACGTGGATAGAGATTGCTCTGCTACTAAACTGTGCTAACTGCACATACGAATGGCGCAGTTGCTGTGCTAAGAGCAAGAACTCATATGACGCTAGATACAATACCCTGTTACCTTTACTAATAGGAGCATAAGGGTTGAGCTTGCTCTGTTACTAAACTGTGCTATCCGCACACATGGACAAAACAAATACTAAGTCAAGCGGTAGTTACCCCTGTCCTGACACTACTGAATTTGTGCCAGACCGACACCCTAAGCATGTAGCCGACTAGAGACTCAGACGTTGAATCATGGGAACAAAACCGCATAAGAGCACTACCTGCCTGCCAATGTGTACAGTCTTTGAGCACAGACACTAGAAAACATGCAGAGTGGTAAAGTATCCAACTGCACACACCAAAACATAAATGACACTAGCACGCCCCTTTTATACTCTAGGCTCAACCCCAAACACTCTTGCCAGTCGGTAGAGACAAAGCCCGCGGGCCAATCCGGAGCTGCCACATCACCAGAGCAGCTCACGTCCGACCACCAATAAGGAGTCGCTATATCAGAGACATGCTCAGTAAGGTGATTTCTGGACTTAGATTCCAGAGTGCAAGGCTGCACCTGTATATCACTGATTACCATAGAATTGGCTGAAGAGCCAGCAGTAACCAAACGTATACCGCGAGCCTGAGCAAGACGTTGGGACTGACGTCTGTGCTGGCACATCTAAGCTAGTGTGAATAGGCGCCAACCAAAGAAAGTATACAAATCAAACAGATTAAGGTTATGGGTTGCGGAATGCACCAAATAAATATAAATAAAAGGTGCATTCGCAGCCCGGGATCCACCGTGCAGGCAGAACCTGCTGCCAGTAAGATGGCGCACTAGGTGGTATGAGCGAACTCTGTTATCCCGCAGAGTTACAGATATGGACGCCGTAGCACTATATGGCGAAGTGAGCAAACTCTGTTACTCCACAGAGCCGCTAAACAAAAGGATGTGACGCTATATGGCGGTATAAGAGAGTTCTGTTGCTCCACAGAGTCGCAACCTAAACGCTGACTAATAGCGATGTCCGCGTGCCGCTACCAGGTTAAGTCCGGACTGCACAGCTTCAATATAAAGTAAAAAACTATAGGAAATAGTAGCCAAATGGACTGAATTATAGAGTCTATTAGGTATAACTAGATGGTAATATATTCATATATTCACATTGGGTTTTTTTTTCAAAAAGATAAAAATTAATAATTCTGTGAAAGTGAGCAATGGCCCAAATAGTGCACACAAAACCTAAATAAAGAATAATATGTTTGCACTATATATTGTATATACTGTATATTCACTATTTTATTTCATTAATTATAAATTGTCATTTTAGTATCAGATTACTATATACTTTTTTGGTATCGCATTGTGTATGTTCAATAAAAGTAGTCAGCAATGCACACAGCAAACTCCTCACCGGAGATGCCGGTATACTAGGGGCCATACAGCCAGAGCCCTGAACCCATACACACAACTCCTCACCGAGGTGCCGGTATTCTAGGGGCTTATTTCAGTCGGGTCCCTAAACACATGCATAACCACACTGGCGCAAGCACGTAACAGATATGATACTAGCGCACGGCCGTGCGGTTATGCCACCTTTTTATAGTAGCCACGAGTACGAGACCTTCCAGAAAAGACCAATAGGAAGCTGCTTAGAACACCACCAGCTTCAGGACCTTCCTGGAGGACCAATAGGAGTCGCAGCTGTATCTGAGCATGTGACCCCTGATCTCCAATGGAAGATCTTGCCCTGGGCATGCTCAGATGGAGAAACAGATTGTTAAGGCTGGCGGAACGCACAAAATAATATAAATAATAAGTGCATTCGCAGCCCGGGGTCCACCGTGCAGGCGAAGCCCGCTGCTGGCAAAAAGGCGCAAGAAGCAAACTCTGTTATCCCGCAGAGCTGCCAACATAAAACACCGTAATGCGCTGTTGCAATGAGTGCGAACTCTGTTACTCCACAGAGCCGCTAGAAGAGGAGCCGCAACGCTATATGGCGATGTGTGCGCACTCACTAGACACAACTGAGTGGCAAAGAAAACACGCTAGGGCGCTGACTAGCGTTGAAAGCGAACCCTGTTACGTCACAGGGCCGCTGAGAAAAAGCACTGTGTCCTGTAAGGCTCTCAGATACACAGTTAAGTGCTAAGCGTACATAAAGCGTGATCATGTGCTAATGTCCTCGCGGGAGTCACCCGCAATCTATGGCGTCTGAATGCCAGACCCTGAATACGGCAATCAAAACTCCTCACCGGTTATGCCGGTAATCTAGGGCATCTAGGACACCGACCCTGACCAGCTACCATACCAAACTCCTCACCGATTAAGTCGGTATTCTAGTGGCTTATTTCAGCCGGGTCCCTATCCACACATACACATGACCACACTGGCGCATAGCATACAATGATTGATATTAGCGCATGGCGGCCCAGCCATGCTACCCTTTTATAGAAACAGCTATAGGACCTTCCAGGAACAAGGACCAATGAGAAGCTGTTACAAACACACGTAGCTACATGACCTTCCTGGCGGACCAATAGGAGCCGCTGCAGCACCTGAACATGTGACCCTGATCTCCAATGAGAGATCTCACCTGGGCATGCTCAGATGGGAAAACGCAGGACTTTGTCCCAAAAGACGACTGCTCCAGCACGGCTATAATGCAATCCAGGAAAGGCAGCAGCAAGTACTGCACAGTAGAGGAGTGGGCAAGACGCCTGGACCGACGTCTCTGCTGAGCAGGCTCCACTGGCGGCCGGAGATGAATGGGAGACCGCAGCGGGGACGGGTTCGAGACTCCCCTTGTTGCAGCAGCGGGAAATCGAACCCTAACACAGATGACTTAGTACCAAATCTGCCTGCTCCAACACTGTTACAACAGAGGATCCAGGAGTGGCAGCAGCAAGTCTCTGCACATGTGTTATACCGGGCGGAGACGCTGGGACTGATGTCTCGCTGAGTCGGATTCCATTGCGGATGGGAGACCGCCAGCGGGACTGGTTCGAGATTCCCTTGTTGCAGCAGCGGAACTCGATCCCTAACACCCAGCACCAGGGAAAAAAAGACCAGCAGCCAGAAAACCACAACAAGATGGCGGAAGGTCAAACAAAAAAATTCTAACAGCTTGAGGCTCTGGGGGGGTCCATGGCCTCATTGCTCTCATGTGTGGTGAGCAGGGAGCGATCCCTGCAGCTTCCGCTGCCTACAGGAAAAAATGGGCAGCCAGCAGAAGGATCCATCCTATGCTTCCGGCCAGTGCTTTTTTTTTTCTTCCCGAAACAGGAGGGCATAGCTTGATGATGCCAGCAAGAAGCACGGGCCTGTGTCAGAGAGAAATCTGCCAATGACGATGTGCTTTGGAGAAGGGACGGTGAGTGGTGGTGTGTGTTTTTTTAGCAAATACTGGTGAGAGGACACTGAGATGTGGTGGGGAGAACATGATGGGGTGTGGGGGAACAATGATAAGAGTGGGGGACATCAAAAATGAGGGGGGGTGGGTGACTACAATGATGGGCTGATGAAGGGACACTGAGGAGTGATGAGAGAGCACACAAGTGTGGTGGGGGATGAACAATGATGGGGTGGTGGAGAGATCACTGAGTTGTGGTGAGGGAGGACACTCTGATGTGGTGGAGGGAAGAATGATTGGGTGGTGGAAAAGACAGAGGTGCGCGGTGGGGAAGAATGATTGGTGCTGGTGGAGAGGACAATGAGATGGTGGAGGAGAAGAATGATGGAGTGGAGGAGAGGAAAATGAGTTGGGTGGGGGAGAGGACAGTGATGGGGTATGAGAGACAATCATGAGGGTGGGGAACAACAATGATAAATGTGGAGGAGAGGACAATGATGGATGTGGGGGAGATGACAATGAGCGGGTGTGGGGAGAGGACAATAATTGGGTGGGGAAAATGGGATGGAGTAAGTGCTAATGTGTAAGTGCTTAGACCTAGTGCTAAATTGCATTGGACACTTTATAATGAATTGATAGTTGGGAGAATAGCTATTAGGGACTTGTAATGAATTGGGAGGTGGAGAAGCATGCTCAGTACCTGATAATGTCTTCTCTCACCCCCAAATTCATAATGATGCTATCAAGTACTAAATAAATGAGGAACACATGACAGGGACTAAGCCTACGTGCACATGTTCAGGTTTTTCAGGAGAAAATTTAGCTGCATGTCCTACTGCATTGGCAGGAAGAATGCTGCATAAAAGTATATCTATTTTTTTTCCACATTTTTGCCATGCTTTTATTATGTATTTACCCCCACCATTATTATGGATGAAATACACTGCAAGAATTGACACAAATGCAGATTTTAATTTGCTTCAAATCTGCAAGGAAAAATTAAGCAATTGTGCATGAGATTCCTGGGATCTCATTCATTATACTTGTACTGTAAAACCTTGTGTTATATTCCTTGCTGCATAGCATTACAGTAAATTGAGGCGAGTCACAGAGGCTGAATAATTTATATTTATTAGTTGGCACAGATTATAGTTAACTGAAGGCAAAGCGCCACTTATAATTAATATTTTGATTGGTGCGTGGAATAACTGTACTCAGGGGTGAAGTGTGAGGGAGACATATAATGTATACAAAATATGTGACCTTGTTATTTTCAAAGATCATCATGACAAGATGAATTATGGCTGGGAGATGCGACATGAAGGTCTGTCCAGATGGAGAAGAAACAGGAGAAAGTGGCTCTATTGCGACAGACATCAGTGGTAAGTGCCTGAATGTAAATATTATTCTATATCTATTCTGTATAAAAATGTTATCTGTAAAATCCCTTATTCTACATTCTCATATTTGTGTGAAATGTCCGTGTGCTGCTATATTTTTTTATCAGACAGTACAGAATTTGGAGAAGTTTTATATGTCCATTCATACATTCGTGAAAAATCATGATCTGAGAGAGATCCGTGAGAGTCAGAGAATATCCTGTTCTGGTCCGATTTTGAGGATCAGATTAGACATGCACAAGCATCTGTAAAAAGCTTGCAGCACACAACACTGCACGCAGATACAGGAATGTACCTATTATGTAAGCACAGTCCCTTATATATAATCTATTCACTTATTATGCATAACACAGTCCCTTAGTATATATTGTGCCTCATCTATTATGATAACACAGTCCCTTATATATAGTGTATTCACATTATCTCTAGTGCCTCTTTTAGTAGCATAGTTTCCTCTTTTATTATATATGCACGTTTCAATATGTTTAATTTTACAATGCTTGTGGGTATACAATATTTTTTGTTGTTTCATTGTCTGCGTAGATGCAGAGTCACAGCCAACTCTAGAACACACAATGTTTAATGGTCCATGTTAAGCAATCCGTGTCTAGAACTAAACCGCAACAATTCTAAAGATTGGCCCTAAGCTTTGTTGATGGCGATTGCAAACGTCGATCGAATAGGGAATTGCAATCTCTTGAATGAATTGAAATGGCATATCCGTTGGAATCATAGGAAGCAAGGAGTAAGGATATCTTCACCTTTATAAGGTCCTGTCAAGATTGTTGCTTCTAAGACGTTTCTCATTAATTTTTTTACTGCAAACCACGTCCTGTTGCAAAGCTTTAGCTGGTTGATATTTTGCAACTGATAATGACACGCCGATTTTCAATTGCAGTATGTGCAGTGACATCCCTGGCTGATCGAGTGAATTAAAAAATTCTGTTGGATAATTAACCGCTTCATCTGCTTCCACCAACAGGGTCAACGGACTTGTATGTGACTGCCTCGCTATGAATGTTAACTGAATAATGTTGTTAAGTTCGTAGATGTAATGCAACTGAGGAGTAGTTGCATGAAACCTCATACCAGGAGGTGCTGAGGGGGGAAAAAGGGTTTGCACTCACATATAGCACCACAGTGCAAACATGCAGGTTGCCACAAGGCGGCGGTAGAGAAGTCAGACTGGCCGGGTCAGCAACAAACAGGAAATAAGTATCAAGGTCACAGCAATGCACGTGGTCAAGACAAGCCGGAAGTCAGAGCCAGACAGGAACACAGTATCCAAAAATGTGAGACAGAAAGGGGAGTCAGGGGTACAAGCCAAAGAGTCAAAAGCTGGTTTGTAACATAGTATCAGAGACAGAAATTAGGAGGTGGGGTTCAGAGTTTCAAGCCGAGTCATGCACTGTAGGGACACAATCAGCGTACACAAAGTCATTGATAGGGAACGGGTCAGACACTAATACGGGAGGTCAGAGGCAGAAGGATCACTAGCGTTACGGGTCAGCTGCTCTAGCCTGGAAGCATGACCTATCACTGACGTCACCTGCAAGCCACAGTGAACTAAAATAGCAAAACAATCCAAAATTAGGCCAAGGGGATTAACCCGCGCATGACCAGTCCAGGGAGAGGACAGCAGAAAACAAACCCTTACTGGATCATGACAGTAAACGTCTTATCTTGACAGCAAGAATATCTTGTTCACATCGTGATTCTGGCTCTGTTGGTTTCTCCCGTTGAAGCAGTTTAATTTTTCCGCGGCGAAACACATTCCTTTCTTTTCTCCATTAAATTTCTGAGCCTTGCAATAAGGACACACTTCAGTCATAGGCAGATGAGAATATGCCTTCTCAAACTATAATCATGCACTGGGTTGTAGAGGAATGCAAGGCGATTGTATTTTGCGTGATTTTGGAAGGAA
>JARQOD010000001.1:16562997-16579927 GCA_033576555.1 Oophaga sylvatica | reverse complement strand
AAAAAAGTTTAGGGACGTGTGACGCTTTGAAAAACGTTTCAAAAAGTGCAAAATAAATGTTCAAATAAATGAATATATGCATTTCTATTTAAGTTACTTATTGTTCATACTTTCAGTCTTTCCAGCATCTTTTGTTGCTTCAGATTTTTAAAGATGCCAAGCAGTTAAGAAAAAGTGAGCTGAACAATCCTCTGGTGTTATTCGGTCTGAAGCCGCCCTATACTCTATAATAGAAGTCAAGGCAGTGGGTCAACAAATGGTTTCTTTTGCATTCTGCCTACAATTATGCTTGAAAATCCCCAAGCGGTTTCTTCATTGTTGAATGGATTTTAAAAAATGACTATAAGATGCCAGCAAAAAAAAAACACAATGATGAAAAATGGTAGTAAAAAAAGTCTGACGGCAGTTAAAAAGTCTGAAAAAGCAATCTATAAAAAAAACTTTTCAGGAAAGCAAAATGTCGGCATTTCCTGAAGCATCTTCCTTTTGAAAAACTTAGTGGGTTTTCCCACCTGCAAAATACATTATGTAGACGTACCCTAATCCCTTCCAAACATTTGACATAGTATTACATCATGTATCGTGTCCTCATCTTTGATGCAGGAGCTAGAGTCAATTTAGAATTATGTCAACACTAACAAGTAATTTATACCAAACAATGTAAGAATAAAGAAATAAAAAACAATTACAGAATTGTGTTGTTTTTTTTCCGTTATTTCACCACACTTGGAATTGTTTTCCTGTTTTCCAATATATTAAATACAAAATGAAAAATAATGGCTCTTTGAAGAAAGGGGTGGAAAAGCAAGAAAAAAATCCCATGTCAGGAAGGCTGTTGTGTGTTCTAGAATCAATTATACAGTACAGTAGAAGTCAAACGATTCACAGTCACTGTGGGGTGCCCGGAAGACGGTAAAACAAAGAAATTATAATGGGCGGTCCAATGCAGCTCCAGCTGTAGACCTCCAATGGAGTATAGTAGCTAGGACAAAGTAAGTAAATGGTCAAAGGAAACGCTGGGAACACAAGGACAAAGCAATAGTTTCTTTAGCCCACAACACGTTTCGACGGTGACCCGTCTTCATCAGGTGGCAGTTTACTGTTAAAAGACAAATATACCCATTCCTGTCTTTTAACAATAAACTTCCCCTGATGAAGAAGGGTCATCATCGAAACGCTGTTGTGGGCTAAAGAAACTATTGCTTCGTCCTTGTGTTCCCAGCGCTCCCTTTGACCGTTTACTTACTTTGTCCTACAATCAATTACACGGCCTATGGCTCCATGTCTGCAGTCACATAGAGTTATTTGTGAATCCTCACATTGCACACATTCTGTGTTTTGAAGATACTCCGGTGCTGGCACCAGGAGCGATGAGAGTGTGACCGCAAGAATGCGATTTGCATAAATGAGGTCACGTGCCAAATATAAGTGTGTGGCCTTGCAGTATGCAAATGTTTTGAGCAAAGCCGGACACATCAAGTCAGAGTGTGGGTGGAAGATTGCAAATCACATAATTGCGGTTACATGACTGACCACTAATGGCGCCAGCACCGGAGAATCATAACAGCAGGCAGTGAACATAGATTGACAGAAGACTTGTACCTCAAGGCCGTACAACCCCTTAAAGCTTTTGGACTGATAAGCAAAGCATACAACAAGTCTCCCACCTATATGTAACTTTTTTTTGGAATTTTGACATATGGAAGGAAATTGGAGAACACCTGCAAAAAACTGAATATAAGATCTCCATGTTGTCATTAGTCATTTCTAAACCCAGGATCCAAGTGCTGAAGAACATCACTGCTATCCACTTACAGTGCTTCCTGATACTTTTATCCTGCAAGTTTTTATATTTTTCATTGACTTCAAGGAAGCAAAAGCTAAATATTTATTAATTGTTCATTGACATTGCTAATTTTAAGAGTTTATTTACCTCTATTTGCAATGATATTGCAGATGTAAAATATTTCTGTACAGATATGGGAGATTGAGCTTTGTTTGAAAAATGGTAGGGTGGTACACTTTCTCCAAAAACCAAAGTTATTGTTAGGGTCTGTGGATCGCACCAAATATGAATTAACATAAGGTGCGATATCAACCCGAGGTCCACCGTGCGGTGATGGAGCAACCGCAGCTAGAGACAATGGTGGAGCGATGCTGCACGCATGCACCAAACACACTCGGAGTTAAAGTTCACTCCGTATGGAAACAGTGCAAAGTACCTGCTCGGTTGCTCCACAGAGCGATACAATGAAAGAGCACTCGGAGCTATACCCTGTTAAACGTCACAGGAGTATTAGCAAATAATGATGCTAGTTGGGGTTTGTATAACTCACCCCCCACTATGCTGGTGATTGAGCCTGCCCTGTCACACGGTCTGTGAAACTCGCACATGCGACGTCGCCAGGTGCAGGTGCTAGGCTCAATCGGAAGTTCCCACCCTACACTGCCCGATGAGAACCACACTAGCAGTACCAATAGCAGCACATGTGCATCCAGGGTGGTAACTGTCCCACCTACACACAAACAGCAATATTAGAGATCTTAGCGCACTGACGGGAGCTCCAAAGATCCTTTTATAGACTGCGCCTAAGTCCAGTCAGACAGGACCTTGCTCGCGGACCAATCCGGAGCTGGCGCGGAACCTAAGCAGCTGTCAACCGACCACCAATGAGCGGTCGCCACCTCACAAGCATGCTCAGTAGTGCGAATCCTGGACTTAGCCTCAGGAATGACTGCTATCCACTGTCTAATGTTAGTTACCATAGCTTAACAAGGAGAGGCAGCAGTAACAACACGCACAGCCCAAGTCTGAGCAAGATATTGAAACCGACGTCTTTGAAGAGCAGCATCTAATGCGGTCGAAACTGAATGGGAGACTGCAGGAGAAGACAAGGCTTGGGATCCATCCTGTGCAGAGGGAGAATCCCAGAGCCTAACAGTTATGCTTTGCAATTTTTGGCACGCTAATATTGCACCATTATTTCAATATGATAGAGATTTAAAGAGATTGTCCATCATAAAAAGTAGATTTAGTCAGATAAGAAAAATTATGATGCCTACTAATCAACTTCAAGATCAGAGTGGTTGCTCCGAGGTCCAAAATTGCAGGAATGGTCCCTTCTGTTTTTGAGTTCTTCACAAAGAAAGTCAACATTCTCTTGTTGTCAACTCTTAAAACTGGTGAAGCGCTTGAAGAGTCCTGGGAGATCTGGCTCATATCATTAGTCAATATCATTAGTCAAGTCTACAAATTTCTACATCCCTGTATCAGCCATAATAGCAAGAAAAAGGTGCTGGCTTAGTTAATGAGTGCTGCCAGACAAATTGCCTCCTTCAAGGACATCATTATGGCACCTATAATAATAATAAAAAGCATATCAGTAATTTTTATCAATTTTCATTTCACATTTAAGCAACTTTTTACGTGATTGGACAACCCCTTAATGAATAATCTTGAAATAGTAAAAATAGTAGATTTTGTAACTTTGGGAAACATAATAAAATATATTTTACTCCATCTATGTAGGATATCAGGGTCATAAATTAGAAGTAGAAACGTACTGTAAGTTTCAAGCTCTGGAAAATCATCTGTCATTGTAAAATAAACTCAACATGACTTCTTTTTCTCACAGATTGGGAGACCTGATTGGCGCCCAAAGGCCTGGCATTTTACAGTGGCATGTGATTCACTTAGACTGGAGATGACACGATTAGACTTTAATTGCATTTTTACGTCAAACATTTGAAGTGTAAATACTTTGTGGACTCGCCTGGGGCAAATCGAAAGTGTGTATTTCAATTTATAAAATTCATCTGCAAAGTTTGAAAATGTCTAAACGCTGTCATGTTATTTCATTCTCTTTGCAATTATGTCTATGTCATTGTCACTGGGGTATATAGAAGAACTTCTAAAGTAGAGCAAGACCTCAAAGAGCCAGAGATCAGGAAAGTAGCTGAAAGACAATGGCACTCAATGTTTTGGAGAGGGACGAGTAAAAAGTTAGTAGGAATGACACAATATGGGATATAAAAGGTAAATCATCACTCTAGGTATAATAGTTACAGTAAATTAACTTTTATAACAGTTTTATGGTTTTATATTATTAAGGCTAAATCAGTACATACATTTAAAAAATTATAGCTAATAAGTATGCAGGTTGTAAAGCATGCAAAAAAAATCTTAAAAAAATATATAGAACAAAATAAAAAACAGTATAACTCTATATTAAACATACTTGTTATCTTTTGTTTTCTTGTTAGGACAAAAAAGCTGTTTTTATTTTAATTAACGTTTCACTGGTTTATGCAGTACTTTTTAATAAACCAGCAGAAGACTTAGATGAAAAACGTTCCGGCGTCAAACTCTGTGAGCAGCTGAGTGAGCGAGTCTACCACAATATATATATATATATATTTGATACACTATCAACTGCCGCGTTTGCAAGTTTTCCCACCTACGAAGAATGGAGGGGTCTATAATTTTTATCTTAGGTACACTTCAACTGTGAGAGACAGAATCTAAAAATAAAATAGGAAAATCACATTGTACTATTTTTAAATAATTAAATTACATTTTATTGCATTAAATAAGTATTTGATCACCGACAAACCAGCAAGAGTTCTGGCTCTTACAAACCTGTTAGTTTTCATTAAGAAGCCTCCTACTGTGCACTCATTACATGTATTAATTGCACCTGTTTGAGCTCGTTACCTGTATAGAAGACACCTGTCCACACAATCAATCACACTCCAACCTCTACACTGCTACTGAGACCAAAGAGCTTTCCAGCGACACCAGGGATAAAATTGTAGATCTGCATAAGGCTGGGGTGGGCTACAGGAGAATAGGCAATCAGCTTGGTGACAAGGCAACAAGTGTTGGCACAATTATTAGAAAATGGAAGAAACACAAAATGACTTTTATCTTCCTTGGTGTGGGGCTTCCTGCAATATCTCGCCTCATGGGGCAAGGAGAATTCTGTGAAAGGTCAGGATTCAGCTCAGAACTACACTGAAGGACCTGGTCCATGACTTGAATAGAGCTGGGAGCACAATCTCAAACATTACTGTTAGTAACACACTACACCATCATGGAATAAAATCCTGCTGGGCATGCAAAGTACCCTGCTCACTGAAGCACATGTCCAGGCCCATTTGAAGTTCATCAATGACCATATGGATGATCCAAAGGAGGCATGGGAAATGGTCATGTGGTCAGATGAGATGAAAATAGAACTTTTTGGTATCAACTCCACTCATCTTGTTAGGAGGAAGAAGGATTAGTACAAGCTCAAGAAAACCATCCCAACCATGCTGGATGATAGGGTAAATATCATACTCTGAGAGTGCTTTTCTGCAAAGGGAACAGGGCGACTGCACCGTATTGAAGGGAAGACGGATGAGGTCATATATTGCAAGATTTTGGTCAACAACCTCCTTCCCTCAGTAAAAGCATTGAAGATGGGCCGTGGCTGGGTCTTCCAGCATGACAATGACCCCAAACACAACCAGGGCAAATAAGGAGTGGCTCCGTAAGAAATATTTCAAGGTCCTGGAGCGGCCAAGCCAGCCTCCAGACTGGAATCCAATGGAAACTTGAAAAGATCTGAAGCCTTAAACTTGAAAGATCTGGAACAAATCTGTATGTAGGAATGGGCCAAAATTCCTGCTGCAATGTGTAAAAACATAGTCAAGAACTACAGAAAACGCCTGACCTCCGTAATTGCAAGCAAAGGTTAATGTGCCAAATAATAAGTTACATTTTCTATTGTATAAAATACTTATTTCATAAAATAAAATGCAAATTAATTGTGTAAAACTTGTACAAGTCCAGTATTTTAGCTGATGTTTTTTTGTGGGTTTTTCTATGCATCCCGAACATCACCAGGGTATGTAAACTTTTGATCAGGGTCATTTGGATGTTTTGGGTTGTCTTAATTTAAAAAGAGAAAACATAGTAGGTTGACAGTAAATAGCTTCACTCAACCACTAACCATGAGTGGAGAAAAAGCTTTGGTATTATCATTCATATTCTCTGAACAAAAGGCCAAGAAAGCAAACATTCCGCCAGGTTATGTATATATATAATGAATTATGAATTATGTATATATTTTAATGAATCCATTCTTCCCTCTACCTGTGAAATGTTGCCATGGCCATTGGCTGCAACAGAACCCTGAAGCATGATTGATCCACCCCATGCTTAAAGGTTGGCGACATGTTATTTTCCTTATGTTCTGTGCCCTTTTTCTCCACACATACCTTTGATCATTGTGGCCATAGAGTTCTATTATAGCCTGATCTGTAAACAGGATTTGTTTCCAGAATGTATTAGCTTTGTTTGGATATTTTTTTTACATACTTATGATGATGAATTTTATGGTGAGGATGCAGGAAAGGTTTTCTTCTGATGATTCTTGCATAAAGGCTATATTTATTCAAGTGTCTCTGAACAGTAGAACAATGTACCACAACTCCAGAGCCTACTAAATCTTTCTGAAGGTTTTTCTCAAAAGTGGGGGTTCTGATTTGCCTGTCTAGCAATCTAACGAGCAGTTCTCATTGAACTTTAGCATGGTTTTCCATACCTTAGCTTCACCTCCACTGTTTTTGTTAACTGCCATTTCTAAATAATTTCAAACTGAGAAAAGGGCACCTTGAAAAAGATTTTGCTTTGTTCTTATAGTCTTCTCCTGATTTGTGCACCTCCACCATTATCATTTTCAAAGTGATAGGCAGCTGTTTATAAGAACACATGGCTACTGTTTTTGGCACAAGGATAAAGGAGGCTAGGTGTTAGAGTTCCCGCTGCTGCACAAGGGGAGTCTTGAACCAGCCCCGCTGCGGTCTCCCATTCATCTCCGGCCGCAGTGGAGCCTGCTCAGCAGAGACGTCGGTCCAAGCGTCTTGCCCACTCCAGTACTGTGCAGTGACTTGCTGCTGCCTTTCCTGGATCTGCTATTATAGCCAGTGCTGGAGCAGACGTCTTTGGGACAAAGTCCTGCGTTTTCCCTTCTGAGCATGCCCAGAGTGAGATCTCTTATTGGAGATCAGGGGTCACATGCTCAGGTGCTGCGGCAGCTCCTATTGGTCCGCCAGGAAGGCCCTGTTACTACTGGTGTTCTGGAGCAAGTTTCATTGGTCCTTGTTTCTGGCAGGTCCTGTAGCTGTTGCTATAAAAGGGTAGCATGGCTGGGCTGCCATGCGCTAATATCAACCATTGTATGCTATGCGCCAGTGTGATCATGCGTGTGTGTGGTTAGGGACCCGGCTGAAATAAGCCACTAGAATACCGACTTAATCGGTGAGGAGTTTGGTGTGCTAGCTGGTCAGGGTCGGTGTCCTAGATGCCCTAGATTACCGGCATAACTGGTGAGGAGTTTTGATTGCCGTATTCAGGGTCTGGCGTTCAGACGCCATAGATTGCGGGTGACTCCCGCGAGGACATTAGCACATGATCACGCTTTATGTACGCTTAGCACTTAACTGTGTACCTGAGAGCCTGACAGGACACAGCACTTTTCCTCAGTTGCCCTGTGACGTAGCAGGGTTCGCTTTCAACGCTAGATAGCGCCCTAGCGTGTTTTCTTTGCAACTCAGTTGTGTTTAGTGAGTTCGCACACATCGCCATATAGCGCTGCGGCTCTCCTTCTAGCGGCTCTGTGGAGTAACAGAGTTCGCACTTATTGCCACAGCGCATTACGGCGTTTATGTTGGCGACTCTGCGGGATAACAGAGTTTGCTTCTTACGCCATTTTTACTAGCAGCAGGCACCGCTTGCACGGTGGACCCCGGGCTGCGAACGCACCTCTCTCCATCCTATATTTGGTGCGTTCCGCAGACCCTTAACACTAGGTTTTTTAATAAATCTGCAAATTTTTCATCACCTTGCCTTTTCTAATGATGATAGTGAAAAAAAAACAAAACCTTAACAGGCCAATTAAGGCCTGAAACTTTGGTCAAATACATCTTAGTACTCAAATCTACAAGGGTGCCCATATATTTGCATCTGCTCATTTCTCTTTTTGTAATTTTTAAAATGTGAAAGATGAATACATGTGTTAGGGTTCGAGTTCCCGCTCCTGCACAAGGGGAGTCTCGAACCGGTGCCGCTGCGGTCTCCCATTCATCTCCGGCTGCAGTGGAGCCTGCTCAGCAGAGACGTCGTTCCAAGCGTCTTGCCCACTCCACTACTGGGCAGTGACTTGCTGCTGCCTTTCCTGGATCTGCTATTATAGCCAGTTCTGGAGCAGACGTCTTTGGGATAAAGTCCTGCATTTTCCCTTCTGAGCGTGCCCAGAGTGAGATCTCTCATTGGAGATCAGGGGTCACATGCTCAGGTACTGCAGCAGCTCCTATTGGCCCGCCAGGAAGGCCCTGTTACTACTAGTCTTCTGAACAGGTTCTCATTGGTCCTTGTTCCTGGAAGGTCCTGTGGCTGTTGCTATAAAAGGGTAGCATGGCTGGGCCGCCATGCGCTAATATCAACCATTGTATGCTATGCGCCAGTGTGGTCATGCGTGTGTGTGGTTAGGGACCCGGCTGAAATAAGCCACTAGAATACCGACTTAATCGGTGAGGAGTTTAGTGTGCTAGCTGGTCAGGGTCGGTGTCCTAGATGCCCTAGATTACCGGCATAACCGGTGAGGAGTTTGATTGCCGTATTCAGGGTCTGGCGTTCAGACGCCATAGATTGCGGGTGACTCCCGTGAGGACATTAGCGCATGACCACGTATTATGCTCGCTAGCAATTAACCGTGTGCCTGAGAGCCTGACAGGACACGGTGTTTGTTCTCAGCGGCTCTGTGACGTAACAGGGTTCGCTCTCGACGCTAGACAGCGCCCTAGCGTTTTACTTTGCGGCTCACTGAAGCTAAGTGAGTTCGCACATATCGCCATATAGCACTGTGGCATCCCGTTAGCGGCTCTGTGAATTAACAGAGTCTGCACTTACTGCCACAACGCGCTACGGCGTTTATTTTAGCGACTCTGCGGGATAACAGAGTTCGCTACTTTCGTCATCTTACTAGCAGCAGGCTTTGCTTGCACGGTGGACCCCGGGCTGCGAACGCACCTCTCCACTTTATATATTTGGTGCGTTCCGCAGACCCTAACATAATATTAGCGCCAGGGTCTGGCTAGTAAAATGGCGGACGAACAGCGTCTATTGCAGTACATCCAGCAGCTGAAGGGTAGGTTGGAGGCTCTTGAGAGCACAACCTCAGCTGTGGATGTTACCGCAGTCGCTGTTCAGGCTGCTAGCGTGGCTGCAGCCAGTTTGTCCTCTGCCACCTCTGCCCCTACATTATCCCACCTCCCGCTTCCTGACAAGTTTGCCGGTGATAGCAAGCAATGTCGGGGATTCGTGAGTCAGTGCTCTATACATCTCGAGCTTCTGGCTGCACGTTTTCCCACGGATCGGGCACAAGTGGGTTTTGTACTTTCTCTACTCTCGGGCAGAGCGTTGGAGTGGGCAACGCCGCTGTGGGAGCGCGATGATCGTGCGGTGCAGAGTGCTCCTCGTTTCTTGGAGGCTCTTAAAAAGGTCTTTTTAGGACCCCAGGTCACCCACGATACGGCGCTACAACTGCTGGCATTGACACAGGGTTCGTCTTTGGTCAGTCAGTTTTCCGTCCAGTTTCGGACTCTGGCTACTGAGCTAGATTGGTCTGATAAAGTTCTTATTCCTATCTACTGGCGGGGACTGGCTGACCATGTTAAAGACGCTTTGGCTACCAGGGAGATTCCCGCCACACTGGAGAAGCTTATCTCCATATCTACCCGCATTGACCTCCGTTTTCACGAGCGGAGGTTGGAGCGGGCCCAGTGTAGGCAGAGGTTTCGGTTGGCTCCTACCTTTGCCAAACCTCTCGAATTCCCCGATCTGGCGTCCGAACCTCAAAAGGCCACAGAAGTTCCTCATGCAGGACCTAAGTCTCGGTCCGTCCGAGTATCCGTGGTTTGTAACCATTGTCAGCAGACAGGACACTATGCCAACAGATGTCCACAGCGATCGGGGAAGCGATCGCGTCTAGTGGCCCTGGGAGGAGGTTCACTAGAGACAGCGGCATTTTCCTCCAAGATAACATTTAAAGGGACAATCACTGTTGGTACTTCCATTCTCACCGCCGACCTGTGCGTGGACTCAGGAGCAGAGGGGAATTTCATGTCCTCTAGCTTTGCTCGCCGTCATGCAATACTCTGGTGGCGCTTGACAAATCAGTGACTGTTCGGGTAGTGAATGGGTCGTCATTGCCCTCACAAATTACACACCAGACTGTCCCACTTGCATTGTCTGTATCTCCTTCCCATCAGGAATTTATTTCCCTACTCGTCCTTCCCGAGGGAATAGACGAGATCCTACTAGGTATACCTTGGCTCCGTTTCCACTCCCCACATATAGAGTGGACTTCGGGTAGGATACTGGGTTGGAGTGATGCATGTACAGGCAGATGTGTCAGAAGTTGCGTTCAGGTTACCACTACTGAGTTACCCGCAGATCTTACTCCACTTCCCAAGCACTACTGGTCATATGCAGACGTTTCTCCAAGAAGGCTGCGGAGACTCTTCCGCCTCATCGCCCCTATGACTGTCCTATCGACCTCTTGCCTGGCGCAGAACCTCCTCGGGGAAGGGTCTATCCCCTCTCTCTTCCTGAGACAGAGGCCATGTCGCAATATATTCAGGAGAACCTGGCAAGAGGGTTTATTAGGAAGTCGGTGTCACCGGCAGGGGCGGGATTTTTCTTCGTGCAGAAGAAAAACGGAGAATTGCGTCCGTGTTCTGATTACAGGGGTCTTAACGCCATCACCGTTAAAAACAAGTACCCGTTGCCCCTGATCTCTGAGCTATTTGATAGGCTTCGGGGAGCAAGGGTATTCACTAAACTAGATCTGCGCGGTGCTTATAACCTGATTCGCATCCGTGAGGGGGACGAATGGAAGACGGCTTTTAATACCAGGGATGGGCATTACGAATATCTGGTGATGCCCTTTGGGCTCTGTAATGCTCCAGCCGTTTTCCAAGACTTTGTCAATGACATCTTCCGGGATATGCTCTCCACCTCGGTCGTAGTCTATCTGGATGATATACTCATCTTCTCTCCAGATATTGACTCCCACCGGAGGGATGTTGGCAGGGTCTTCGACCTCCTACGGGCAAATTCCCTTTACGCAAAGTTGGAGAAATGTGTGTTTGAGCAGGAGTCCTTACCTTTCCTGGGCTATATCATCTCCGCCCAGGGATTGGCTATGGATCCTGCCAAACTACAGGCGGTGATGGACTGGCAAGAACCCCACTCTCTAAAGGTGGTGCAGCGCTTTATGGGGTTCATTAATTACTACCGTCAGTTCATTCCCCACTTCTCAACTTTGGTAGCTCCCGTGGTTGCCCTTACCAAAAAGGGAGCTAATCCCAAATTGTGGTCTGAAGAGGTCTCCAAGGCCTTCACGTCTATTAAGTCTCATTTCGCTAGAGCTCCCATCCTACATCGCCCCGATGTTGATAAGCCATTTATATTGGAGGTGGATGCCTCGTCCGTTGGTGCTGGAGCAGTCCTTTTCCAAAAGGATGCTCAAGGTCGGAAGCATCCATGCTTCTTTTTCTCTAAGACCTTCACACCAGCAGAGAGGAATTATTCCATCGGGGACAGGGAGTTGCTAGCAATGAAGTTGGCCTTCTCGGAGTGGAGACATCTGTTGGAGGGAGCTCGCTTTCCCTTCCAAGTCTTCACGGATCACAAAAACCTGGTATATCTTCAGACAGCCCAGCGGCTTAATTCTCGCCAAGCCAGATGGTCCTTGTTCTTCTCCCGGTTTCATTTCACACTGCATTTCCTCTCGGGAGAGAAGAACATTCGTGCCGACGCTCTCTCTCGCTCTGTGGTGTCCTCGGAGGAGGAGGTAGAGGAGCCTCGGCTTATCGTCCCCACAGAGAGCCTGAGAACAGTGGCCCCGGTTTCGCTAGAGTCTTTGCCCCCGGGCAAGACTTTTGTGCCTACTAATTTGCGACCGGAGGTACTCTCTTGGGCACATTCATCCAGGGTGGGTGGACACTTTGGGGCAAAGAGGACATCTGAATTGCTGGCGAGGACATATTGGTGGCCGCATATGGTCCGTGATGTTGGGGACTATGTTCGGGCGTGTGTCTCCTGCGCCAAAAATAAGTCTCCACGACAACGGCCAGCTGGGTTACTTTACCCTTTGCCGGTGGCAGACAGGCCCTGGGAGATGGTTGGGATGGACTTTGTGGTGGGCTTGCCCAAGTCTCGGGGTTGCACCATCATTTGGGTAATCACCGACCATTTCTCTAAAATGGTGCATCTGGTGCCACTACCACGGTTACCTTCTGCACGGGCTCTGGCAGCGTTGTTTGTTAGGCACATCTTCCGTTTACACGGCATGCCGGACAAGATTGTCAGTGACCGAGGTCCCCAGTTTGCGTCTCAGTTCTGGAGAGAGCTTTGTCGTCTACTCAGTATTGAGTTAAATCTCTCTTCAGCGTACCATCCTGAGACGAATGGGTTGGTAGAGAGGGCCAACCAGACCTTGGTCACCTATCTACGACATTTTGTCTCAGCCAGGCAGGATGACTGGGCATCCTTGCTACCATGGGCTGAGTTTGCATTAAACAATGCTGTGGCTGATTCCACCGGACAGACCCCATTCCTCCTGAACTACGGTCAGCATCCGCGGGTACCAGTGCCTATGCCCGTGTCTTCCGCCGATTCCAGGGTGGCAGACTGGGCTGTGGAGGCACGGGACATTTGGGACCGCACGCAGGATGCCATTCAGGCCTCCAAAGAGAGGATGAGGTCTTCGGCCGATGCCCATCGGCGCCCCGCTCCTACATTTGCTCCTGGGGATTTGGTGTGGCTCTCCGCCCGTAACATCAGGCTGCGAGTTGAGTCCACTAAGTTGGCACCCCGCTACCTGGGTCCGTTCAAGGTCCTCGAGCAGGTTAACCCTGTGGTATACCGTTTAGCTCTTCCACCACGCCTGGGTATCTCCGACACCTTTCACGTGTCCCTCCTGAAACCCGTGCTCATGTCCCGGTTTTCTGAGTCATCTGTCGGGACATCGGGTTCATCTGCGGATGACCATGAGGTGAACGCCATCGTGGGGTGTAAGGTGGTACGGGGCAAAAAGTTTTATTTGGTGGACTGGAGGGGCTATGGGCCTGAGGATAGGTCTTGGGAGCCTGCCGAGCATGTTCACGCTCCGCAGCTCATCGCTGCCTTTGAACGCAGCGAGGCCCAGAGAAGGGGGGGCCCTAGGAGGGGGGGTAATGTTAGGGTTCGAGTTCCCGCTCCTGCACAAGGGGAGTCTCGAACTGGTGCCGCTGCGGTCTCCCATTCATCTCCGGCTGCAGTGGAGCCTGCTCAGCAGAGACGTCGTTCCAAGCGTCTTGCCCACTCCACTACTGGGCAGTGACTTGCTGCTGCCTTTCCTGGATCTGCTATTATAGCCAGTTCTGGAGCAGACGTCTTTGGGATAAAGTCCTGCATTTTCCCTTCTGAGCGTGCCCAGAGTGAGATCTCTCATTGGAGATCAGGGGTCACATGCTCAGGTACTGCAGCAGCTCCTATTGGCCCGCCAGGAAGGCCCTGTTACTACTAGTCTTCTGAACAGGTTCTCATTGGTCCTTGTTCCTGGAAGGTCCTGTGGCTGTTGCTATAAAAGGGTAGCATGGCTGGGCCGCCATGCGCTAATATCAACCATTGTATGCTATGCGCCAGTGTGGTCATGCGTGTGTGTGGTTAGGGACCCGGCTGAAATAATCCACTAGAATACCGACTTAATCGGTGAGGAGTTTAGTGTGCTAGCTGGTCAGGGTCGGTGTCCTAGATGCCCTAGATTACCGGCATAACCGGTGAGGAGTTTGATTGCCGTATTCAGGGTCTGGCGTTCAGACGCCATAGATTGCGGGTGACTCCCGTGAGGACATTAGCGCATGACCACGTATTATGCTCGCTAGCAATTAACCGTGTGCCTGAGAGCCTGACAGGACACGGTGTTTGTTCTCAGCGGCTCTGTGACGTAACAGGGTTCGCTCTCGACGCTAGACAGCACCCTAGCGTTTTACTTTGCGGCTCACTGAAGCTAAGTGAGTTCGCACATATCGCCATATAGCACTGTGGCATCCCGTTAGCGGCTCTGTGAATTAACAGAGTCTGCACTTACTGCCACAACGCGCTACGGCGTTTATTTTAGCGACTCTGCGGGATAACAGAGTTCGCTACTTTCGTCATCTTACTAGCAGCAGGCTTTGCTTGCACGGTGGACCCCGGGCTGCGAACGCACCTCTCCACTTTATATATTTGGTGCATTCCGCAGACCCTAACAACATGTTTGTTTTGTTTTGGGCTAAAATGCAAATTCAATGTGGCATCTTTAAATTTAGGCCTTTTAGAGATAATTACATCTTTAACTTGCTTAACTCACAAATTGTTAGTCACAATAACAATAATTTTGACCAGGGGTGCCTAAAATTTTACATGCCATATTTAGATGAGGATGTCTTCCTGCCACTGCACTTGTATCCCCTCTCACAGCATATAATGTTACATACAAAAAGATAACATATTGCTGAAATCATTTCCAAATGCTTCAACACTATTGTCCATTTATTTGTATGTAGCCCATGGAGAAAAGTGGTGCTAGGTCTGATAAAAAAACCTTTTTTTCTAATCTGATGCAAACATTTATAGGCAAAAATTGTTCTTTCAATTTTCTATATATGTTAACACCATTGTATACTAATAACACAGCATGCCCTGAAATCCCATTGTAAGGCAAATTTGTAAATCAAAAGTAACACTTGTCATAATATGAAATAGTCTTTGACGGAAAATGTAATCTGATGACAATAGAAGTAATAATCTGTTAATGTTACCATAAATTTAATGACATCATAATAATATTTTTTTTATTATTTAAGGGAGTAAATTAAAAGTGTTCATTAAATGTTACTCCACAGGCAATGAAGCAGACCGCCTTTTATTAAACTGAAAGTCGTAAAATTAATTTTCCTACTAGAATGACATCTGAAACATGCATGGAGATTTATATCTAAAATTCACAAATGCTAATGTTATAGTTGAAAAACTAGAGCCAGAACAGAGAACGTATTAAATTGATGAGCATTCCCATAAAAAGAAGACAAATGATGGTAATTAAATATTTGCCAGCTGTTGCTAATTTTTCGGTACAATCCCATATTTAGAAGAATGGTCTAGGAAAATTGTTGCCCCTGGCAAAGACCCATTTTTTATTACAATGTATATAATGGAAACGTTCCCATTTTTGTTACAAGTCAACAGCTTGGATATTTGTCAGGTTTTTCGTATAATAATTCAGGACATTTCTGATGTAGGGCTACCCTTTCTTCAGTTAATAGTTTTATTTTGTTAGAAAAGCTACACTAGATGTCATATTAGAGATTTCTTTGGAATAGGTCGATACCAATGGCAATTAACACACTTGTCATGTATAGTGTACAGTTCCTATAGCGTCTTGTGCTTGGGTGCGAGGAAAACACAGGAGACATAGGTTGAAATGAAATGACTTGTATTACTTCATACAAGCATGCTGAAAAGTTCACACAGTTTGCAGGAACAGCGACAGGAGACACAGCAGGCCAGAGTAACTTCAAGCACTACAATAAATCTCCAAAGCAGGTTCAGGATCTCTTCTCTGTACCGTCATTCCTCTGCAAACATGTATTCACCAAACAGCAGGTTTCCAGAGTCCAAAAGTGTTCCAAGGTTCCTCAGTAGGGAATAGCTGGAGTACAAGTCCAAGGCTTCCAGGAGTCAGGTCACAGACTGACTGAGGCTTGATTCAGGAGCACTGATTGTTCAGCTGAGGCTGCTTAAGAAGCAAGAGGGAAGAATCAGGGCGGGAACATGAAAACTGAAACTCCATATTAACTGAGGGCAAGAGCTGCAGAAAGACAGAAAGCAAAATGGCCGACGGAAAACTGAGTTTCAAGGAACATGTCAACAGAGACAAAGAACCTTACATTACTCCCCCCTTAGGGACAACCTCCGGACGACCTCAGACCAGGCTTGTCAGGGTACCTCTGATGAAACTGGCGGAGCAGGCGAGGAGCATTTACATTATTGACTGGTTCCCATGAGTTGTCCTCCACTGGGTAGCCCTGCCATTTAATCAAATATTGCAACTGATTTCTGTACAACCTGGAATCTAGAATCCTTTCCACCATAAATTCTTCCTGACCATCGACCAGCACTGGGTCAGGGCAAGGAGAAGAACGTCCAGGAAACATATTGGGTGTTGCAGCCTTTAGTAGGGATACATGAAAGACAGGGTGGATTCTCATAGTTCTGGGCAGTTGAAGACGACAAGCAACAGCACTTATAATCTTACTGATCTTATAAGGTCCAATGTACTTATGTCCCAATTTAGACGATGGAATCTTTAATTTAAGATTTCTGGTTGACAGCCAGACCAAATCTCCTACCTTGAAAGCTGGTGCAGGTTTACAAAATTTATCTGCTGCTTTCTTGTACCTTTCCTGAGCCAATTCTAGATTTTCCTTTAGAAGATCCATATTCTTTTGTAAAGAAGTGATTCTTTCAGCCACTGCCGGCAAGGGCGTATCTATGGGGAAATCGAGTAAGAATGTTAGGATGATAACCTAGATTGGAGTAAAAAGGAGACTGCTTAGTGGAGGCGCTCTGAGAGTTGTTATAAGAGAACTCAGCCAGTGGAAGTAGATCCACCCAATCATCCTGTAGGTGGCAGATAAAACAGCGGAGATACTGCTCCAGGGTCTGATTGGTTCGTTCTGTCTGTCCATTAGTCTGGGATGAAAAGCAGAAGAAAGGTTTACTTTAATGTCCAATGCTGCACAGAAATTTTGCCAAAACCTTGAAGTGAATTGCACCCCTCGATCAGAAATGACC
>JARQOD010000001.1:16430644-16562897 GCA_033576555.1 Oophaga sylvatica | reverse complement strand
TTTTGGCCCTCAACAGCCTGATAATACCAGGCTACAGCAGCCCCACATTTGGCGCATCAAAAGATGTGCCAATTGTGGCACTTTACCCGGCTCTTCCCACTTGCCCTGTAGCGGTGGCAAGCGGGGTAATAAGGGGTTATTGTCACCGTTGATTGCACGGTGACAATAAGCCCGGTTAATAATGGAGAGGTGTCAATAAGACACCGATCCATTATTAATCCCAAAGTTATTAAATGTGTAAAAAAAAGACAAAGCAAGAAAAAAGTCTTTTAATGAAATAAAAGAGACAACACAGTTTTCATTTCTTTTATTATACTCTCATTCCTGCGACGCCATCGATCTCCTGTAAAAAAAGAAAAAAAAACAAACCAACAGTATACCACCTGTCCGACGCAGTCCATAACGATAGTCCCACGACGATCCAGCTCTGCTACATCGCAATGACAGGCAGAGCCTGTCATTGCAACGCAGCACAGCTGATTACCTGCTTCCCCGGCGGTGACGTCATCGGACTGACTGCTTTACGGCCGGGATTACCCAGCAGTCACTGCAGTTATCGCGAGAAACTGCATGTGACCGCCGGGGAGAAGAGGATGGCGGCCATGAAGCAGTCCAGGACGTGACCGCCGGAGATCTTCGGCCGGGTAAGTGCCGCTGACTCCTGACAGACCCGACAGACGGACACTGACAGTGACAGTGACATCCCGATTCCGGTATCCGATAAGACGAAAATATCGGAACTCGGAATCGGAATTCCGATACAGCTAATATCGGCCGATACCCGATATTTGCAGTATCGGAATGCTCAACACTAATCCTGAGATGTATGCAGCAAGATGTCAAACAATTATTTTAAAAAAGTGTTCAAATAAAAGGTTTTTGTACCTTCAGACATCTTGATTACATTTGATAATGTGATGATTTTATAATATGTAAATCATTGTCTTAAAACCTGAAAAATCACTTCAATGTGTAAGTATAATAATAAAGGCAGGGAAGATAGATTAGTGACACCATAGCAGTGGTAAAATAAAAAAAAAGCTTGGGTAGTGCTTTAAATAATGCCTTGTTAAGATTTTGCCTCTTTACCTGTTATAGGGGAGTACAAACATTTAAAAGGGTATGTCAGTTCTTGAAAACAAATGTAAGAATTGACTGAAGATGAAGTTATAAGCCTTCTCTGTGGTTGCTGAAGGCTCTGTACAGTATGTAGTAGGGGACTCATGTTAACCTTTTACAAGCAGCAGTATCCTCTTCTTTTTAGATTAACTCCTTAGATGCAGCTATGTCCTCTTTCTTTTAGCTGGACTGAGGATTGGAGAGGAACACCTTAATATGTGTCTGATGCATAGCAATATTCAGTATGAAGTAAAGTTTAGTGAAGGAAACTTTTTTGCCTGACTTGCATCTCACTGATTCACTGCTTACTGAGATGTTGTTAGGGCTGGCGGAACGCACAAAATAATATAAATAATAAGTGCGTTCGCAGCCCGGGGTCCACCGTGCAGGCGAAGCCCGCTGCTGGCAAAAAGGCGCAAGAAGCAAACTCTGTTATCCCGCAGAGCTGCCAACATAAACGCCGTAATGCGCTGTGGCAATGAGTTCGAACTCTGTTACTCCACAGAGCCGCTAGAAGAGAAGCCGCAACGCTATATGGCGATGTGTGCACACTCACTAGACACAACTGAGTGGCAAAGAAAACACGCTAGGGCGCTGACTAGCGTTGAAAGCAAACCCTGTTACGTCACAGGGCCGCTTGAGAAAAAGCACTGTGTCCTGTAAGGCTCTCAGATACACAGTTAAGTGCTAAGCGTACATAAAGCGTGATCATGCGCTAATGTCCTCGCGGGAGTCACCCGCAATCTATGGCGTCTGAACACCAGACCCTGAGTACGGCAATCAAACTCCTCACCGGTTATGCCGGTAATCTAGGGTATCTAGGACACCGACCCTGACCAGCTACCATACCAAACTCCTCACTGATTAAGTCGGTATTCTAGTGGCTTATTTCAGCCGGGTCCCTATCCACACATACACATGACCACACTGGCGCATAGCATACAATGATTGATATTAGCGCATGGCGGCCCAGCCATGCTACCCTTTTATAGCAACAGCTACAGGACCTTCCTGGAACAAGGACCAATGAGAAACTGTTACAAACACATGTAGCTACATGACCTTCCTGGCGGACCAATAGGAGCCGCTGCAGCACCTGAACATGTGACCCCTGATCTCCAATGAGAGATCTCACTCTGGGCATGCTCAGAAGGGAAAACGCAGGTCTTTGTCCCAAAGACGTCTGCTCCAGCACTGGCTATAATAGCAGATCCAGGAAAGGCAGCAGCAAGTCACTGCACAGTAGTAGAGTGGGCAAGACGCTTGGACCGACGTCTCTGCTGAGCAGGCTCCACTGCGGCCGGAGATGAATGGGAGACCGCAGCGGGACGGGTTCGAGACTCCCCTTGTGCAGCAGCAGGAAATCGAACCCTAACATTACCCCCCCTCCTAGGGCCCCCTCTTCTTTGGGCCTCGCTGCTCTCAAAGGCAGCGATGAGCTGCGGAGCATGAACATGCTCGGCAGGCTCCCAGGATCTATCCTCAGGCCCATAACCCCTCCAATCCACCAAATAAAATTTTTTGCCTCGTACCACCTTGCACCCAACAATGGCGTTCACCTCATGATCGTCGGTAGATGAACCCGACGTCCCGGCAGATGACTCGGAAAACCGGGAAATGGCCACGGGTTTCAAGAGGGACACGTGAAAGGTGTCAGTGATACCAAGGCGAGGCGGAATGGCTAGGCGGTAAACCACCGGGTTCACCTGCTCAAGAACTTTAAAGGGGCCCAAAAAGCGAGGTGCCAACTTGGTGGACTCTACCCGTAGCCTGATGTTTCGGGCAGAAAGCCACACTAGGTCACCCGGAGCAAATGTAGGAGCGGGGCGCCGATGGGCATCGGCCGAAGACCTCATCCTCTCTTTGGAGGCCTGAATGGCATCCTGAGTGCGGTCCCAAATGTCCCGTGCCTCCACAGCCCAGTCTGCCACCCTGGAATCGACGGAAGACACGGGCATAGGCACTGGTACCCGCGGATGCTGACCGTAGTTCAGGAGGAATGGGGTCTGTCCGGTGGAGTCAGCCACAGCATTATTTAGAGCGAACTCAGCCCACGGTAGCAAGGATGCCCAGTCATCCTGCCTGGCAGAGACAAAATGTCGCAAGTATGTGACCAAGGTCTGGTTGGCCCTCTTTACCAACCCATTCGTCTCGGGATGGTATGCAGAGGAGAGATTCAACTCAATGCTGAGTAGACGACACAGCTCTCTCCAGAACCGAGACGCAAACTGGGGACCTCGATCACTGACAATTTTGTCTGGCATACTGTGTAGGCGGAAAATATGCCTAATGAATAATGCTGCCAAGGCCCGTGCAGACGGTAACCGTGGTAACGGCACTAAGTGCACCATTTTGGAGAAGTGGTCGGTTATCACCCAGATGATGGTGCAGCCCCGAGACTTGGGTAAGCCCACCACAAAATCCATCCCGACCATCTCCCAAGGCCTGTCTGCCACCGGTAAAGGAAAGAGTAACCCAGCTGGCCGTTGTCGAGGGGACTTATTCTTGGCGCAGGAGACGCACGCCTGAACGTATTCCCTGACGTCACAGGCCATCTGCGGCCACCAGTATGTCCTCGCCAGCAACTCAGAAGTCCTTTTGGTCCCAAAATGTCCACCCACCCTGGACGAATGTGCCCAAGAGAGTACTTCCGGTCGCAAATTGGTGGGCACAAAAGTCTTGCCCGGAGGCACAGACTCAAGCGAAACCGGAGCCACCGTTCTTAGGCTTTCTGTGGGGACAATCAGCCGAGGCTCCTCCTCCACCTCCTCAGAGGACACCACGGAGCGGGATAGAGCATCTGCGCGAATGTTCTTCTCACCGGAGAGGAAATGGAGGGTGAAATGGAACCGGGAGAAAAACAAGGACCATCTGGCCTGACGGGAATTTAGCCGCTGGGCTGTCTGCAAATACAACCCACAATGGTCCTTATGCTATTTGTTCTGGCACTTCACTAACAGTTTACTTAAATTCAGACACTTAAATTAAAGTGACCAAAAAGAAGAGTTCCAAGAAAAATCATACTGAAAATATACAAATTTTATTAATCACCGAAAACATTTTATAGTAACAAATACAATTAAAAAACACCCAATTCCAAAAGAGGAAACTAGATGGCTGCTCGTTATACTTGGACTTATGCACCATATATAACTGCATATGTCCCTTAAAATGCCATATATATTATGCCATAATAGCGATAGAATAGCAAGTAAATCACATATACATTCCCCAGGAATTAATCAGCTGCCTAATGACAGCCCAAGCTCCGCCATATATATTATGCCACAATAGCAATAGAACAGCAAGTGAATCACATACACATTACCCAGGAATAAATTAGCAGCCTAGTGACAACCCATATAACTGCATATGTACCTTAAAATGCCATATATATTATGCCATAATAGCGATAGAATAGCAAGTAAATCACATATACATTCCCCAGGAATTAATAAGCTGCCTAATGACAGCCCAAGCTCCGCCATATATATTATGCCACAATAGCAATAGAACAGCAAGTAAATCACATATACATTACCCAGGAATAAATCAGCAGCCTAGTGACAGCCCAAGCTCCGCAGCCAACAGTCTCCCCCTCACCCCGACGTACGTTTCGCTGTCCCGCTTCTTCCGGGGGCGTACTAGAGGTGGGTACTGAGGGGTTTATAAATGAGTCCCGTACCTATCAGAGCGCTGCATTCGTATGCGTCATACATCATATTAGATTGGAGGCAGCCGTCAGCTTCGAACGGCGCATAGAGCTCTCATCGCTTCCTGATTACAAACGTCATTTCCGGTCATGCGCCCACTGGAACGCTTGCTGAACCGCAAGCTACTCCAGTTCTGAGCACTTCCGGAAATGTGAAGGAAGGAATAAAGCGCATGCGCACAGAGCCGATCGGCCTTCCCTTCAATCATCAATTATACCTTAAAACCTGCTATACTTATGATAATTTTTAACAACCAGTATCAGTATGCCTGCAAGATCACATAACCAAACACCAAATTATAATAATATACTACTAAATAACAATAATTGTGCTTTATAATATATATATATATAATTTTTTAAATTATATCTACTCTAAAAATAACTGTGCATTAAACCCTGAATAAGTAAGCTTAAACAACTTATAATATTCTAAACATGTGATAAATAACAATAATATAAATTTTATCCCATATAATACAAAAATTATCAAAAATATATCCCAAAAAGTACAAAACAGGCAAACGTTGATCTTCTATTTCACTCCAGTTCTTCTAGGCTTATCACTTCTTTCTTATCACCAGGAGATTCTTCCAGCGCTCAAATAACGTCAGGGATCCACTTTCCACTTTAAAAATCGTAACTAGAATCTAAAAAACAATTATATTAATACCAACCTAAAAATAAAAATATCCCCTAATTACCCATAAAAAGCTAAGAACTATAATAGAACAATAGATATCACAGAAATGATGAAAACCCCAAATTTTCATTGAGGCCTTGCGGAGCCATAGTACCCAACCTGTAGATCCACCTACTCTCGCATTGTGCCAAGATTTTACCCAAGTCTCCTCCCCGTATACCCAAGGAAATCTGGTCTATAGCTTTAATTTTGAGCTCCCTTGCATTACAATTATGAAATTCTTTGAAATGTCGTGGCAAGGTTTTCAACTGTGAGGGGTCATCACATGTAGCTGCTCTTGTAATATCTCTCACGTGCTCCCTTACTCTGATCTTTAACTCTCTTGTTGTTAGTCCTATATAAATCTTATCACAAGGACATTGCGCATGGTAGATTACTCCTTGAGACGAGCACGTGAGACTCTTGCGAATATCATACACTTTGGACCCATCAAAATTAGAAAATCTTGTTCCTTTAATTAAATTCAAACAGCCTTTACAGAATCCACAAGGATAGAATCCCTTACGACCAGAATTCTGAGCTCTAATATCCCATCTCTCAGGAGAGTCATAATGACTTCTTACAATAAGATCCTTAAAGTTAGTTGAACGTTTCGCCACGAAAGAGGGAGTAGTGGGTAAAATACTTTTGAGTATTGGATCCACTCTCAAAACTCCCCAATGTTTTCGAACAATATCTGTTAAATCTTTCCACTGTGTGTTGTAGGTCGTAATAAACCTTACCTGTTCTTTACCTTTGTTAGCAATTTCTCGCTTCCATATAGGAGTTGATCACGTGTAGTTCTTCTAGCCCTCATATATCCTTTTTTGATACAGCGCTGACTGTATCCTCTATCTTGAAATCTACGTGTCAGCTCCTTGGCTTGATTTTCAAATAAACTTTCATTGGAACATATTCTTTTAATACGCAGAAATTGACTTATGGGGATACTCTTAATTGTCGATCCAAGATGGGAAGAATCGGCCCGCAATAACGTATTGGTGGCTGTGGGTTTTCTAAAAACATCTGTGAGCAATCTACCATCAGGAGCTGCCACAATTTTGATATCCAAGAAGTCCAAGGATCTACCATAATGAAAGGTGAGTTTGACATTAATGTCATTAATATTTAAAGCTTCCATAAATTGATTCAATTCTCCAACTGTACCCTCCCAGAGAAAAAAGACATCGTCTATATATCTCATCCAGTTGTGAACTTTGTTCACACCCTGGATGAGATCCCCCTGAAATAGATCCCTTTCCCAGGCGCCCAGAAATAAGTTAGCATAAGCGGGGGCACAAGAGGCCCCCATTGCCGTACCCTGTGTCTGCAAGAAAATTGAGTTATCAAATGTAAATACATTATGATGTAAAATAAACTCTAACAGAATCAAAATCAGGTCAGCAGTAGGGGGACTCACATTACTAGTCTGTAGAAACCATCTTGTGGCTGCCAACCCATCAGAATGTCTTATAGAGGTGTATAACGCTTCCACATCGGCTGTTACCATCATCATATCACCTTCAAGGTGAATTTGGTCTAACCGTTGAAGGGCCGATGTGGTATCTTTAATATAAGATGGTAAAGTACATACTATGGGTTTTAGAAAAAATTCCACAATATTCGAGATGGTCTCACATAGTCCCCCATTTCCTGCCACTATAGGGCGACCTGGGGGATCCATGGGGTTCTTATGTAATTTAGGAATAATGTAGAAGGTAGGCAATTTCGGTTGTAAATTCCTCACATTATCCAATAATTTTTTTGTAATAATTCCTTCCTCAAATGCCTTCTCTAGAATTGAAATCAGTTCCAACTGAAATGAAGAAACTGGATTATGTGTCAATCTGCGATAGCATGCTCTCTCATCCAACAGTTTGTATGCTTGTTTCTCGTACATCTGGTACGGCCATACAACCAGATTACCCCCTTTATCCGATTGCTTAAAAAGTACATCTTTCCAAGTTCTCAATTCATTAAGTGCCCGTCTTTCCTCCCCAGATATATTAGAAGACTGTCTCCCATCGGTAGCCAGCTGTTCAATATCTTGTGATACTAATTTAGTAAAGACATCCACCGCCGGGCATAGCCCCAACGGTGGAAACTTTTTGATTTATCATATAAGTGGTTAGGAATATTACTTACCACTAAAGGATTACTCTCTTCCTCAAGAGATTCCAAAGCTTCAAGAGCTCTTTGCTCATTTGGGGAGGAAAGATCCTCACCATTATCAATTTTATGATGTAACTTTTTGAGGATTAATTTCCTGGAGAAAAGATGCGTATCCTTAATGGCTAAGAACGGATCTATACGGGAAGAAGGGGAGAAAGTTAGTCCTCTTTCCAACATATCTAACTGTATGGATGATAGAACACGCCCTGACAGATTAACCACCTTAAAATGATCTTGGTCCTTTTGTCGTTTACTTTTATTAAACATCTCTGGAAAATGTTTTCTTCTCGTGTCTTTCCTCAAATTGAAGTCCCTACGCTCCTCAACATCACTTGTGGACGCATGACTCTCAGATCCTGAAACACTTGGTGTAATAGACATTTCCCTTGATTTCCTTCTTTTAGTACCTTTATTTTTCCTCTGTTGCCACTTAAAGACCTGATCAGAATCATAGTCGTTTTTATCACGTTGAAATTTCTTCAATTTCAATTGGCTAACCTCATCTTCCCATTTAATTGTATCTTTATCCAGTTCCTTCAGCCATTTATCAAGGGACTCTTTTGGAACATCCTTATGCAGCTGCTCTTGTATATCTGCTAATTCTTTGTCCAATTCATCTAATGAAAGGGTGTTTTTATCAATTAACACTTGAATAAATTCAAATGAGCATGTGGAAGCAGCCGTCACCCATCTCTTAATGAGATCCTCCTCCTGAATATCAAATGTTGGATATAATTGCACTCTTAAACCTCTTGGAATAATTTTTTTAGTAGCATAGTTCTCCAAAGAGGTACGATTCCACCATAGCTTTGTTTTGCGGTACAAAACACTCCTGTATCGCTGCATCATTTCCTTATAGTTCTTAGACACATCAGTCGAAATGGTATGGGTGTTAAAATTAAAAATATCTGTGGCTTTAGATCGCCAAGAGCTTTCTTTGGCTTTCAGGTCCATTTTAATAAATGGTCTGTTTAAAAAACAGCAAAATCTCATTATACTCATATTATAACACCAGGAATATTTTACTGGTATTTTACATATTATTAGACCAACTGTAATAATACAGCAAAGACTTAAATTCAACCCACAATGGTCCTTATGCTATTTGTTCTGGCACTTCACTAACAGTTTACTTAAATTCAGACACTTAAATTAAAGTGACCAAAAAGAAGAGTTCCAAGAAAAATCATACTGAAAATATACAAATTTTATTAATCACCGAAAACATTTTATAGTAACAAATACAATTAAAAAACACCCAATTCCAAAAGAGGAAACTAGATGGCTGCTCGTTATACTTGGACTTATGCACCATATATAACTGCATATGTCCCTTAAAATGCCATATATATTATGCCATAATAGCGATAGAATAGCAAGTAAATCACATATACATTCCCCAGGAATTAATCAGCTGCCTAATGACAGCCCAAGCTCCGCCATATATATTATGCCACAATAGCAATAGAACAGCAAGTGAATCACATACACATTACCCAGGAATAAATTAGCAGCCTAGTGACAACCCATATAACTGCATATGTACCTTAAAATGCCATATATATTATGCCATAATAGCGATAGAATAGCAAGTAAATCACATATACATTCCCCAGGAATTAATAAGCTGCCTAATGACAGCCCAAGCTCCGCCATATATATTATGCCACAATAGCAATAGAACAGCAAGTAAATCACATATACATTACCCAGGAATAAATCAGCAGCCTAGTGACAGCCCAAGCTCCGCAGCCAACAGTCTCCCCCTCACCCCGACGTACGTTTCGCTGTCCGCTTCTTCGGGGGCGTACTAGAGTGGGTACTGAGGGTTTATAAATGAGTCCCGTACCTATCAGAGCGCTGCATTCGTATGCGTCATACATCATATTAGATTGGAGGCAGCCGTCAGCTTCGAACGGCGCATAGAGCTCTCATCGCTTCCTGATTACAAACGTTTTCGGTATGCACTGAAGCTTGCTGAACGCAAGTACTCAGTTTGAGCACTTCCGGAAATGTGAAGGAAGGATAACGCATGCGCACAGAGCGATCGGCCTTCCTTCAATCATCAATTATACTAAACTGCTATACTTATGATAATTTTAAAACGTTTGTAATCAGGAAGCGATGAGAGCTCTATGCGCCGTTCGAAGCTGACGGCTGCCTCCAATCTAATATGATGTATGACGCATACGAATGCAGCGCTCTGATAGGTACGGGACTCATTTATAAACCCCTCAGTACCCACCTCTAGTACGCCCCGGAAGAAGCGGGACAGCGAAACGTACGTCGGGGTGAGGGGGAGACTGTTGGCTGCGGAGCTTGGGCTGTCACTAGGCTGCTGATTTATTCCTGGGTAATGTATATGTGATTTACTTGCTGTTCTATTGCTATTGTGGCATAATATATATGGCGGAGCTTGGGCTGTCATTAGGCAGCTTATTAATTCCTGGGGAATGTATATGTGATTTACTTGCTATTCTATCGCTATTATGGCATAATATATATGGCATTTTAAGGTACATATGCAGTTATATGGGTTGTCACTAGGCTGCTAATTTATTCCTGGGTAATGTGTATGTGATTCACTTGCTGTTCTATTGCTATTGTGGCATAATATATATGGCGGAGCTTGGGCTGTCATTAGGCAGCTGATTAATTCCTGGGGAATGTATATGTGATTTACTTGCTATTCTATCGCTATTATGGCATAATATATATGGCATTTTAAGGGACATATGCAGTTATATATGGTGCATAAGTCCAAGTATAACGAGCAGCCATCTAGTTTCCTCTTTTGGAATTGGGTGTTTTTTAATTGTATTTGTTACTATAAAATGTTTTCGGTGATTAATAAAATTTGTATATTTTCAGTATGATTTTTCTTGGAACTCTTCTTTTTGGTCACTTTAATTTAAGTGTCTGAATTTAAGTAAACTGTTAGTGAAGTGCCAGAACAAATAGCATAAGGACCATTGTGGGTTGAATTTAAGTCTTTGCTGTATTATTACAGTTGGTCTAATAATATGTAAAATACCAGTAAAATATTCCTGGTGTTATAATATGAGTATAATGAGATTTTGCTGTTTTTTAAACAGACCATTTATTAAAATGGACCTGAAAGCCAAAGAAAGCTCTTGGCGATCTAAAGCCACAGATATTTTTAATTTTAACACCCATACCATTTCGACTGATGTGTCTAAGAACTATAAGGAAATGATGCAGCGATACAGGAGTGTTTTGTACCGCAAAACAAAGCTATGGTGGAATCGTACCTCTTTGGAGAACTATGCTACTAAAAAAATTATTCCAAGAGGTTTAAGAGTGCAATTATATCCAACATTTGATATTCAGGAGGAGGATCTCATTAAGAGATGGGTGACGGCTGCTTCCACATGCTCATTTGAATTTATTCAAGTGTTAATTGATAAAAACACCCTTTCATTAGATGAATTGGACAAAGAATTAGCAGATATACAAGAGCAGCTGCATAAGGATGTTCCAAAAGAGTCCCTTGATAAATGGCTGAAGGAACTGGATAAAGATACAATTAAATGGGAAGATGAGGTTAGCCAATTGAAATTGAAGAAATTTCAACGTGATAAAAACGACTATGATTCTGATCAGGTCTTTAAGTGGCAACAGAGGAAAAATAAAGGTACTAAAAGAAGGAAATCAAGGGAAATGTCTATTACCCAAGTGTTTCAGGATCTGAGAGTCATGCGTCCACAAGTGATGTTGAGGAGCGTAGGGACTTCAATTTGAGGAAAGACACGAGAAGAAAACATTTTCCAGAGATGTTTAATAAAAGTAAACGACAAAAGGACCAAGATCATTTTAAGGTGGTTAATCTGTCAGGGCGTGTTCTATCATCCATACAGTTAGATATGTTGGAAAGAGGACTAACTTTCTCCCCTTCTTCCCGTATAGATCCGTTCTTAGCCATTAAGGATACGCATCTTTTCTCCAGGAAATTAATCCTCAAAAAGTTACATCATAAAATTGATAATGGTGAGGATCTTTCCTCCCCAGATGAGCAAAGAGCTCTTGAAGCTTTGGAATCTCTTGAGGAAGAGAGTAATCCTTTAGTGGTAAGTAATATTCCTAACCACTTATATGATAAATCAAAAAAGTTTCCACCGTTGGGGCTATGCCCGGCGGTGGATGTCTTTACTAAATTAGTATCACAAGATATTGAACAGCTGGCTACCGATGGGAGACAGTCTTCTAATATATCTGGGGAGGAAAGACGGGCACTTAATGAATTGAGAACTTGGAAAGATGTACTTTTTAAGCAATCGGATAAAGGGGGTAATCTGGTTGTATGGCCGTACCAGATGTACGAGAAACAAGCATACAAACTGTTGGATGAGAGAGCATGCTATCGCAGATTGACACATAATCCAGTTTCTTCATTTCAGTTGGAACTGATTTCAATTCTAGAGAAGGCATTTGAGGAAGGAATTATTACAAAAAAATTATTGGATAATGTGAGGAATTTACAACCGAAATTGCCTACCTTCTACATTATTCCTAAATTACATAAGAACCCCATGGATCCCCCAGGTCGCCCTATAGTGGCAGGAAATGGGGGACTATGTGAGACCATCTCGAATATTGTGGAATTTTTTCTAAAACCCATAGTATGTACTTTACCATCTTATATTAAAGATACCACATCGGCCCTTCAACGGTTAGACCAAATTCACCTTGAAGGTGATATGATGATGGTAACAGCCGATGTGGAAGCGTTATACACCTCTATAAGACATTCTGATGGGTTGGCAGCCACAAGATGGTTTCTACAGACCAGTAATGTGAGTCCCCCTACTGCTGACCTGATTTTGATTCTGTTAGAGTTTATTTTACATCATAATGTATTTACATTTGATAACTCAATTTTCTTGCAGACACAGGGTACGGCAATGGGGGCCTCTTGTGCCCCCGCTTATGCTAACTTATTTCTGGGCGCCTGGGAAAGGGATCTATTTCAGGGGGATCTCATCCAGGGTGTGAACAAAGTTCACAACTGGATGAGATATATAGACGATGTCTTTTTTCTCTGGGAGGGTACAGTTGGAGAATTGAATCAATTTATGGAAGCTTTAAATATTAATGACATTAATGTCAAACTCACCTTTCATTATGGTAGATCCTTGGACTTCTTGGATATCAAAATGTGGCAGCTCCTGATGGTAGATTGCTCACAGATGTTTTTAGAAAACCCACAGCCACCAATACGTTATTGCGGGCCGATTCTTCCCATCTTGGATCGACAATTAAGAGTATCCCCATAAGTCAATTTCTGCGTATTAAAAGAATATGTTCCAATGAAAGTTTATTTGAAAATCAAGCCAAGGAGCTGACACGTAGATTTCAAGATAGAGGATACAGTCAGCGCTGTATCAAAAAAGGATATATGAGGGCTAGAAGAACTACACGTGATCAACTACTATATGGAAGCGAGAAATTGCTAACAAAGGTAAAGAACAGGTAAGGTTTATTACGACCTACAACAACAGTGGAAAGATTTAACAGATATTGTTCGAAAACATTGGGGAGTTTTGAGAGTGGATCCAATACTCAAAAGTATTTTACCCACTACTCCCTCTTTCGTGGCGAAACGTTCAACTAACTTTAAGGATCTTATTGTAAGAAGTCATTATGACTCTCCTGAGAGATGGGATATTAGAGCTCAGAATTCTGGTCGTAAGGGATTCTATCCTTGTGGATTCTGTAAAGGCTGTTTGAATTTAATTAAAGGAACAAGATTTTCTAATTTTGATGGGTCCAAAGTGTATGATATTCGCAAGAGTCTCACGTGCTCGTCTCAAGGAGTAATCTACCATGCGCAATGTCCTTGTGATAAGATTTATATAGGACTAACAACAAGAGAGTTAAAGATCAGAGTAAGGGAGCACGTGAGAGATATTACAAGAGCAGCTACATGTGATGACCCCTCACAGTTGAAAACCTTGCCACGACATTTCAAAGAATTTCATAATTGTAATGCAAGGGAGCTCAAAATTAAAGCTATAGACCAGATTTCCTTGGGTATACGGGGAGGAGACTTGGGTAAAATCTTGGCACAATGCGAGAGTAGGTGGATCTACAGGTTGGGTACTATGGCTCCGCAAGGCCTCAATGAAAATTTGGGGTTTTCATCATTTCTGTGATATCTATTGTTCTATTATAGTTCTTAGCTTTTTATGGGTAATTAGGGGATATTTTTATTTTTAGGTTGGTATTAATATAATTGTTTTTTAGATTCTAGTTACGATTTTTAAAGTGGAAAGTGGATCCCTGACGTTATTTGAGCGCTGGAAGAATCTCCTGGTGATAAGAAAGAAGTGATAAGCCTAGAAGAACTGGAGTGAAATAGAAGATCAACGTTTGCCTGTTTTGTACTTTTTGGGATATATTTTTGATAATTTTTGTATTATATGGGATAAAATTTATATTATTGTTATTTATCACATGTTTAGAATATTATAAGTTGTTTAAGCTTACTTATTCAGGGTTTAATGCACAGTTATTTTTAGAGTAGATATAATTTAAAAAATTATATATATATATTATAAAGCACAATTATTGTTATTTAGTAGTATATTATTATAATTTGGTGTTTGGTTATGTGATCTTGCAGGCATACTGATACTGGTTGTTAAAAATTATCATAAGTATAGCAGGTTTTAAGGTATAATTGATGATTGAAGGGAAGGCCGATCGGCTCTGTGCGCATGCGCTTTATTCCTTCCTTCACATTTCCGGAAGTGCTCAGAACTGGAGTAGCTTGCGGTTCAGCAAGCGTTCCAGTGGGCGCATGACCGGAAATGACGTTTGTAATCAGGAAGCGATGAGAGCTCTATGCGCCGTTCGAAGCTGACGGCTGCCTCCAATCTAATATGATGTATGACGCATACGAATGCAGCGCTCTGATAGGTACGGGACTCATTTATAAACCCCTCAGTACCCACCTCTAGTACGCCCCCGGAAGAAGCGGGACAGCGAAACGTACGTCGGGGTGAGGGGGAGACTGTTGGCTGCGGAGCTTGGGCTGTCACTAGGCTGCTGATTTATTCCTGGGTAATGTATATGTGATTTACTTGCTGTTCTATTGCTATTGTGGCATAATATATATGGCGGAGCTTGGGCTGTCATTAGGCAGCTTATTAATTCCTGGGGAATGTATATGTGATTTACTTGCTATTCTATCGCTATTATGGCATAATATATATGGCATTTTAAGGTACATATGCAGTTATATGGGTTGTCACTAGGCTGCTAATTTATTCCTGGGTAATGTGTATGTGATTCACTTGCTGTTCTATTGCTATTGTGGAATAATATATATGGCGGAGCTTGGGCTGTCATTAGGCAGCTGATTAATTCCTGGGGAATGTATATGTGATTTACTTGCTATTCTATCGCTATTATGGCATAATATATATGGCATTTTAAGGGACATATGCAGTTATATATGGTGCATAAGTCCAAGTATAACGAGCAGCCATCTAGTTTCCTCTTTTGGAATTGGGTGTTTTTTAATTGTATTTGTTACTATAAAATGTTTTCGGTGATTAATAAAATTTGTATATTTTCAGTATGATTTTTCTTGGAACTCTTCTTTTTGGTCACTTTAATTTAAGTGTCTGAATTTAAGTAAACTGTCTGCAAATACACCAAGTTCTTGTGGTCTGTGAACACTTGGAAGGGGAAGCGAGCCCCCTCCAGAAGATGTCGCCACTCGGAGAAGGCCAACTTCATAGCCAGTAACTCCCTGTCCCCGTTGGAATAATTCCTCTCTGCTGGTGTAAAGGTTTTGGAAAAGAAGAAGCAGGGATGCTTCCGACCCTGGGCATCCTTTTGAAAAAGGACTGCTCCAGTACCAACAGAAGAGGCATCCACCTATAAGATAAACGGTTTATCGACATCGGGGCGATGTAAGATGGGAGCACTGGCGAAATGCGACTTGATGGAGGAGAACGCCTTGGTGACCTCCTCTGACCACAACTTGGGATTAGCTCCCTTCTTGGTGAGGGCTACCAAGGGAGCTACCAAAGTGGAGAAGTGGGGAATGAATTGGCGATAGTAGTTAATGAACCCCATAAAGCGCTGCACCGCCTTAAGGGAGTGGGGTTCTTGCCAATCCATCACAGCCTGTAGTTTGGTAGGATCCATAGCCAATCCCTGGGTGGAAATGATATAGCCCAGAAAAGGTAGAGACTCCTGCTCAAACATGCACTTCTCCAACTTCGCATATAGGGAATTTGCTCACAAGAGGTCGAAAACCTTGCAGACATCTCTCCGGTGGGAGGCCATATCTGGAGAAAAGATGAGAATGTCATCCAGATAGACTACCACCGAGGTGGTCAACATATCCCGGAAGATGTCGTTCACAAAGTCTTGGAAGACAGCTGGAGCATTACAGAGCCCAAAGGGCATTACCAGATATTCATAATGCCCATCCCTGGTGTTAAATGCCGTCTTCCACTCGTCCCCCTCACGGATGCGAATCAGGTTATACGCACCCCGCAGGTCTAGCTTAGTAAATACCCTTGCTCCCCGAAGCCTGTCAAAAAGCTCAGAGATTAGCGGCAAAGGATTCTTATTTTTCACGGTGATAGCGTTGAGACCCCTATAATCAATGCACGGACGTAGTTCTCCGTTCTTCTTCTGCACAAAGAAGAACCCCGCTCCAGCTGGTGACACCGACTTCCTAATGAATCCCCTTGCGAAGTTCTCCTGAATATATTGGGACATGGCCTCTGTCTCAGGAAGAGAGAGGGGATAGACCCTTCCTCTAGGAGGCTCAGCTCCAGGCAAGAGGTCGATAGGACAGTCATAGGGGCGATGAGGCGGAAGAGTCTCGGCAGCCTTCTTTGAGAAAACGTCGGCATAAGACCAATAGACCTTGGGAAGAGGAGAGAGGTCTATGGGTATCTCAGTGGTGTTGACCTGCACGCTGTCCCTAATGCATCTGCCTTTACATAAATTACCCCAACCCAGAATTCTCCCTGAAGCCCACTCAATATGGGGAGAGTGGTGGCGGAGACAGGGTAATCCCAACAAAACCTCATCTATACCCTCAGGGAGGATAAAAAATTATATATTCTCCTGATGGGAAGGAGACATATACAAGGTGAGTGGGACAGACTGATGGGTGATTTGTGAGGGCAGAATTGCTCCATTCAACACCCGAACCGACACTGGTTCAGCCAGCAACACCAAAGGCATGGTGTGGCGAGAAGCAAAGGAGGATGACATAAAATTTCGCTCTGCCCCAGAATCCACACACAGCTTGACGGGTAGGGTGGTAGAACCGTGGGTAATTATCCCCTTGAGGAGCACTTTAGGGGCAAAACTCATGGCGTCCAGTGACGCTGTTCCTACGGTTACTGGACGCGACCGCTTATTCAGCCGCTGTGGACATCGGTTGGCAAAATGTCCCTGCTGCTGGCAAATATAACAAATCGGGGATGGACGAGTGACCCGAGATTTAGATCCTGCAGGAGCAACCTCCTGAAGGTCGGGCGCCTGAACAGGCGACTCCAGAGGGTTGGTGAAGGTAGGAGCCAACTGGACCCTCTGCCTACACTGGACACGTTCCAGCCTCCGCTCGTGGAAACGGAGGTCGACGCGGGTGGAAATAGCGATAAGCTTCTCCAGTGTGGCAGGAATCTCCCTGGTAGCCAAGGCGTCTTTCACATGACCCGCCAGTCCTCTCCAGAACATGGGAATGAGAACTTTATCTGGCCACTCTAATTCCGAGGCCAGAGTCCGAAATTGGACAGCAAAATGGCTGACCAAAGCCGAACCCTGGGTACTTGCCAGCAGTTTGAGCGCCGCATCGTGGGTGACCTGAGGTCCTAGAAAAACCTTTTTCAGAGCCTCCAGAAAACGAGAAGCGCTCTGCACCACACGGTCATCGCGCTCCCACAGCGGCGTTGCCCACTCCAACGCTCTGCCCGACAGAAGAGCTATCACAAAGCCCACTTGTGCCCGATCCGTGGGGAAACGTGCAGCCAGAAGCTCGAGGTGTATGGAGCACTGACTTACGAATCCCCGACATTGCTTGCTGTCATCAGCAAACTTGTCTGGAAGCGGGAGGTGGGACAATGTAGGGACAGAGGTGGCAGAGGACAAACTGGCTGCAGCTACACTAAGCAGCCTGAACAGCGACTGCGGTAACATCCACAGCTGAGGTTGTGCGCTCAAAAGCCGCCAACCTACCCTCCAGCTGCTGGATGTACAGCTGTAATCGCTGTTCATCCACCATTTTACTAGCCAGACCCTGGCGCTAATATTATGTTAGGGCTGGCGGAACGCACAAAATAATATAAATAATAAGTGCGTTCACAGCCCGGGGTCCACCGTGCAGGCGAAGCCCGCTGCTGGCAAAAAGGCGCAAGAAGCAAACTCTGTTATCCCGCAGAGCAGCCAACATAAACGTTGTAATGCGCTGTGGCAATGAGTGCGAACTCTGTTACTCCACAGAGCCGCTAGAAGAGAAGCCGCAACGCTATATGGTGATGTGTGCACACTCAAACATGATCGCGGTGTACTGGGGGCACAGGGGAGGATCGCGCAGGCAGGGGGCTCCCTGCGCGCCCCCCTGAGACCCTCAGACCAGCGCGATGTGATAGCGCTGCTCTGAGGGCTTCCTCCCTCCCAGGACCCGGATCCAAGATGGCGCTGGGGTCCTGAAGGGAGGCGGCTTCCTCAGTGCCTGCCGAGAGCAGGCATGAGGAAGCGTCCTGCACTGCCTGTCACATCGCTGGTGTGACAGAGTGCTATGCACACTCTCACACCAGCGATCTGATGAAATACAGTGATGTCCCACCCTGGGACAAAGTAAAAAAGTAAAAAAAAGTAAAAATAAACATGTGTAAAAAAAAATCCAAAAAAAAAAAAAATATTCCCCAATAAATTCATTACTTATTGTAAATAAAAAAAATAAAACAATAAAAGTACACATATATGGTATCGCCGCGTCCGTAACGACCCCCCCTATAAAACTGTCCCACTAGTTAACCCCTTTTGTGAACCCCTTAAAAAATAAAAAATAAAAACGAAGCAAAAAATCAGTGCTTTATCATCATACCGCTGAACAAAAAGTGGAATAACACGCGATCAAAAAGACGGATATAAATATACATGGTACCGCTGAAAACGTCATCTTGTACCGCAAAAAACGAGCCATCACACAGCATCATGAGCGAAAAATAAAAAAGTTATAGCTCGCAGAATAAAGCGATGCAAAAATAATTATTTTTTATATAAAATTGTTTTTATTCTATAAAAGCGCCAAAACATAAAAAAATTATATAAATGAGGTATCGCCATAATCGTACTGACCCGAAGAATAAAACTGCTTTATCGATTTTACCACACGCGGAACAATAAAAACGCCTCACCCAAAAGAAATTCATGAATTGCTGATTTTTGTTCATTTTAACCTCCCAAAAATCGAAATAAAAAGCGATCAAAAATGTCACGTGCTCAAAATGGTACCAATAAAAGCATCACCTCGTCCCGCAAAAATTAAGACCTCACATGACATTGTGGGCCAAAATATGCAAAAATTATAGCTCTCAAAATGTGGCGATGCAAAAAACTACTTTTTGCAATAAAAAGCGTCTTTTAGCGTGACAGCTGCCAATCATAAAAACCGCTATAAATAGTAAATCAAACCCCCTTTATCACCCCCTTAGTTAGGGAAAAATAATAAAATAAAAAAAATGTATTTATTTCCATTTTCCCATTAGGGTTAGGGTTAGGGTTTCGGCTAAAGTTAGGGTTAGGGTTGGCGCTAAAGTTAGGATTAGGGTTAGAGTTAGGATTAGGGTTAGGGTTGGGATTAGGGTTGGGACTAGGGTTAGGGGTGTGTTGGGGTTAGGGTTGGAGTTAGAATTGGGGGGTTTCCGCTGTTTAGGCACATCAGGGGCTCTCCAAATGTGACATGGCGTCTGATCTCCATTCCAGCCAATTCTGCGTTGAAAAAGTCAAACGGTGTTCCTTCACTTCTGAGCTCTGCCATGCGTCCAAACAGTAGTTTATCCCCACATATGGGGTATCAGCGTACTCTGGACCCCAAGAGTTATTGTGAAATTTGTCCTATTTCTTCTGTTACCCTTGGGAAAATAAAAAACTGGGGGCGAAAATATTATTTTTGTAAAAAAAATAAGATTTTTTTGTTTTTACGGCTGTACATTATAAACTTCTGTGAAGCACTTGGGGCTTCATAGCGCTCACCACACATCTAAATAAGTTCCTTGTGGGGTCTATTTTCCAAAATGGGGTCACTTGTTGGGGATTTCCACTGTTTAGGCACATCAGGGGCTCTCCAAATGCGACATGACGCCCCCAGACCATTCCATCAAAGTCTGCAATCCAAAACGTCACTACTTCCCTTTCCGAGCCCTGACATGCGCCCATACAGTAGTTTTCTCCCACATATTGGGTATCAGCGTACTCAGGACAAATTGGACAACAACTTTTGGGGTCCAATTTCTCCTGTTGCCCTTGTGAAATTAAAATATTGGGGGCGAAAAAATCATTTTTGTAAAAAAAAAAAGGATTTTTTATTTTTACGGCTGTGCGTTATAAACTTCTGTGAAGCACTTCGGGGTTCAAAGTGCTCACCACATATCTAGGTAAGTTCCTTGTGAGGTCTATTTTCCAAAATGGGGTCACTTGTGGGGGGTTTCCACTGTTTAGGCGCATCAGGGGCTCTCCAAATGCGACATGACGCCCCCAGACCATTCCATCAAAGTCTGCAATCCAAAACGTCACTACTTCCCTTCCGAGCCCTGACGTTCACCCATACAGTAGTTTTCTCCTACATATTGGGTATCAGCGTACTCAGGACAAATTGGACAACAACTTTTGGGTTCCAATTTCTTCTGTTACCCTTGTGAAAATAAAATATTGGGGGCGAAAAAATCATTTTTGTAAAAAAAAAAAAGGATTTTTTATTTTAAGGCTGTACGTTATAAACTTTAGTGAAACACCTGGGGGTTCAAAGTTCTCACCACACATCTAGATAAGTTCCTTGAGGGGTCTAGTTTCCAAAATGGTGTCATTTGTGGGGGGTTTCCACTGTTTAGGCAGATCAGGAGCTCTCCAAACACGACATGGCGTCCAGCCAATTCTGCGTTGAAAAAGTGAGATGGCGCTCCTTCCCTTCCAAACTCTGCCATGCACCCAAACAGTGGTATACCCCCACATATGGGGTATCAGTGTACTCAGGACAAATTGCACAATAACTTTTGGAGTCTTGTTACCCTTGGAAAAATAAAAATTGGGGTGAAAAGATCATTTTTGTGGAAAAAATATGATTTTTAAATTTTACGGCTCTACGTTATAAACTTGTGTGAAGCACTTGAGGGTTCAAATTGCTCACCAAAGATCTAGATAAGTTCCTTAGGGGGTCTAGTTTCCCAAATGGGGTCATTTGTGGGGGGTTTCCACTGTTTAGGCACATCAGGGGCTCTCCAAATGCAACATGGCATCCAATCTCAATTCCAGCCAATTTTGGTTGGAAAAAGTCAAATGGTGCTCCTTCCCTTCCAAGCTCTGCCGTGCGCCCAAACAGTGGTTCCCCCCCACATATGGGGCATCAGCGTACTCAGGACAAATTGGACAACAACTTATGTGGTCCAATTTCTCCTGATACCCTTGGGAAAATAAAAAATTAGTGACTAAAAGATAATTTTTGTGGGAAAAAAATAGGATTCTTTATTTTCATGCCCGGGCATTATAAACTTGTGTGAAGCACTTGGGGTTCAAAGTGCTCACCAAAGATCTAGATAAGTTCCTTAGGGGTCTAGTTTCCAAAATGGGGTCACTTGTGGGGGATTTCCACTGTTTAGGCTCATCTGGGGCACTGCAAACGGAACATGACCCCCATCAACGTCTGCATTCCAAAACGTTACTACTTCCTTTCCAAGCCCTGCCGTGCGCCCAAACAGTTTTCCACCCCCACATATGGGGTATCAGCGTACTCAGGACAAATTGGACAACAACTTTTGGGGTCCAATTTCCTTGGGAAAATTCAAAAATTTAGGACTAAAAAATCATTTTTGTGGAATTTTTTTTTTTTTTTTTCACACCCAGGCATTATAAACTTTTGTGAAACACTTGGGGGTTCAAAGTGCTCACAACAGATCTAGATAAGTACCTTAGGGGGTCTAGTTTCCAAAATGGTGTCACTTGTGGGGGGTTTCCACTGTTTAGGCGCATCAGAGGTTCTCCAAGCGCGACATGGCGTCCAATCTCAACTCCAGCCAATTTTAGTTTGAAAAAGTCAAACGGCGCTCCTTCCCTTACGAGCTCTGCCGTGTGCCCAAACAGTGGTTTTCCCCCACATATGGGGTATTGGCGTACTCAGGAGAAATTGCATAACAACCTTATCTGTCCATTTTCTCCTTTTACCCTTGTGAAAATAAAATAAAAGTTTGTAAAAGATCATTTTTGTGGCTAAAAAGTTAAATATTCATTTTTTCCTTCCACGTTGCTTTAGTTCCTGTGAAGCACCTGAAGGGTTAATAAACTTCTTGAATGTGGTTTTGAGTACCTTGAGGGGTGCAGTTTTTAGAATGGTGTCACTTTTGGGTATTTTCTGTCATGTAGACCCCTCAAAGTGACTTCAAATGTGAGGTGGTCCCTAAAAAAAATGGCTTTGTAAATTTTGTTGTAAAAATGAGAAATCGCTGGTCAACTTTTAACCCTTATAACTTCCTAACAAAAAAAAATTTTGATTCCAAAATTGTGCTGATGTAAAGTAGACATGTGGGAAATGTTATTTCTTAACTATTTTGTGTTACATATTTCTCTGTTTTAAGGGAATAAAAATTCAAAGTTTGAAAATTGCTAAATTTTCAAAATTTTCGCCATATTTGCGTATTTTTCAAAAATAAACGCAAGTTATATGGAAGAAATTTTACCACTAACATGAAGTACAATATGTCACGAGAAAACAATCTCAGAATCGCGAAGATCCGTTGAAGCGTTCCGGAGTTATAACCTCATAAAGAGACAGTGGTCAGAATTGTAAAAATTGTCCCGGTCATTAACGTGCAAACCACCCTTGGGGGTGAAGGGGTTAAAGAGCAAAGCTATGTACACAAAAAAAACCCTACCTGGCTACTGGAAAAGTAAAACGTACTTAACCAGTACCGCCAGTGTCCTCCTCCACAATTTGTGCCGAGCAGCTTTCCGAGCCGCTGGCCTCCATATACTCCTCCACCCGTGCCTTTTTCTGCCCAGTCTTCCTCTGGGCCATTCCTTCTTCCACCACCTCAATGTCTCTGTTTTCCCCACCACCCTCCCTGTGACACTTTAAACCTCCTGAGTCCTCTTCCGAGGAGAAAGCACCAATATTTCTCGGATCAGACTCATGAACTAAAACCTCAGCCTCCTCCTCTGCCATAGATATATCGAAATCCATCAGGCATTCTGACCATGATTCAGCAACTGGGATTTCTTTTTTTACTTCCTTTTTAGGCCATGAACGCTCCTCTCTCCTTATGGCCTTCCAAAATTCCTTGTCCTCCTTTTCCTCCTGTTGCTTCTCCCTCCTTCTCTCAGCCTCCTTGTCCTCCTGCCGCCTCTCCCTCCGTCTCTCAGCAGGAGTGGATGGCGCCCTCACAACGCTTTGCAGCGCGGCGACTTCGCCTTCCCTCCGCTTCTTCTCCTCCTCCCGCCTCTTAACCTCTTCCTCTCTCTTCCTTTCTTCCTCCCGCCTCCGCTCCTCCTCACGTCTCTTTCTTTCCTCCTCCTCTCTAGTTGACCTCCTCGGCACACCAAACGGGCAGTCTCTATACAGGTGCTCTGAACTGCCACACCTGTCACATTCATGAGGCATCGGACACCTAGCCGCCACATGACCCTCTTGCTTGCAATTACGGCAAACCAACTCCTTGCTACACATGTTTAGCAGGTGCCCGAACTGAAAACACCTCCTGCAGTATAGTGGCTGCCCTGGGTATGACAGGAAGCCCCTATGACCCGTCACTGAAAAGTTCACTGGTGGGTGGGTGAAACCTCCCAAACAACCTGGGTCCTTCTTCAATTTCACCCGAAACACATACCTGCAGTTGAAAATGCCCAAGACATTTTTCTGCTTCTCCCCTCCCTTCACGTATTCACAGTACCGCTCCAGGAACTGCTCCAGTAGTGCTACTTCTGTATAGGGGTTGTACACAGTCACAGTCACCACTTTTTCCATGAGCCCAAACAGGGCTCCACCCGCACTCCCTCCAGGCATGGATCACCTTCATTACTTCTGAGCCATTCAAAGACGGTCAAACAGCATCCCTCATTCACAAAGGTTACATCATATGTACCTTGACTCCGGAATTCATTGACGCTGTAGATATCCTGACGATGGGCTCCAGCCTTTCCCTCCAACAGGTCACGAAAGACGTACACCAGGTTGTTTTTCTCACCACCTTCCACCACCACACGGATCCTATTCTTAATGAACATCCTCAGTCCAGACTGCCGATACGGATACCGCAGTAGAAAATCAGCAGCACGCTGCCAGCAAAGCCCCTGGATCACTCAAGGAAAACTCGCACCCTCTGACCGCGACACACGATCGCAGCCAAAAGGCCGAGATCTTTTTTTTTTCCCTCAGATGGGAAGTTCCACAGTCAGATAACCAAAACTATAAGGAACTCGACTCCCAAACAGCGTGTACACTTACATAATGCAGCAGCTGTTCCCATCATCATCGGAAAAACCAACTTTATTTACAAGCACAAAAAAACACAAAACTAAGACACATTAACAAGATGTTTCCACTTTTTAACTTTCCAAATTCCCTCTGCGTCCTCCTCCCCCCTCTTTCTCTTATCACACACAAAACAAAAATACAATTTTCCCAAAACAATTTTTAAACAATTTTTAACCTCAATCTCCTTCCTCTTAAACACATACACGTTCCTCACATCCCACAACACCTCTTTTATACATGCAAGCATCAACCACAACACTCTCTCCTTTTCTCCACACATACCCAACCCAAACATAAATAACTCAAACGTCAAAAAATTCACATCACACAACTCCTTACACAACGGGCCCAAACCTGAAATCACATTTCTAGCATACTGACAATTCCAAAACAAATGCACCACACTCTCTCTCCCACCACATCCCCTCCTCGGACACATCTCACTCCTCACTAAACCCCGGTTTCTCTGGAAGTCTCTCACCGGTAACACCTCATGCAATGACTGCCACACAATCTCGCTCTGTCTATTTGTCATGCCATCCATACGTACCTTCTTCCATACCTTCTGCACATCACTTCCTCTCACCATATAGATACCACATTCCATCTCTCTACACTCAATCATCCTATATACCGCTTTCTTCTTCTCTAACAACCTCACATCCACATCACACAGTTCATACTTCACCAAAAATTTGTAAACCCACACATACCACACAGGCACCTCAAAAGCCACTGGGCACCTTAGATCCCTTTCCCGCCACTTCAAACGGAACAGAAAACTTCCAAACAAATACCTGCACATACATGCACACTTCCCATCCATCCTAATCATACCCAATACAAACACCATAATATTCACGCCAAAAAATACATTCAAATTTGGGAATCCCAGCCCCCCCTTATCCATTCTCTTCATCACAACCTCTCTCCTTGCACGCTCCATACTTGAACGCCAAAAAAATACAAACAAAACCCTATTTAATCTTCTAACACACATATAACCTGGTGGAAAAACCACCGCAACATGCAAAAAAATTGGTAACACCACACTCTTAATAACTAAAATTTTACCAAAAAACGTCAAATCTCTCATCTTCCAAAAATTTAACTTGCGCTCCACTCTCTCTCTCACATCCACCCAACTTTCCTCTCCATCCAACTTCTCTGAAAATTTCACACCCAGCACCTTTATTGGTCCACTCACCACATTCACCCCAATATCATTGCTCAGAGTCCTCCCACCAAAAATCTTACATTCAGTCTTCTCCCAATTCACTTTAAACGCAGACGCTCCACAAAAAACGGATACCAACAACTTCACACGACGCACCGAACACTCTGAATCACACAAAACACACACATCATCCATGTAACCATTCACCTTCCACTCCCTCCCCCCCCGCTCCCGGCACTTGCACACCCCGAATCACCTTATCTTTCCTCAACATACACAACAACTTCTCAATCGCGCAAATGAACACAACAGGGGACAATGGGCACCCCTGCCGTACACCGGAAAACACATTCACTCTCCTCCCTACATTCCCATTCAACAAAACACAACTATAAATATTTTTATACAAACTTCTCACTCTCTCAACAAACTCAGCCGGAAAACCCATCTTCACCAACACTCTAAACAGAAAACCATGCGCCAACCTATCATACGCCTTCTCAAAATCCAAACTCAACACATACACCCCCTTCTTACGGTTCATACAGTCCCACAAACAATCTCTCAGCATACCGAACACCCTCATGTAACCGCCTTCCAGGCACCGAACAACACTGCTCCTCACCCACCACACTCCCAACCACATCACGCATCCTATTTGCCAAAAGCTTCGCATAGATTTTATAATCACAATTAAGCAACGTGATCGGCCTCCAGTTTTTTAGATTTTTCAAATCACCTTTTTTTGGCAACAGCACAACCACTCCTGCACGCATACCATTCGCCACCTCTGCATTCGCCCACATATACTTACATACATCAACAAAATCCTTCCCAATCACATCCCACATCACACGATAAAATTCCACCGGGAGACCATCATCCCCCGGCGTTTTATTCAGCGCCATGCTACACACCACCTTCCATATTTCTTCACTCATCACCTCCCCCATCAAACTCTCCCTTTCTGTCCCATTCAATCTATTTTCCAAAACACTCAGCACATCACTCTCCAAACCTTCATCCCTCCATTTCACTGCATACAAATCATCATAAAACTTTGCCACTTCCTCACATAAGTCCGCACCACTCACTTCATTTCCATCCACTCCATTCAAAACACTCATGCTCTGTCTTTTTCCAAAAACTTTCTTGAAAAAAAACCGCGAACACTTCTCATTCTTTTCCAAGTTCTCTATTTTAGCCCTATACACAATACTCCTCCCTTTCTCTCTCAAAAACTCGTTCACTTCTTTTTTCACTCTCAACAAATCTTCACTCACATCCATCCCGCCCTCTCTTAGCTTATATAACACACTCAATCTTGCATTCAACCCAGCAAACCTTTCTCTCTTAGCAGCTGCACACTTGTAACCAAGTTTTTTAAAAAAAACCTTGGTTTTCCATTTAACCCAATCCCACCATTCACACACATTACTGAATTCACTTCTGCTCTCACACCACTCCTTATAATGTCTCTCATACTCCTCTCTCACCTCCACCCCATCCAGTAAACTCACATTCAGCTTCCATATACCTTTCCCAGTTACCTCCTCAGTATGCACATCCACTTCACACTTCATACACACATGATCTGAAAACGGCACACTCTCCTGTGCATAACTAACAGCAATCAGGTTTTTTGAAACAAAACAATAGTCCAGTCTAGACGCCACCCTCCCACTCTCAGAAAAAAATGTATTTAACAATGGAGTTACTTTACACTCCCTCTGCATATCCCTCAAACCAAAATCACTCACCATGTCCATTAACTCTTTCCTTGACACATCCACATTCACCTTTCCCACATCAACATTCATATCACCCACAATCACAACAGGCACTCTACCTGGAATAAAAAACTTAATTTTTTCAAATAAAACTTTACGCTCCTGTTTTTTCACAGGAGCATACACATTAATAACACTAAAACGAATATTTCTAAACTCAAAATTTGCTAACACGCATCTCCCAACCTCAATCACCATATAGTCACACAAACTCACATTACGCCCCTTCACCAAAAAACCAACACCGTCATTTCTATTACATGCACTCCCTGACCACACAGACGCACCATGAGGCCATTCACTCCCCTTCACACCATCCACAATCCCACACTCCTGTAAACAAAAAATTTCCGCATTTTGCGCTGCAAAAAACTCAAAAATGGCCGCACGCCGCAACTTATTTTTAAAAACCCTCACATTTTGAGATATAATTCTAACACCCATACTAAACACAAACCAAAAAGCTTAACAAAAAAAACACTTGTCCAAAAAAGCCAAAAAAGGAAAAAAAATACAAAAACAACCTACAGATATAACTTGAGACACATTACATAAAACACACAAAAAAAACAGATAGCCATTGCTTAAAGAGCAAAGCTATGTACACAAGAAAACCCTACCTGGCTACTGGAAAAGTAAAACGTACTTAACCAGTACCGCCAGTGTCCTCCTCCACCATTTGTGCCGAGCAGCCTTCCGAGCTGCTGGCCTCCATATACTCCTCCACCCGTGCCTTTTTCTGCCCAGTCTTCCTCTGGGCCATTCCTTCTTCCACCACCTCAATGTCTCTGTTTTCCCCACCACCCTCCCTGTGACACTTTAACCCTCCTGAGTCCTCTTCCGAGGAGAAGGCACCAATATTTCTCAGATCAGACTCATGAACTAAAACCTCAGCCTCCTCCTCTGCCACAGATATATCAAAATCCATCAGGCATTCTGACCATGATTCAGCAACTGGGACTTCTTTTTTTACTTCTTTTTTAGGCCATGAACGCTCCTCTCGCCTTATGGCCTTCCAAAATTCCTTGACCTCCTTTTCCTCCTGTTGCTTCTCCTTCCTTCTCTCAGCCTCCTTGTCCTCCTGCCGCTTCTCCCTCCGTCTCTCGGCAGGAGTGGGTGGCGCCCTCACAACGCTTTGCAGGGCGGCGACTTCGCCTTCCCTCCGCTTCTTCTCTTCCTCCCGCCTCTTAACCTCCTCCTCTCTCTTCCTTTCTTCCTCCCGCCTCTGCTCCTCCTCACGTCTCTTTCTTTCCTCCTCCTCTCTAGTTGACCTCCTCGGCACACCAAACGGGCAGTCTCTATACAGGTGCTCTGAACTTCCACACCTGTCACATTCACGAGGCATCGGACACCTAGCCGCCACATGACCCTCTTGCTTGCAATTACGGCAAACTAACTCCTTGCTACACATGTTTAGCAGGTGCCCGAACTGAAAGCACCTCCTGCAGTATAGTGGCTGCCCTGGGTATGAGAGGAAGCCCCTATGACCCGCCACTGAAAAGTTCGCTGGTGGGTGGGTGAAACCTCCCAAACAACCTGGGTCCTTCTTCAATTTCACCCGAAACACATACTTGCAGTTGAAAATGCCCAAGACATTTTTCTGCTTCTCCCCTCCCTTCACGTATTCACAGTACCGCTCCAGGAACTGCTCCAGTAGTGCTACTTCTGTATAGGGGTTGTACACAGTCACAGTCACCACTTTTTCCATGAGCCCAAACAGGGCTCCACCCGCACTCCCTCCAGGCATGGATCACCTTCATTACTTCTGAGCCATTCAAAGACGGTCAAACAGCATCCCTCATTCACAAAGGTTACATCATATGTACCTTGACTCCGGAATTCATTGACGCTGTAGATATCCTGACGATGGGCTCCAGCCTTTCCCTCCAACAGGTCACGAACGACGTACACCAGGTTGTTTTTCTCACCACCTTCCACCACCACACGGATCGTATTCTTAATGAACATCCTCAGTCCAGACTGCCGATACGGATACCGCAGTAGAAAATCAGCAGCACGCTGCCAGCAAAGCCCCTGGATCACTCCAGGAAAACTCGCACCCTCTGACCGCGACACACGATCGCAGCCAAAAGGCCGAGATCACACTGGCGCATAGCATATAATGGTTGATATTAGCGCATGGCGGCCCAGCCATGCTACCCTTTTATAGCAACAGCTACAGGACCTTCCAGGAACAAGGACCAATGAGAAACTGTTACAAACACATGTAGCTACATGACCTTCCTGGCGGACCAATAGGAGCCGCTGCAGCACCTGAACATGTGACCCCTGATCTCCAATGAGAGATCTCACTCTGGGCATGCTCAGAAGGGAAAACGCAGGACTTTGTCCCAAAGACGTCTGCTCCAGCACTGGCTATAATAGCAGATCCAGGAAAGGCAGCAGCAAGTCACTGCACAGTAGTGGAGTGGGCAAGATGCTTGGACCGACGTCTCTGCTGAGCAGGCTCCACTGCAGCCGGAGATGAATGGGAGACCGCAGCGGGACGGGTTCGAGACTCCCTTGTGCAGCAGCGGGAAATCGAACCCTAACAGATGTATTGGTAAAATGCTTCACTATGTTTGTGATTCTGTTTAGACAAATTTAAGAGAATAGGTTAAATAATTCACTAATGGTTTTCAATGATCAAGCAACTTAAAGAAATGAAAACACTAGTCCTAAACACAAAGATCAATTTACCCGATGCTGCATAGAATCGGTTCTCACCTCATAATTGGCATGTCCTATATAGGAGAATCTCACCAAATTTTGCATAAATTGTGAAAATATTGAAGAAAATAAACAGATTTGCTAACGATTAGAGTTGAGAGAAACAGGTCGGTCAGATTCAAAAGTCACTGACTTTGCCATAGCGTGAAGTCGGCCATGCGGTCGTCGACAAGAGCGCCAAAGTCTGTTTTCCCATAATGCTTGCAGGTGCCTTTTTTCAGCCAATGAGCAAGGATGTACACTGTGGACAATGAGATGACATGGGCAGCGTCCACCACCATCTTAGAGAAGGGCATTGCAGTGATTGGCTTGCTTTGGGGGGCGTCATAGTGTCTATAAAATCTATCAGGACCTGACCTCACCTCCTTACTGACCAAAATCCCACAATGTCTGTCTGCTGTTTCCACTTTCTTCTCTGCTCGCCTTCTAAAACTGAACATGGACAAAACAGAATTCATCATCTTTCCCTCACCTCACTCTACCCCCCCACCAGACCTATCCATCAATGTCATTGGCTGCTCACTTTCCCCAGTCCCACATGCTCAGTGCCTCGGGGTGATCCTCGACTCTGCTCTCTCTTTCAAGCCACATGTCCAAACCCTTGCCTCCTCCTGCCGTCTTAAACTCAAAAATATTTCCCGGATCTGTGCATTCCTTGACCATGAAACTACAAAAACACTAGTGCATGCCCTCATCATCTCCCGCCTCGACTACTGCAACCTCCTACTCTCTGGCCTCCCCTCCAGCACTCTGGCACCACTCCAATCCATCCTGCACTCTGCTGCCCAACTAATCCACCTGTCTCCCCGTTATTCCCCAGCCTCTCCTCTCCGCCAAGCCCTTCATTGGCTTCCTATCGTCCAGAGGCTCCAGTTCAAAACCTTAACTATGACATACAAAGCCATCCACAACCTGTCTCCTCCATCATCTGTGACATGGTCTCCCGGTACATACCCACACGCAACCTTCGATCCTCTCAAGATCTCCTCCTCTACTCCCCTCTTATCTCTTCTTCCCACAACCGCATACAAGACTTCTCCCGTGCCTCCCCATACTCTAGAACTCTCTACCCCAACACATCAGACTCGCGCCTACCATGGAAACCTTCAAAAAGAACCTGAAGACCCACCTCTTCACACAAGCCTACAACCTGCAGTGATCCTCAGTCTACTGAACCACCGCACGACCAGCTCTACCCTCTCCTAGTGTATCCTCACCCATCCCTGTAGACTGTGAGCCCTTGTGGGCAGGGTCCTCTCTCCTTCTGTACATGTGTGTGCCTTGTATTGCTCACGTTTATTGTACTTGTCTATATTTGCCCCTTTTCACATGTAAAAAGCCCCATGGAATAAATGGAGCTATAAAAATGTATAATAATAATAATAATAAAAGCCCTGCCCGCCGACCGCCATTTTACTTCTGCCAGTCTTAACAGTAGGGAGAGGTTGCTGACGCTGTTTATCAGTAGGGAGAGAGTTAGTGCTGGAAAGAAAAGTTCTTATGTGTTTGTGCTGATAGCAATTGTGCTGTACAGTTAGTGTGCAGTGACAGGGGAGGATTTTGTTGTGTGCAGCAGCGCTGGTTATTAGGCTGCCTGATAGCTTTATTGCTATGTGTACACTGCGGTGCAGACTGCTTTTTACACAGCACTAATACTTTTATTCTTTTCCTGCACAGTTACAGAGTGTTCATTTTTTCACACCGTATAGAGTGTACGCTCCTCACACACTACCATGTACCATCTGGTATCACGGACAAATACATGCTGAGTATCTGTGCGTGACTCCGGAAATATATGCGGATATTTCAATTTTCCACTACAATAAATACACCTGGTATCTACTGATACAGTACCTTTTTTCTGCCTTTTGTATCCTGGTCAAATCCATACTGAGAGAGCGTCTGTGTGTGACTCCGGAAATATATACAGAGATTTACAATTACCCCTACACTGTATACAGCTGTACGCTTCTGATACAGTACCCTTTTTCTGTATTTTATATTCTGGTCTTATCCATACTGAGCCTGTGAGCGCATGTGTGTGACTCCGTAAATATATACGGAGATTTACAATTACCCCTACACTGTATACAGCTGTACGCTTCTGATACAGTACCCTTTTTCTGTATTTTATATTCTGGTCTAATCCATACTGAGCCTGTGAGCGTATGTGTGTGACTCCGGAAATATATACGGAATTTACAGTTAGCCCTACACTGTATACAGCTGTACGCTTCTGATACAGTACCTTTTTTCTGCCTTTTATATTACGGTCAAATCCATACTGAGAGAGCGTTTTTTTTGTGACTCCGGAAATATATACGGAGATTTAAAGTTTACCCTATACTATATACACATTGTGTCTTCTGATACAGTACCTTTTTTCAGCTTTTTATATTCTGGTCAAATCCATGCTTAGAGAGCGTCTGTGTGTGACTCCGGAAATATATACGGAGATTTAAAGTTTACACTATACTATATACAACTGGTATCTTCGTACAGTAGCCTTTTCTGCTTTTATACGGTCAATCCGTACTGAGAGGCGTTTGGTGACTCCGGAAATATATACTGAGATTTAAAGTTACCCTTAATATACCCTTGCATCTTCTGATACAGTACTTGTTTTGCCTTTTGATTACGTCAATCCATACTGGAGAGCGTCTGTGTTGACTCCGGAAATATATAGGAGATTTAATTTTACCCTACACTGTATACACCTGGACTCTGATCAGTACCTTTTCTCTACCTTTTATTACGTCAATCCATACTGAGAGAGCGTTTGTCTGTGACTCCGGAAATATATACGGAGATTTAAAGTTTACACTATACTATATACAACTGTATCTTCTGGTACAGTAGCCTTTTCTGCCTTTTTATTACGTCAAATCCGTACTGAGAGAGCATTTGTGTGTGACTCCAGAATATATACTGAGATTTAAAGTTTACCCTATAATATACACACCTTGCATCTTCTGATACAGTACCTTATTTTTGCCTTTGATTACGTTCAAATCCATACTGAGAGAGCGTCTGTGTGTGACTCCGGAAATATATATGGAGATTTAAATTTTACCCTACACTGTATACACCTGGTATCTTCTGATACAGTACCTTTTTTCTACCTTTTTTATTACGGTCAAATCCATACTGAGAGAGCGTTTGTCTGTGACTCCGGAAATATATACGGAGATTTAAAATTTACCCTATACTATATACACCTTGTATCTTATCATACAGTACCTTTTTTCTGTTTTTTGTATTCTGGTCAAATCCATACTGAGTGAGCGTCTGTGCGTGACTCCGGAAATATATACGGAGAATTACAATTTCCCCTACACTCTATCCAGCTGTACGCTTCTGATATAGTACCCTTTTTCTGATTTTTATATTCTGGTCTAATCCATACTGAGCCTGTGAGCGTCTGTGTGTGACTCTGGAAATATATGTGGAGATTTACAATTACCCCTACACTGCACACAGCTTTACGCTTCTGATACAGTACCCTTTTTCTGCTTTTTGTATTACGGTCAAATCCATACTGAGAGAGCGTCTGTGTGTGACTCCGGAAATATATACAGAGATTTAAATTTTCCCCTACACTCTATACAGCTGTACGCTTCTGATACAGTACCATATATCTGCTGGTAATTTTGGTACATTTTCTCAAACATAAGGAAGTATGGTGGAAGAGGCCGCGGACATGGGCAGGGGAGCCAGCTGGTACTGATGGTGGTGTTGGTGCATCTGCTGGTAGTGCCAAAAGCACAATAGCACCTAAGGCAGGACGTGTTGAGCCTGCGTCATCGTCTGGCTTCAGAAGGCCTGGAAGGCTCCCTTTTGTGGAAGTAGGTAACCGCTTATAAAGTCGGAGCATCAGGAACAGGTTTTGGCTTACATTGCCGAAACAGCCTCCAGATCTATCACCTCCTCTTCTGAAGTTTCAAAAACTCCAAGCACTGAGTCGTCAGTGCAGGCTTCTGGTCAGGAACAACCCTTTTCCTTGTGTCCTTCACCCCCACCAAAAGTGAAGGATGTGGCAGCTCACACTTCAGATTACTCCATGGAGCTCTTTTCACATACCATGCCTGGGTTATCAAGTCAATCCTGAATTCCCAAGTCCAAGATGAATCTGACATGGAGTGCACTGATGCACAGCAACTGCTATATGATTCTGCTGGTACATTCACCCAGAGAAAAACATTGCCCTCGCAGTCTACTGAGCCAGAATCTGACCCTGATGAAACTCATGTGCCCCTTTCTGCATACTATACCACCTTACACGGTGACACAGAGGAAGGTGCAGATGAAATTGAAGAGGAGGTGATCAATGACCCAGATGTTGAACCGGATTGGCATGCATTGGGGGAAGAGGGTGCCGCTGGCAATAGCTCAGAAGAGGAGGAGGATCCGCAGCAGGCATCGACATCGCAGCTGCGGTTATCATGGAAGCCCCGCAGCAGTCCAAAAAAGTGTTAAAAAACAAAAAGAGTTGCGGGACAGCTTGGCCAGATGGTCAAATTAGCACAGCGTGCAAGCCCTGAAAATTTATCCCATAGTAGGAAGAGTCCAGTGTGGCACTTTTTTGACCAAAATCCAATTGATGAGGCAAAGGTAAGAAATGCTGAAGGACCCATAGCCGAGGGAAAAATCTCCAAAATTTGAATACCAGTTGCATGCTTAGACATTTAAACACCATGCACTTGCAAGCGTGGACGGACTACAAAACCTTAGGTAGCACATGTGCATCTGCTCTGACTGAAGGTAGCCAGCAACGCTACATCGCTTCCACCACTGTAAACCCACTGGTTACCACATCACCAGCAAGAAATGTTGAGGTGTCGTCGCAAGGCCAGGGAATCACAATGTTTTTGCAACCAAAAACTGAATCTAGGCCATCACCACCACCACCATCACCAACCCCCTCTCAGTCCGCCATGTCCACCGCTTACTGCTAGTTCCCCCATTTACAGCTTTCAAGTCCAGCTCACCCTAGCAGACACTTTGATTAGGACAAGAAAGTGCTCATCCTCTCATCCACGTACACTGGCTTTGAATGCCTACATTGCCAAACTGATCTCATTAGAGATGATGCCCACCGTTTGGTTGAAAGTGTAGCATTTCGAGAGCTCATGGCCTACGCTGTCCCATGCTATGACCTACCCAGTCGGCACTTCTTTTCTAGAAAAGCCATCCCTGCCCTCCACCTGCATGTGAAAGACCGCATTGTACATGCACTCAAACAATCAGTGAGTGGAAAGGTGCACCTCACAACAGATGCATGGGCCAGTAGGCATGGCCAGGGCCGTTACGTGTCCATCACTGCAAGTAGTATAGGGGCACCAGTATTCGTCAAACTCAAATCTGACAGGTCGACACGCCCCCTATCATTTAATCCGTCTCCCTGGGATTTGATCTGTCTGAACTTTGCTGTGGGTGGGAAATCTGGTCTGCTGGATTTGTGAATTTCAATCAAAGTGATTTATTCGTCTCTATTGATATTTTATCCACTGGATTAGATTAGTCTGTGGAGTATTAGTGAATTAAAGAGCGAATCTTGATCTTTTTTGTTGGGGAGAAACTTTTAAGGCCCCAGTAAATGTATAAGGAGTTCTAGTTAAATGCAGACTTCTGTATATAACTAGTATATAAGGATTTTTAGTGAATTAAAGAGTGAATCTTGATCTTTTTTGTGGAGAGAAACTTTTAAGGACCCAGTAAATGCATGTAAAACACTATTGTGGTGGAATTTGGAATTATGACGCTCATCTTATAGTTTTATTCAGTATATATATTTTTAGCTTGGCAGTGTATCTACACTTATATCAGTACTGGGAAGAATGTAATGACATGGAGTTAGGAATTTCCAGACTAGTTTCTGAGTTTTAGTGAAATACAGACTTTTGTTACAGATCGGTAAGCTATTACCAAGCTGTGTATCTAAGGCTTGTGTTGTGTTGAGAGGAGCATATTTTTCTATTTACTAACTAACATGGTACATAGATATACATCTTTACTGGCACATAGAAATGTAGTACAACAGTGTTGACATGAATTGTCAGTATGAGTGAAGGTCAATGCTACGGTAATTCAGGCAAACAGTAAATAGTATTGCATTGTGTATAGTCAGTGGGATCTATTAAAACCAACACATTTATGTGTATTCTTCTAGCAGTGCCCATAAAACCGAAGGTTTTAGCAAACATAACCTGCACTAATGTGATTTTAAAACAATGGGTTTCTGAAGGATCTTCCCACACTACCACTCTGTGGGAAGCTGTGTGGAAATGACATAGGCATAAGACATCATTCATCTTAAAAATGTTTATTGACAGAACTAATCATGATTTTACTGTAATAAATAAATACATCTCAAAGACATTTCAAGCATTGAATTAATTGTGACACCAAAATGTCGATACGAATGGCAATACAGGTCATGGGATTCTCTCTAGACAGGAACAACGCTGTTGAATGCTCCAACACATGTAGTGAGGGTTTTTTAAAGTTGATTTCTTCTCAGCAATGAAATTTCTCACAATTGTATCATTACGCGGTTTATCAGATGCAGACAGGTATGAACTACATTCAAATCAATATATAATAGTGCACATCTCCATATCTTATATGTTATAGCGATAATAGATTAATACGGGGCTAAACAATAATAACCTCCATATATTTGTACCTATATATGCAATCTATGTAACTCACAATATCCCCCAATAGGCAGACATATATGCACTATATAAGTATCTCAATGAATCAGGTATATCAATAAAGTAACTTCTCCATCACAGTTGCTAATATAATGATGTTAGCATGCGAGTGCAGAGCTCACAATACATACTGTGCGTGCATATGAAGTCAATTAGCACATCCATATGAGGAGCTATATTAAAAAAGCAACGATTATTCTATAGTACCATCCAGTATAAAACACCTTATAACACATTTGGAATTATGACTCTCATCTTATAGTTTTTATTCAGTGTTTATATATATATATTTTTAGCCTGCCATTGTATCTACACTTATATCAGGACTGGGAAGAATGTAATGACATGGGGTTAGGAATCTCCAACCTAGTTTCTGGTTTGCTACAGATAGCTAATTTATTACCATTGAGAGAATGAGTGAAGGTCGATGCTAATATGTTTCCAAAGTTTAGTGACAGGAACTACTTAGTGATGACAAATTCACAGGACTATTTTTTAACTGTTCCATGTGAGAATACAGGCATAGGATGGGGGCCATTACTTAGAATTTGTTATTTTGGGGCTATTTTTAACTGTTTCATGTGAGAATACAGGCATAGGATGGGAGTCATTACTTAGAATTTGTTATTTTGGGGCTATTTTTAACTGGTTCATGTGAGAATACAGACATAAGATGGGCACATTACTTAGTGTATACTATTTATGTACAAAGATGATACGGAAAATATATGTTTCCAAAGTTTAGTTGTAGCGAATCAAGGTGTATTAAACTGATTACTAACACAATTACGGCAACTTGATAACAATTTCACAACAAATTCGTTATTTTGTGACTATTTTTTAACGATGCTAAGCCCCTCAGATAGGCGTTTTATGGTTTAATACTGATAGACACATTGTGAACTGGCATATAGGGTCCATGTGAGACACCATATTTTCAACATTTTTGCGCCTTCACAGATTTATTTTGCATTATATTTTTTATTTTGCTTAAGGATCATGTACAGAGGAGTTTTTATGGTTTAATACTGATAGACATATTGGCCCTGGCATGTCCTGGCATGCCTGAACAAGTCCTGGTCACGTGACAACCGTGGAAAAAACAAGCCTGAAATTCAAAAACTGTGTCCATCTCAAGGCATGCTGAATGTCAACGTTCCCGCTATGAGCTACACACATGATCAACTGTATAGCCTGGGATGCGTAAAGTTCTTGTTGCACAGGTCTATTTTTAAAGATGCTATGACCCTCAGATATAAAAGACAGGCATGTTGGAACGTGTCCCGGCCTATTTTGGCAATTGCCCACTCCTATGCATCGATATTGACCACTACTCAACAAAAATTGGTTACAAACTTTTTAGCATAGCTGTGTTTCTGGCTCTCAGTTGCTATTTTAATAGTTACCATACGAATACTGTAGCGAACCAAGATGTGTTAATTTGATTACTAACACGATTTCAGCAACTTGATGACAAATTCAGAGCAAATTCGTTATTTCGGAACTGGCATGTCCGGGCATGCCCGGACAAGTCCCGCATGTCCGGGCATGCCCGGACAAGTCCCGGGCCTCTACACCTCGCCCCCTATAGTGTAGTTTAATGTAGGTGGCAAACAGATCATCGCTGGTGTTTGGAAAATACCATATCTCATAGATGGTGGTGATCCTCTGAATCATTTTTAAACATTTCACGCCACTCATGCACCCACAGCACTCTTATGGTGTACCAGCACCGCTGCAGCTAGCGCTTTTTTGTGACCTTATCTGCATCATTTTCATTATAGCACGAGGGACAGCCATGGAAAAAACAACCCTGAAATTCATAAACTATGTGCTGGCCGTTAACACGCGCACAGTCATCTAGAAAATATTGAGCGAGTTGCTTCACAAACTCTCTCAAGGCATGTTGAATGTTAACGTTCTCGGTATGCGCTACATACATAACCCGTTGTATAGCCTGTGATGAGCAGCGTTCTTGCAGCTCAGACCTATTTTTAAAGACGCTAAGCCCCATCAGATATAAAAGACAGGCATGTTGAGACGTGTCCCGGCCTATTTTGGCACAGAACCACACCTATGCAACGATTTTGATCAGCATTCAACAAAAAATTGCGTGTCCCTAATGCATCTGCCTTTACATAAATTACCCCAACCCAGAATTCTCCCTGAAGCCCACTCAATATGGGGAGAGTGGTGGCGGAGCCAGGGTAATCCCAACAAAACCTCATCTATACCCTCAGGGAGGATAAAAAATTATATATTCTCCTGATGGGAAGGAGACATAGACAAGGTGAGTTAGACAGACTGATGGGTGATTTGTGAGGGCAGAATTGCTCCATTCAACACCCGAACCGACACTGGTTCAGCCAGCAACACCAAAGGCATGGTGTGGCGAGAAGCAAAGGAGGATGACATAAAATTTCGCTCTGCCCCAGAATCCACACACAGCTTGACGGGTAGGGTGGTAGAACCGTGGGTAATTATCCCCTTGAGGAGCACTTTAGGGGCAAAACTCATGGCGTCCAGTGACGCTGTTCCTACGTTACTGGACGCGACCGCTTATTCAGCCGCTGTGGACATTGGTTGGCAAAATGTCCCTGCTGCTGGCAAATATAACAAATCGGGGATGGACGAGTGACCCGAGATTTAGATCCTGCAGGAGCAACCTCCTGAAGGTCGGGCGCCTGAACAGGCGACTCCAGAGGGTTGGTGAAGGTAGGAGCCAACTGGACCCTCTGCCTACACTGGACACGTTCCAGCCTCCGCTCGTGGAAACGGAGGTCGACGCGGGTGGAAATAGCGATAAGCTTCTCCAGTGTGGCAGGAATCTCCCTGGTAGCCAAGGCGTCTTTCACATGACCCGCCAGTCCTCTCCAGAACATGGGAATGAGAACTTTATCTGGCCACTCTAATTCCGAGGCCAGAGTCCGAAATTGGACAGCAAAATGGCTGACCAAAGCCGAACCCTGGGTACTTGCCAGCAGTTTGAGCGCCGCATCGTGGGTGACCTGAGGTCCTAGAAAAACCTTTTTCAGAGCCTCCAGAAAACGAGAAGCGCTCTGCACCACACGGTCATCGCGCTCCCACAGCGGCGTTGCCCACTCCAACGCTCTGCCCGACAGAAGAGCTATCACAAAGCCCACTTGTGCCCGATCCGTGGGGAAACGTGCAGCCAGAAGCTCGAGGTGTATGGAGCACTGACTTACGAATCCCCGACATTGATTGCTGTCATCAGCAAACTTGTCTGGAAGCGGGAGGTGGGACAATGTAGGGACAGAGGTGGCAGAGGACAAACTGGCTGCAGCTACACTAGCAGCCTGAACAGCGACTGCGGTAACATCCACAGCTGAGGTTGTGCGCTCAAGAGCCGCCAACCTACCCTCCAGCTGCTGGATGTACAGCTGTAATCGCTGTTCATCCACCATTTTACTAGCCAGACCCTGGCGCTAATATTATGTTAGGGCTGGCGGAACGCACAAAATAATATAAATAATAAGTGCGTTCACAGCCCGGGGTCCACCGTGCAGGCGAAGCCCGCTGCTGGCAAAAAGGCGCAAGAAGCAAACTCTGTTATCCCGCAGAGCTGCCAACATAAACGTTGTAATGCGCTGTGGCAATGAGTGCGAACTCTGTTACTCCACAGAGCCGCTAGAAGAGAAGCCGCAACGCTATATGGTGATGTGTGCACACTCACTAGACACAACTGAGTGACAAAGAAAACACGCTAGGGCGCTGACTAGCGTTGAAAGCGAACCCTGTTACGTCACAGGGCCGCTTGAGAAAAAGCACTGTGTCCTGTAAGGCTCTCAGATACACAGTTAAGTGCTAAGCGTACATAAAGCGTGATCATTATGTACACTTACATAATGCAGCAGCTGTTCCCATCATCATCGGAAAACCAACTTTATTTACAAGCACAAAAAAAACACAAAACTAAGACACATTAACAAGGTGTTTCCACTTTTTAACTTTCCAAATTCCCTCTGCGTCCTCCTCCCCCTCTTTCTCTTATCACACACAAAACAAAAATACAATTTTCCCAAAACAATTTTTAAACAATTTTTAACCTCAATCTCCTTCCTCTTAAACACATACACGTTCCTCACATCCCACAACACCTCTTTTATACATGCAAGCATCAACCACAACACTCTCTCCTTTTCTCCACACATACCCAACCCAAACATAAATAACTCAAACGTCAAAAAATTCACATCACACAACTCCTTACACCTTACACAACGGGCCCAAACCTGAAATCACATTTCTAGCATACTGACAATTCCAAAACAAATGCACCACACTCTCTCTCCCACCACATCCCCTCCTCGGACACATCTCACTCCTCACTAAACCCCGGTTTCTCTGAAAGTCTCTCACCGGTAACACCTCATGCAATGACTGCCACACAATCTCGCTCTGTCTATTTGTCATACCATCCATACGTACCTTCTTCCATACCTTCTGCACATCACTTCCTCTCACCATATAGATACCACATTCCATCTCTCTACACTCAATCATCCTATATACCGCTTTCTTCTTCTCTAACAACCTCACATCCACATCACACAGTTCATACTTCACCAAAAATTTGTAAACCCACACATACCACACAGGCACCTCAAAAGCCACTGGGCACCTTAGATCCCTTTCCCGCCACTTCAAACGGAACAGAAAACTTCCAAACAAATACCTGCACATACATGCACACTTCCCATCCATCCTAATCACACCCAATACAAACACCATAATATTCACGCCAAAAAATACATTCAAATTTGGGAATCCCAGCCCCCCTTATCCATTCTCTTCATCACAACCTCTCTCCTTGCACGCTCCATACTTGAACGCCAAAAAAATACAAACAAAACCCTATTTAATCTTCTAACACACATATAACCTGGTGGAAAAACCACCGCAACATGCAAAAAAATTGGTAACACCACACTCTTAATAACTAAAATTTTACCAAAAAACGTCAAATCTCTCATCTTCCAAAAATTTAACTTGCGCTCCACTCTCTCTCTCACATCCACCCAACTTTCCTCTCCATCCAACTTCTCTGAAAATTTCACACCCAGCACCTTTATCGGTCCACTCACCACATTCACCCCAATATCGTTGCTCAGAGTCCTCCCACCAAAAATATTACATTCAGTCTTCTCCCAATTCACTTTAAACACAGACGCTCCACAAAAAAACGGATACCAACAACTTCACACGACGCACCGAACACTCTGAATCACACAAAACACACACATCATCCATGTAACCATTCACCTTCCACTCCCTCCCCCCCGCCCCCGGCACTTGCACACCCCGAATCACCTTATCTTTCCTCAACATACACAACGGCTCAATCGCGCAAATGAACACAACAGGGGACAATGGGCACCCCTGCCGTACACCGGAAAACACATTCACTCTCCTCCCTACATTCCCATTCAACAAAACACAACTATAAATATTTTTATACAAACTTCTCACTCTCTCAACAAACTCAGCCGGAAAACCCATCTTCACCAACACTCTAAACAGAAAACCATGCGCCAACCTATCATACGCCTTCTCAAAATCCAAACTCAACACATACACCCCCTTCTTACGGTTCAAACAGTCCCACGAACAATCTCTCAGCATACACACACCCTCATGTAACCGCCTTCCAGGCACCGAACAACACTGCTCCTCACCCACCACACTCCCAACCACATCACGCATCCTATTTGCCAAAAGCTTCGCATAGATTTTATAATCACAATTAAGCAACGTGATCGGCCTCCAGTTTTTTAGATTTTTCAAATCACCTTTTTTTGGCAACAGCACAACCACTCCTGCACGCATACCATTCGCCACCTCTGCATTCGCCCACATATACTTACATACATCAACAAAATCCTTTCCAATCACATCCCACATCACACGATAGAATTCCACCGGGAGACCATCATCCCCCGGCGTTTTATTCAGCGCCATGCTACACACCACCTTCCATATTTCTTCACTCGTCATCTCCCCCATCAAACTCTCCCTTTCTGTCCCATTCAATCTATTTTCCAAAACACTCAGCACATCACTCTCCAAACCTTCATCCCTCCATTTCACTGCATACAAATCATCATAAAACTTTGCCACTTCCTCACATAAGTCCGCACCACTCACTTCATTTCCATCCACTCCATTCAAAACACTCATGCTCTGTCTTTTTCCAAAAACTTTCTTGAAAAAAAACCGCGAACACTTCTCATTCTTTTCCAAGTTCTCTATTTTAGCCCTATACACAATACTCCTCCCTCTCTCTCTCAAAAACTCGTTCACTTCTTTTTTCACTCTCAACAAATCTTCACTCACATCCATCCCTCCCTCTCTTAGCTTATATAGCACACTCAATCTTGCATTCAACCCAGCAAACCTTTCTCTCTTAGCAGCTGCACACTTGTAACCAAGTTTTTTTAAAAAAAACCTTGGTTTTCCATTTAACCCAATCCCACCATTCACACACACTACTGAATTCACTTCTGCTCTCACACCACTCCTTATAATATCTCTCATACTCCTCTCTCACCTCCACCCCATCCAGTAAACTCACATTCAGCTTCCATATACCTTTCCCAGTTACCTCCTCAGTATGCACATCCACTTCACACTTCATACACACATGATCTGAAAACGGCACACTCTCCTGTGCATAACTAACAGCAATCAGGTTTTTTGAAACAAAACAATAATCCAGTCTAGACGCCACTCTCCCACTCTCAGAAAAAAATGTATTTAACAATGGAGTTACTTTACACTCCCTCTGCATATCCCTCAAGCCAAAATCACTCACCATGTCCATTAACTCTTTCCTTGACACATCCACATTCACCTTTCCCACATCAACATTCATATCACCCACAATCACAACAGGCACTCTACCTGGAATAAAAAACTTAATTTTTTCAAATAAAACTTTACGCTCCTGTTTTTTCACAGGAGCATACACATTAATAACACTAAAACGAATATTTCTAAACTCAAAATTTGCTAATACGCATCTCCCAACCTCAATCACCATATAGTCACACAAACTCACATTACGCCCCTTCACCAAAAAACCAACACCGTCATTTCTATTACATGCACTCCCTGACCACACAGACGCACCATGAGGCCATTCACTCCCCTTCACACCATCCACAATCCCACACTCCTGTAAACAAAAAATTTCCGCATTTTGCGCTGCAAAAAACTCAAAAATGGCCCCACGCCGCAACTTATTTTTAAAAAACCTCACATTTTGAGATATAATTCTAACACCCATACTAAACACAAACCAAAAAGCTTAACAAAAAAAACACTTGTCCAAAGAAGCCAAAAAAGGAAAAAAATACAAAGACAAACTACAGATATAACTTGACACACATTACATAAAACACACAAAAAAACAGATAGCCATTGCTTAAAGAGCAAAGCTATGTACACAAAAAAAACCCCACCTGGCTACTGGAAAAGTAAAACGTACTTAACCAGTACCGCCAGTGTCCTCCTCCACAATTTGTGCCGAGCAGCTTTCCGAGCCGCTGGCCTCCATATACTCCTCCACCCGTGCCTTTTTCTGCCCAGTCTTCCTCTGGGCCATTCCTTCTTCCACCACCTCAATGTCTCTGTTTTCCCCACCACCCTCCCTGTGACACTTTAAACCTCCTGAGTCCTCTTCCGAGGAGAAAGCACCAATATTTCTCGGATCAGACTCATGAACTAAAACCTCAGCCTCCTCCTCTGCCATAGATATATCGAAATCCATCAGGCATTCTGACCATGATTCAGCAACTGGGATTTCTTTTTTTACTTCCTTTTTAGGCCATGAACGCTCCTCTCTCCTTATGGCCTTCCAAAATTCCTTGTCCTCCTTTTCCTCCTGTTGCTTCTCCCTCCTTCTCTCAGCCTCCTTGTCCTCCTGCCGCCTCTCCCTCCGTCTCTCAGCAGGAGTGGATGGCGCCCTCACAACGCTTTGCAGCGCGGCGACTTCGCCTTCCCTCCGCTTCTTCTCCTCCTCCCGCCTCTTAACCTCCTCCTCTCTCTTCCTTTCTTCCTCCCGCCTCCGCTCCTCCTCACGTCTCTTTCTTTCCTCCTCCTCTCTAGTTGACCTCCTCGGCACACCAAACGGGAAGTCTCTATACAGGTGCTCTGAACTGCCACACCTGTCACATTCATGAGGCATCGGACACCTAGTCGCCACATGACCCTCTTGCTTGCAATTACGGCAAACCAACTCCTTGCTACACATGTTTAGCAGGTGCCCGAACTGAAAACACCTCCTGCAGTATAGTGGCTGCCCTGGGTATGACAGGAAGCCCCTATGACCCGTCACTGAAAAGTTCACTGGTGGGTGGGTGAAACCTCCCAAACAACCTGGGTCCTTCTTCAATTTCACCCGAAACACATACCTGCAGTTGAAAATGCCCAAGACATTTTTCTGCTTCTCCCCTCCCTTCACGTATTCACAGTACCGCCTCCAGGAACTGCTCCAGTAGTGCTACTTCTGTATAGGGGTTGTACACAGTCACCACTTTTTCCATGAGCCCAAACAGGGGCTCCACCCGCACTCCCTCCAGGCATGGATCACCTTCATTACTTCTGAGCCATTCAAAGACGGTCAAACAGCATCCCTCATTCACAAAGGTTACATCATATGTACCTTGACTCCGGAATTCATTGACGCTGTAGATATCCTGACGATGGGCTCCAGCCTTTCCCTCCAACAGGTCACGAAAGACGTACACCAGGTTGCTTTTCTCACCACCTTCCACCACCACACGGATCCTATTCTTAATGAACATCCTCAGTCCAGACTGCCGATACGGATACCGCAGTAGAAAATCAGCAGCACGCTGCCAGCAAAGCCCCTGGATCACTCAAGGAAAACTCGCACCCTCTGACCGCGACACACGATCGCAGCCAAAAGGCCGAGATCTTTTTTTTTTTTTTTTTCCCTCAGATGGGAAGTTCCACAGTCAGATAACCAAAACTATAAGGAACTCGACTCCCAAACAGCGTGTACACTTACATAATGCAGCAGCTGTTCCCATCATCATCGGAAAAACCAACTTTATTTACAAGCACAAAAAAAACACAAAACTAAGACACATTAACAAGATGTTTCCACTTTTTAACTTTCCAAATTCCCTCTGCGTCCTCCTCCCCCCTCTTTCTCTTATCACACACAAAACAAAAATACAATTTTCCCAAAACAATTTTTAAACAATTTTTAACCTCAATCTCCTTCCTCTTAAACACATACACGTTCCTCACATCCCACAACACCTCTTTTATACATGCAAGCATCAACCACAACACTCTCTCCTTTTCTCCACACATACCCAACCCAAACATAAATAACTCAAACGTCAAAAAATTCACATCACACAACTCCTTACACAACGGGCCCAAACCTGAAATCACATTTCTAGCATACTGACAATTCCAAAACAAATGCACCACACTCTCTCTCCCACCACATCCCCTCCTCGGACACATCTCACTCCTCACTAAACCCCGGTTTCTCTGAAAGTCTCTCACCGGTAACACCTCATGCAATGACTGCCACACAATCTCGCTCTGTCTATTTGTCATACCATCCATACGTACCTTCTTCCATACCTTCTGCACATCACTTCCTCTCACCATATAGATACCACATTCCATCTCTCTACACTCAATCATCCTATATACCGCTTTCTTCTTCTCTAACAACCTCACATCCACATCACACAGTTCATACTTCACCAAAAATTTGTAAACCCACACATACCACACAGGCACCTCAAAAGCCACTAGGCACCTTAGATCCCTTTCCCGCCACTTCAAACGGAACAGAAAACTTCCAAACAAATACCTGCACATACATGCACACTTCCCATCCATCCTAATCATACCCAATACAAACACCATAATATTCACGCCAAAAAATACATTCAAATTTGGGAATCCCAGCCCCCCCTTATCCATTCTCTTCATCACAACCTCTCTCCTTGCACGCTCCATACTTGAACGCCAAAAAAATACAAACAAAACCCTATTTAATCTTCTAACACACATATAACCTGGTGGAAAAAACACCGCAACATGCAAAAAAATTGGTAACACCACACTCTTAATAACTAAAATTTTACCAAAAAACGTCAAATCTCTCATCTTCCAAAAATTTAACTTGCGCTCCACTCTCTCTCTCACATCCACCCAACTTTCCTCTCCATCCAACTTCTCTGAAAATTTCACACCCAGCACCTTTATTGGTCCACTCACCACATTCACCCCAATATCATTGCTCAGAGTCCTCCCACCAAAATCTTACATTCAGTCTTCTCCCAATTCACTTTAAACGCAGACGCTCCACAAAAAACGGATACCAACAACTTCACACGACGCACCGAACACTCTGAATCACACAAAACACACACATCATCCATGTAACCATTCACCTTCCACTCCCTCCCCCCCGCTCCCGGCACTTGCACACCCCGAATCACCTTATCTTTCCTCAACATACACAACAACGGCTCAATCGCGCAAATGAACACAACAGGGACAATGGGCACCCCTGCCGTACACCGGAAAACACATTCACTCTCCTCCCTACATTCCCATTCAACAAAACACAACTATAAATATTTTTATACAAACTTCTCACTCTCTCAACAAACTCAGCCGGAAAACCCATCTTCACCAACACTCTAAACAGAAAACCATGCGCCAACCTATCATACGCCTTCTCAAAATCCAAACTCAACACATACACCCCCTTCTTACGGTTCATACAGTCCCACAAACAATCTCTCAGCATACCGAACACCCTCATGTAACCGCCTTCCAGGCACCGAACAACACTGCTCCTCACCCACCACACTCCCAACCACATCACGCATCCTATTTGCCAAAAGCTTCGCATAGATTTTATAATCACAATTAAGCAACGTGATCGGCCTCCAGTTTTTTAGATTTTTCAAATCACCTTTTTTTGGCAACAGCACAACCACTCCTGCACGCATACCATTCGCCACCTCTGCATTCGCCCACATATACTTACATACATCAACAAAATCCTTCCCAATCACATCCCACATCACACGATAAAATTCCACCGGGAGACCATCATCCCCCGGCGTTTTATTCAGCGCCATGCTACACACCACCTTCCATATTTCTTCACTCGTCACCTCCCCCATCAAACTCTCCCTTTCTGTCCCATTCAATCTATTTTCCAAAACACTCAGCACATCACTCTCCGAAACCTTCATCCCTCCATTTCACTGCATACAAATCATCATAAAACTTTGCCACTTCCTCACATAAGTCCGCACCACTCACTTCATTTCCATCCACTCCATTCAAAACACTCATGCTCTGTCTTTTTCCAAAAACTTTCTTGAAAAAAAACCGCGAACACTTCTCATTCTTTTCCAAGTTCTTTATTTTAGCCCTATACACAATACTCCTCCCTTTCTCTCTCAAAAACTCGTTCACTTCTTTTTTCACTCTCAACAAATCTTCACTCACATCCATCCCGCCCTCTCTTAGCTTATATAACACACTCAATCTTGCATTCAACCCAGCAAACCTTTCTCTCTTAGCAGCTGCACACTTGTAACCAAGTTTTTTAAAAAAAACCTTGGTTTTCCATTTAACCCAATCCCACCATTCACACACATTACTGAATTCACTTCTGCTCTCACACCACTCCTTATAATGTCTCTCATACTCCTCTCTCACCTCCACCCCATCCAGTAAACTCACATTCAGCTTCCATATACCTTTCCCAGTTACCTCCTCAGTATGCACATCCACTTCACACTTCATACACACATGATCTGAAAACGGCACACTCTCCTGTGCATAACTAACAGCAATCAGGTTTTTTGAAACAAAACAATAGTCCAGTCTAGACGCCACCCTCCCACTCTCAGAAAAAAATGTATTTAACAATGGAGTTACTTTACACTCCCTCTGCATATCCCTCAAACCAAAATCACTCACCATGTCCATTAACTCTTCCTTGACACATCCATTCACCTTTCCCACATCAACATTCATATCACCCACAATCACAACAGGCACTCTACCTGGAATAAAAAACTTAATTTTTTCAAATAAAACTTTACGCTCCTGTTTTTTCACAGAAGCATACACATTAATAACACTAAAACGAATATTTCTAAACTCAAAATTTGCTAACACGCATCTCCCAACCTCAATCACCATATAGTCACACAAACTCACATTACGCCCCTTCACCAAAAAACCAACACCGTCATTTCTATTACATGCACTCCCTGACCACACAGACGCACCATGAGGCCATTCACTCCCCTTCACACCATCCACAATCCCACATTCCTGTAAACAAAAAATTTCCGCATTTTGCGCTGCAAAAAACTCAAAAATGGCCGCACGCCGCAACTTATTTTTAAAAACCCTCACATTTTGAGATATAATTCTAACACCCATACTAAACACAAACCAAAAAGCTTAACAAAAAAAACACTTGTCCAAAAAAGCCAAAAAAGGAAAAAAAATACAAAAACAACCTACAGATATAACTTGAGACACATTACATAAAACACACAAAAAAAAAAGATAGCCATTGCTTAAAAAGCAAAGCTATGTACACAAGAAAACCCTACCTGGCTACTGGAAAAGTAAAACGTACTTAACCAGTACCGCCAGTGTCCTCCTCCACCATTTGTGCCGAGCAGCCTTCCGAGCTGCTGGCCTCCATATACTCCTCCACCCGTGCCTTTTTCTGCCCAGTCTTCCTCTGGGCCATTCCTTCTTCCACCACCTCAATGTCTCTGTTTTCCCCACCACCCTCCCTGTGACACTTTAACCCTCCTGAGTCCTCTTCCGAGGAGAAGGCACCAATATTTCTCAGATCAGACTCATGAACTAAAACCTCAGCCTCCTCCTCTGCCACAGATATATCAAAATCCATCAGGCATTCTGACCATGATTCAGCAACTGGGACTTCTTTTTTTACTTCTTTTTTAGGCCATGAACGCTCCTCTCGCCTTATGGCCTTCCAAAATTCCTTGTCCTCCTTTTCCTCCTGTTGCTTCTCCTTCCTTCTCTCAGCCTCCTTGTCCTCCTGCCGCTTCTCCCTCCGTCTCTCGGCAGGAGTGGGTGGCGCCCTCACAACGCTTTGCAGGGTGGCGACTTCGCCTTCCCTCCGCTTCTTCTCTTCCTCCCGCCTCTTAACCTCCTCCTCTCTCTTCCTTTCTTCCTCCGCCTCTGCTCCTCCTCACGTCTCTTTCTTTCCTCCTCCTCTCTAGTTGACCTCCTCGGCACACCAAAGGGCAGTCTCTATACAGGTGCTCTGAACTTCCACACCTGTCACATTCACGAGGCATCGGACACCTAGCCGCCACATGACCCTCTTGCTTGCAATTACGGCAAACTAACTCCTTGCTACACATGTTTAGCAGGTGCCCGAACTGAAAGCACCTCCTGCAGTATAGTGGCTGCCCTGGGTATGAGAGGAAGCCCCTATGACCCGCCACTGAAAAGTTCGCTGGTGGGTGGGTGAAACCTCCCAAACAACCTGGGTCCTTCTTCAATTTCACCCGAAACACATACTTGCAGTTGAAAATGCCCAAGACATTTTTCTGCTTCTCCCCTCCCTTCACGTATTCACAGTACCGCTCCAGGAACTGCTCCAGTAGTGCTACTTCTGTATAGGGGTTGTACACAGTCACAGTCACCACTTTTTCCATGAGCCCAAACAGGGGCTCCACCCGCACTCCCTCCAGGCATGGATCACCTTCATTACTTCTGAGCCATTCAAAGACGGTCAAACAGATCCCTCATTCACAAAGGTTACATCATATGTACCTTGACTCCGGAATTCATTGACGCTGTAGATATCCTGACGATGGGCTCCAGCCTTTCCCTCCAACAGGTCACGAACGACGTACACCAGGTTGTTTTTCTCACCACCTTCCACCACCACACGGATCGTATTCTTAATGAACATCCTCAGTCCAGACTGCCGGTACGGATACCGCAGTAGAAAATAAGCAGCACCTGCCAGCAAAGCCCCTGGATCACTCCAGGAAAACTCGCACCCTCTGACCGCGACACACGATCGCAGCCAAAAGGCCGAGATCACACTGGCGCATAGCATATAATGGTTGATATTAGCGCATGGCGGCCCAGCCATGCTACCCTTTTATAGCAACAGCTACAGGACCTTCCAGGAACAAGGACCAATGAGAAACTGTTACAAACACATGTAGCTACATGACCTTCCTGGCGGACCAATAGGAGCCGCTGCAGCACCTGAACATGTGACCCCTGATCTCCAATGAGAGATCTCACTCTGGGCATGCTCAGAAGGGAAAACGCAGGACTTTGTCCCAAAGACGTCTGCTCCAGCACTGGCTATAATAGCAGATCCAGGAAAGGCAGCAGCAAGTCACTGCACAGTAGTGGAGTGGGCAAGACGCTTGGACCGACGTCTCTGCTGAGCAGGCTCCACTGCAGCCGGAGATGAATGGGAGACCGCAGCGGGACGGGTTCGAGACTCCCTTGTGCAGCAGCGGGAAATCGAACCCTAACAGATGTATTGGTAAAATGCTGCACCATGTTTGTGATTCTGTTTAGACAAATTTAAGAGAATAGGTTAAATAATTCACTAATGGTATTCAATGATCAAGCAACTTAAAGAAATGAAAACACTAGTCCTAAACACAAAGATAAATTTACCCGATGCTGCATAGAATCGGTTCTCACCTCATAATTGGCATGTCCTATATAGGAGAATCTCACCAAATTTTGCATAAATTGTGAAAATATTGAAGAAAATAAACAGATTTGCTAACGATTAGAGTTGAGAGAAACAGGTCGGTCAGATTCAAAAGTCACTGACTTTCGCCATAGCGTGAAGTCGGCCATGCGGTCGTCGACAAGAGCGCCAAAGTCTGTTTTCCCATAATGCTTGCAGGTGCCTTTTTTCAGCCAATGAGCAAGGATGTACACTGTGGACAATGAGATGACATGGGCAGCGTCCACCACCATCTTAGAGAAGGGCATTGCAGTGATTGGCTTGCTTTGGGGGGCGTCATAGTGTCTATAAAATCTATCAGGACCTGACCTCACCTCCTTACTGACCAAAATCCCACAATGTCTGTCTGCTGTTTCCACTTTCTTCTCTGCTCGCCTTCTAAAACTGAACATGGACAAAACAGAATTCATCATCTTTCCCTCACCTCACTCTACCCCCCCACCAGACCTATCCATCAATGTCATTGGCTGCTCACTTTCCCCAGTCCCACATGCTCAGTGCCTCGGGGTGATCCTCGACTCTGCTCTCTCTTTCAAGCCACATGTCCAAACCCTTGCCTCCTCCTGCCGTCTTAAACTCAAAAATATTTCCCGGATCTGTGCATTCCTTGACCATGAAACTACAAAAACACTAGTGCATGCCCTCATCATCTCCCGCCTCGACTACTGCAACCTCCTACTCTCTGGCCTCCCTCCAGCACTCTGGCACCACTCCAATCCATCCTGCACTCTGCTGCCCAACTAATCCACCTGTCTCCCCGTTATTCCCCAGCCTCTCCTCTCCGCCAAGCCCTTCATTGGCTTCCTATCGTCCAGAGGCTCCAGTTCAAAACCTTAACTATGACATACAAAGCCATCCACAACCTGTCTCCTCCATCATCTGTGACATGGTCTCCCGGTACATACCCACACGCAACCTTCGATCCTCTCAAGATCTCCTCCTCTACTCCCCTCTTATCTCTTCTTCCCACAACCGCATACAAGACTTCTCCCGTGCCTCCCCATACTCTAGAACTCTCTACCCCAACACATCAGACTCGCGCCTACCATGGAAACCTTCAAAAAGAACCTGAAGACCCACCTCTTCACACAAGCCTACAACCTGCAGTGATCCTCAGTCTACTGAACCACCGCACGACCAGCTCTACCCTCTCCTAGTGTATCCTCACCGATCCCTGTAGACTGTGAGCCCTTGTGGGCAGGGTCCTCTCTCCTTCTGTACATGTGTGTGCCTTGTATTGCTCACGTTTATTGTACTTGTCTATATTTGCCCCTTTTCACATGTAAAAAGCCCCATGGAATAAATGGAGCTATAAAAATGTATAATAATAATAATAATAATAAAAGCCCTGCCCGCCGACCGCCATTTTACTTCTGCCAGTCTTAACAGTAGGGAGAGGTTGCTGACGCTGTTTATCAGTAGGGAGAGAGTTAGTGCTGGAAAGAAAAGTTCTTATGTGTTTGTGCTGATAGCAATTGTGCTGTACAGTTAGTGTGCAGTGACAGGGAGGATTTTGTTGTGTGCAGCAGCGCTGGTTATTAGGCTGCCTGATAGCTTTATTGCTATGTGTACACTGCGGTGCAGACTGCTTTTTACACAGCACTAATACTTTTATTCTTTTCCTGCACAGTTACAGAGTGTTCATTTTTATACGGAGAATTACAATTTCCCCTACACTCTATCCAGCTGTACGCTTCTGATATAGTACCCTTTTTCTGATTTTTATATTCTGGTCTAATCCATACTGAGCCTGTGAGCGTCTGTGTGTGACTCTGGAAATATATGTGGAGATTTACAATTACCCCTACACTGCACACAGCTTTACGCTTCTGATACAGTACCCTTTTTCTGCTTTTTGTATTACGGTCAAATCCATACTGAGAGAGCGTCTGTGTGTGACTCCGGAAATATATACAGAGATTTAAATTTTCCCCTACACTCTATACAGCTGTACGCTTCTGATACAGTACCATATATCTGCTGGTAATTTTGGTACATTTTCTCAAACATAAGGAAGTAATGGTGGAAGAGGCCGCGGACATGGGCAGGGGAGCCAGCTGGTACTGATGGTGGTGTTGGTGCATCTGCTGGTAGTGCCAAAAGCACAATAGCACCTAAGGCAGGACGTGTTGAGCCTGCGTCATCGTCTGGCTTCAGAAGCCTGGAAGGCTCCCTTTTGTGGAAGTAGGTAACCGCTTATAAAGTCGGAGCATCAGGAACGGGTTTTGGCTTACATTGCCGAAACAGCCTCCAGATCTATCACCTCCTCTTCTGAAGTTTCAAAAACTCCAAGCACTGAGTCGTCAGTGCAGGCTTCTGGTCGGGAACAACCCTTTTCCTTGTGTCCTTCACCCCCACCAAAAGTGAAGGATGTGGCAGCTCACACTTCAGATTACTCCATGGAGCTCTTTTCACATACCATGCCTGGGTTATCAAGTCAATCCTGAATTCCAAGTCCAAGATGAATCTGACATGGAGTGCACTGATGCACAGCAACTGCTATATGATTCTGCTGGTACATTCACCCAGAGAAAAACATTGCCCTCGCAGTCTACTGAGCCAGAATCTGACCCTGATGAAACTCATGTGCCCCTTTCTGCATACTATACCACCTTACCACGGTGACACAGAGGAAGGTGCAGATGAAATTGAAGAGGAGGTGATCAATGACCCAGATGTTGAACCGGATTGGCATGCATTGGGGAAGAGGGTGCCGCTGGCAATAGCTCAGAAGAGGAGGAGGATCCGCAGCAGGCATCGACATCGCAGCTGCGGTTATCATGGAAGCCCCGCAGCAGTCCAAAAAAGTGTTAAAAAACAAAAAGAGTTGCGGGACAGCTTGGCCAGATGTCAAATTAGCACAGCGTGCAAGCCCTGAAAATGTATCCCATAGTAGGAAGAGTCCAGTGTGGCACTTTTTTGACCAAAATACAATTGATGAGGCAAAGGTTATCTGTAAGAAATGCGGAAGGACCCATAGCCGAGGGAAAAATCTCCAAAATTTGAATACCAGTTGCATGCTTAGACATTTAAACACCATGCACTTGCAAGCGTGGACGGACTACAAAACCTTAGGTAGCACATGTGCATCTGCTCTGACTGAAGGTAGCCAGCAACGCTACATCGCTTCCACCACTGTAAACCCACTGGTTACCACATCACCAGCAAGAAATGTTGAGGTGTCGTCGCAAGGCCAGGGAATCACAATGTTTTTGCAACCAAAAACTGAATCTAGGCCATCACCACCACCACCATCACCAACCCCCTCTCAGTCCGCCATGTCCACCGCTTACTGCTAGTTCCCCCATTTACAGCTTTCAAGTCCAGCTCACCCTAGCAGACACTTTGATTAGGACAAGAAAGTGCTCATCCTCTCATCCATGTACACTGGCTTTGAATGCCTACATTGCCAAACTGATCTCATTAGAGATGATGCCCTTCCGTTTGGTTGAAAGCGTAGCATTTCGAGAGCTCATGGCCTACGCTGTCCCATGCTATGACCTACCCAGTCGGCACTTCTTTTCTAGAAAAGCCATCCCTGCCCTCCACCTGCATGTGAAAGACCGCATTGTACATGCACTCAAACAATCAGTGAGTGGAAAGGTGCACCTCACAACAGATGCATGGGCCAGTAGGCATGGCCAGGGCCGTTACGTGTCCATCACTGCAAGTAGTATAGGGGCACCAGTATTCGTCAAACTCAAATCTGACAGGTCGACACGCCCCCTATCATTTTTAAACCGTCTCCCTGGGATTTGATCTGTCTGAACTTTGCTGTGGGTGGGAAATCTGGTCTGCTGGATTTGTGAATTTCAATCAAAGTGATTTATTCGTCTCTATTGATATTTTATCCACTGGATTAGATTAGTCTGTGGAGTATTAGTGAATTAAAGAGCGAATCTTGATCTTTTTTGTTGGGAGAAACTTTTAAGGCCCCAGTAAATGTATAAGGAGTTCTAGTTAAATGCAGACTTCTGTATATAACTAGTATATAAGGATTTTTAGTGAATTAAAGAGTGAATCTTGATCTTTTTTGTGGAGAGAAACTTTTAAGGACCCAGTAAATGCATGTAAAACACTATTGTGGTGGAATTTGGAATTATGACGCTCATCTTATAGTTTTATTCAGTATATATATTTTTAGCTTGGCAGTGTATCTACACTTATATCAGTACTGGGAAGAATGTAATGACATGGAGTTAGGAATTTCCAGACTAGTTTCTGAGTTTTAGTGAAATACAGACTTTTGTTTACAGATCGGTAAGCTATTACCAAGCTGTGTATCTAAGGCTTGTGTTGTGTTGAGAGGAGCATATTTTCCATTTACTAACTAACATGGTACATAGATATAAAATCTTTACTGGCACATAGAAATGTAGTACAACAGTTGTTGACATGAATTGTCAGTATGAGTGAAGGTCGATGCTACGGTAATTCAGGCAAACAGTAAATAGTATTGCATTGTGTATAGTCAGTGGGATCTATTAAAACCAACACATTTATGTGTATTCTTCTAGCAGTGCCCATAAAACCGAAGGTTTTCTAGCAAACATAACCTGCACTAATGTGATTTTAAAACAATGGGTTTCTGAAGGATCTTCCCACACTACCACTCTGTGGGAAGCTGTGTGGAAATGACATAGGCATAAGACATCATTCATCTTAAAAACTTTATTGCCAGAACTAATCATGATTTTACTGTAATAAATAAATACATCTCAAAGACATTTCAAGCATTGAATTAATTGTGACACCAAAATGTCGATACAAATGGCAATACAGGTCATGGGGTTCTCTCTAGACAGGAACAACGCTGTTGAATGCTCCAACACGTGTAGTGAGGGTTTTTTAAAGTTGATTTCTTCTCAGCAATGAAATTTCTCACAATTGTATCATTACGCGGTTTATCAGATGCAGACAGGTATGAACTACATTCAAAATCAATATATAATAGTGCACATCTCCATATCTTATATGTTATAGCGATAATAGATTAATACGGGCTAAACAATAATAACCTCCAAATATTTGTACCTATATATGCAATCTATGTAACTCACAATATCCCCCAATAGGCAGACATATATGCACTATATATAGGATTATAAGTATCTCAATGAATCAGGTATATCAATAAAGTAACTTCTCCATCACAGTTTTGCTAATATAAATGATTTTAGCATGCGAGTGCAGAGCTCACAATACATACTGTGCGTGCATATGAAGTCAATTAGCACATCCATATGAGGAGCTAATAATAAAAAAGCAACGATTATTCTATAGTACCATCCAGTATAAAACACCTTATAACACATTTGGAATTATGACTCTCATCTTATAGTTTTTATTCAGTGTTTATATATATATATTTTTAGCCTGCCATTGTATCTACACTTATATCAGGACTGGGAAGAATGTAATGACATGGGGTTAGGAATCTCCAACCTAGTTTCTGGTTTGCTACAGATAGCTATTTATTACCATTGAGAGAATGAGTGAAGGTCGATGCTAATATGTTTCCAAAGTTAGTGACAGGAACTACTTATGATGACAAATTCACAGGACTATTTTTTAACTGTTCCATGTGAGAATACAGGCATAGGATGGGGGCCATTACTTAGAATTGTTATTTTGGGGCTATTTTTAACTGTTTCATGTGAGAATACAGGCATAGATTGGGAGTATTACTTAGAATTTGTTATTTTGGGCTATTTTTAACTGGGTCATGTGAGAATACAGACATAAGATGGGCCCATTACTTAGTGTATACTATTTATGTACAAAGATGATACGGAAAATATATGTTTCCAAATTTTAGTTGTAGCGAATCAAGGTGTATTAAACTGATTACTAACACAATTACGGCAACTTGATAACAATTTCACAACAAATTCTTATTTTGTGACTATTTTTAAACTGTTTCATGTGAGAATACAGGCAGAGGATGGGGCCAATACTTGGTGTATACTATTTATGTACAAAGTGATACGGAAAATATATGTTTCCAAAGTTTACTGACAAGGGAGTACATAGTAGGGGAGAGCCCTCTTGCATTGGTGACCACGGCAACTTGATAACAAACTCACAACAGATTCGTTATTTTGGGACTATTTTTTAACGATGCTAAGCCCCTCAGATAGGCGTTTTATGGTTTAATACTGATAGACACATTGTGAACTGGCATATAGGGTCCATGTGAGACACCATATTTCAACATTTTTGCGCCTTCACAGATTTATTTTGCATTATATTTTTTATTTTGCTTAAGGATCATGTACAGAGGAGTTTTTATGGTTTAATACTGATAGACATATTGGCCCAGGCATGTCCTGCATGCCTGAACAAGTCCTGGTCACGTGACAACTGTGGAAAAAACAAGCCTGAAATTCAAAAACTGTGTCCATCTCAAGGCATGCTGAATGTCAACGTTCCCGCTATGAGCTACACACATGATCAACTGTATAGCCTGGGATGCGTAGAGTTCTTGTTGCACAGGTCTATTTTAAAGATGCTATGACCCTCAGAATAAAAGACAGGCATGTTGGAACGTGTCCCCCTATTTTGGCAATTGCCCACTCCTATGCATCGATATTGACCACTACTCAACAAAAATTGGTTACAAACTTTTTAGCATAGCTGTGTTTCTGGCTCTCAGTTGCTATTTTAATAGTTACCATACGAATACTGTAGCGAACCAAGATGTGTTAATTTGATTACTAACACGATTTCAGCAACTTGATGACAAATTCAGAGCAAATTCGTTATTTCGGAACTGGCATGTCCGGGCATGCCCGGACAATGTCCGCATGTCCGGGCATGCCCGGACAAGTCCCGGGCCTCTACACCCTCGCCCCCTATAGTGTAGTTTAATGTAGGTGGCAAACAGATCATCGCTGGTGTTTGGAAAAATACCATATCTCATAGATGGTGGTGATCCTCTGAATCATTTTTAAACATTTCAATGCCACTCATGCACCCACAGCACTCTTATGGTGTACCAGCACCGCTGCAGCTAGCGCTTTTTTGTGACCTTATCTGCATCATTTTCATTATAGCACGAGGGACAGCCATGGAAAAAACAACCCTGAAATTCATAAACTATGTGCTGGCCGTTAACACGCGCACAGTCATCTAGAAAATATTGAGCGAGTTGCTTCACAAACTCTCTCAAGGCATGTTGAATGTTAACGTTCTCGGTATGCGCTACAATACATGACCCGTTGTATAGCCTGTGATGAGCAGCGTTTCTTGCAGCGCAGACCAATTTTTTAAAGACGCTAAGCCCCATCAGATATAAAAGACAGCATGTTGAGACGTGTCCCGGCCTATTTTGGCACAGAACCACACCTATGCAACGATTTTGATCAGCATTCAACAAAAAATTGCGTGCAAACTTTTTTTGCATACCTGTACAAACTTTTTAACATACCTGTGTTTCGGACTCACATGGCGTACCAGAAGCACCCCAGTGCCATGTACTCTAGCTCATAATATTTCACATCGGGTATGGGACCTACATAGCTTTGTTTTCTCAGGTATTAAAAAGCGTGGAAAACTGAAAATCCCGAGGCCTGAAAAAATTTTTACTGAGTTAAGGGGATAAAATTTATCGAGTCTTTGAATTATAGACAAAAGGTAGCTTCACACACAAGGCGAAGGGACACCTGGGCTATCACATTTACCGGTAGTTTTCAAAAAACCACTGACTTAAAAATTTAAATAAAGAATGTGGCGCCCTTTCATTGTGGCTAAAAATTTGATACCCTGAAAATTTACCGTGGTAAAGAAAGTAAAAAGTCTGCGTACAACTATCCCTCAAACTCCCAGAGCTATCAAAAACACTATTTGCCTAAGAGGCGGCCCCGCGAGAATTCTGAAAGTGTGTATCAAGAGGCTCTTTGCTTTGAACATTGTTTGCTCGTGAATGTGACATTCCAGATAATCATAGTTGGTAAATGCGTTTGGGGTCTGTATCGGCCCCTAGGGTGGATGCGTGATCATTTTAATAATTTTTAAATTTCATAACCATACGTTCCACAGAAAAGGTTTATTTCAAAAGTTGACATTTCAGTTGCTTTAATTTTTGTTAAAATCTAAATACATTTGCATCATTTTGTTAAAATCACACAGTTCTTGCGATAATACCGGGTGTGGACAGCATTCAGTTTTATACTGTCGCAGAAAATTTTAGTCTGTTCTGCGAGTTTTTTTATTATGCACGTACTGTGCAGCATGTCAAGAAACATTTTGGTTTGTTCACCAGTCCATACGGGTGTTTGGTGTTAAGGGATGACCATAACCTTTTTTTGCTTCTTCTAAAACACGGGCGATACCGCGCGTTTTTTTTACGGTAAATGCATCGGCTGAATTGGCGCTTCTTCCTTCCGCGTTGCATTTGCAGATTCTGTAGTTACACAGACTATATTCTTAAGCGCTACTTCGGGGTTTCGGGGTGTTGGTTGGGCTCGTTTTCTTCACATTTTGCGACACACCCGTGTGAAAGACCCGTTCTCATTTCCGTTCTGTTCTCTCAAATCCATAATTGCGCGCGGGCAAACCCCGAATGGTTCCTCCCGTAACAAAAGAAAAGTACGTGGTTTTTAATCGTAAGGGGGGGGAGTTTAAAGCTAAAGGCCCCGCTTTACTCTGATTCAACGGACATTTTGTAAAGCTATAGCACCGTTATTGGAAACCGATTCATTATTGTTTGGATAAGTACCCTATAGAGCGGGCCTAGACATATATACTTAAATAAGCCCCGTGCTGATCTTCGAGAATGCCCGAATTAACAGGCATCTCGCTGCCGGCTCCGCCGTTTTGGGGCTGTTTTCTCCCCTCAAAAATGCAACCCAGGGGCAAACTTTAGCGGCTGTAAATTAAAAAAATTTTGCAAACATGGGAACCACAAAAAACTTTTACAAAGCAACTTGAACAGTAAATAAAAATATAATTGACTATTACCCGCAGAAAATTTTTATTCCTGGGTTGTATATTAACATAGAAAATGCGTAGAATAAATGCCTTACAATTTGGACGTGTAGTTTTATTCAGAGATTGTGATTAAACGGGTGTGGAGGTTTCTTTTTGGGGGGGTTTTGAGGGTGTGTTTTCTTTTCAAGCTGCCCGCCTTCCGCTCGTTTTTTTAACAATCTGTAAAAAAAATAAAACTATTACCACCACGAAATGTTTTCTACGCGGGGCCCCACGCACAAAGCTAAATTCGCCAAAGCTATCGTAACGCCGAAATAAAAAAATATCCACTAGTTATCGGTGGGTCACAGGGTACAGATGGTACCAAACCCCATACCCCTGGTTTCAAGGATCCGCTTCCTTTTCTATTCCAACCGCTTTTTACGAATACACCCTTTTTTTAGGAGCGTTGGGGGGATTTTATTTCCCCGGGTTTTACAACCCCGACATCTGAATCCCTGGGGACCTCCACGATCTCAACCCTCGGAATCGCGATGCTCGAGCGGTCAGTCCCCCCGGGTTTCCAACCCCCAGGTCCGTTCAGCTTTATCTGTATGGAAAAAGTTTTATTATTTAAAACATTATAGCTAACAACCCAGTCAGCTAAAAAAAAAATTATGGATTTTAGCGGCAGTCTATATTAATTATTAAAATAATAGTAGGCGTTAAAAAACTTACAGTACCACAATTTACCCGTCTAGATACATAGGTTTAAAAAATAGAAATTGCTAAAGGTTTTCTGCCTGTGAAGGGTGGTTAAGGGTTGAGGCTCGTCGCTCGCTACAAGTTGCCTTTTTTTCCAACAGTTCTGGCAAATGAACCGGTTCTCGTAGGATTGTCGAATGGACTCCCCTTTTAAAAAGAAAAAAATGAAATATATCACTTATATAACAAAGCGCAGACTCAAACATCCCAAAGACATTGCGGAGACCCTTTATCTGTGTAAAACTTACCCATTGTTTGGTGAAAGCTTACAAATATTGACCGCAGAAAATTGGCTCCTCTTGAATAAAAAAGGGTCCCGCTATTTAATTAAAGCAAATTAAAGATCAGTTATAAAACACGGCTAACCTGTTCATAAAAATTTCTACACAAACTTAAATATAATTGAAACGAAAACCGTAAAATTCTCACTCTAGTCCTTGTTCAAATCGGAGTTTGTGTCTGGGGAAATTGGGGAACAAGTGCGAATGTATTGCTTGTGGAGCTACCCGTATTTTTTGGGCTAGCAAGAGAACCGCCCTTGCCCCTGCCCCCACGCTAGGACAGAAAAAAACATCCCATTCATGTTTTACAAAAGGGGTTCATGGCGGTAACCGCATTGATGCAAATTGAGAAGTAATATTTCCGCAAACCCCCACCTTCTTACCCTGTTATTAGCTTTGTGGCTGGGCCCGGGGAGATTTTTTTTTCTGTGGCGGAAATAGTTATATTTTATTTACAGATGTTAAAACTAACGGCAGGAGGCGCAGCTTGAAAAAGAAAAACACACCCATACGAAAACGCCCGGACCTCCACCCCGTTTAATTCACCAATCTTGAACTACACTACATGTCTCCATACTTGTAAGGCATTAATGTTACGCATTTTTAATAGTGTACATACAAAATAAAAAATTTCGCGGTAACTAGTCGATTTTTTTTTTACGTTTGCAAGTTGCTTTGGAATGTGTTTTTTGCGCTTTCATGTTTGCTAAATTTTTTATTTAACAGCCGCTAAAGAAATCGCCCGTGAGGTTGCAGTTTGGGGAGAAAAAAAGCCCCATACGGCGGCGCCCAAGCAGCGAGATGTCTTTAATTCAGAAATTTCTCTGTAGAAATCACCCGGGGCACTTGTAAGTATATTTGTCTAGGCCGCTCTATAGTGTACTTATACAAACAATCATGCATCTTTCACAGATAATCGGTGCGTACTTTAAAAATTCGCGTTGAATCAGAGTAAAGCGGGGCTGTAGCTCTTCCTATTTCTCGCCCGCTTAGCGTTAATTTAAACCCCACCACGAAACTTTTCTTTAGTTACGGAGGTCGTCATTCGGGGGTTTTTGCAGAAAGCAATTATGGATTTGAAAACAGAACGGAAGGAGAACGAGTCTTTCACCCGGGGTATTGCAGAGTGAAGAAAACGACGCGCCAACCAGAACCCGGGAAAATATTGGAGTGCGCTTAAGAAAATACGTCTGTGTCAAGCTACGAATCGCAAATAGCAACGCGGAAGCAGCAGCTGCCAATTCAGCCGATGCATTACCGTCAAAAAAAACCGCGGTTGGCCGTCGGTAAGTAAGAAGCAGAAGATGTGGTCGATCGCCTTACAACACCAAAAAGTATGGACGGTAAAACACAAAAATGTTTTTGCATGTCTGCACATTTCGGGCATAATAAACCCCGCAGAACAGACTAAAATCTTTCTGCGACCCGTATGAAAGACTGTAGTGGTGTCCAACACCGGCTTTATCGCAGAACTGTGTGATTTTAAACAAAATTATGCAATGTAGGATTTTTAAACAAAAATTATGCAACTTAACTTTTCACAATTCTGTAAAATAAACTGGGCTCCTGAGAACGTATGGTTATAATTGAAAAATAATTAAATGACACGCATCCCCCCTGGGGCCGATCCCGGAGCTCCCCCGCGCATTTACACAACTATGAAAGTCCTGGAAAATGTCAGATCCCCGGCAAACAACGGGCAAAGCAAAGGCCTCTTGATACACCATTCAGAAATTCTCCGGGGGCCTCTGAGGCAATAAGTTTGTGATAGCTTCTGGGAGTTTGAGGTGATTTGTTGTACCCGACTTTTTACTGTTCTTTCCAGCGGTAAATTTTTCCGGGTATACTTTTATAGCCCACGAATGCAGGTCGCCACGATTCTTATTTAATTGTTTTAAATCCCGGGTTTTGAAAATAGGTAAATGTGATAGCCCGGGTTCGCGCCTTGTGGTGACGCACCCGTTTTGTTTATAAGGTTTAAAGACTCGATAAATTTTATCCCCATGAAGCTCATAAATTACCTCAGGGCCCCGGGATTTTCGTTTTCCCGCTTTTTAAAAATGAGAAAACAAAGTATGTAGGGCCCCATACCCATGTGAAAAATTAAGGTAGAGACATGGACTGGGTCTTCTGGTAAGCCATTGAGTCCGAAACCAGGTATGTTAAAAAGGTTTGTACCGGATCTAAAAAGTTTCACCAAAATTTTTTTTTGAATGCGGTTTAAAATCGGGTTTTATAGTGTGGTTCTGTGCCAAAATACCGGGACACTCTCAAAAATGCCTGCCTTTTTATATTGATGGGGCTTAGCGTCTTTAAAAATAGGTTTTGCCCCTGCAAGAACGCCGGGGTCATCAAAGGCCCATACAGCGGGTTATTATGTTTGGCCAAACCGAGAACGTTAACCCTTTTTAAAGCCTTGAGAAGTTTGTGAAGCAACTCGCTAATATTTTCTAGATGACTGTGCGCTTTTTAACGGCCGCACATAGTTTTATGGAATTTCAGGGTTGTTTTTTTCCCCTGGCTTCCCTGTCTATAATGAAAATGATGCAATAAGGTCACAAAAAAGCCTAGCTCAGCGGGGCTGGAAAACCATAAGGTGCTGTGGGGCATGAGTGGCGTGAAATGTTTTAAAAATGATTCAGAGGATCCCACCCCCCTATGAGAAGGTATTTTCCAAAAAACCCCGATGATCTGTTTGCCACCTAATTAAAAACCTATAGGGGGGAGGTAAGCCCGGAAATTGTCCCCTGCCCGGAAGCGGGACTTTGTCCGGGCATGCCCGGGGCTTTTCCAGTTCCGAAATAAACGGAAAAAGGGTCTGAATTTGTCAATTAGTTGTGAATTGTTAGTAATTTAAATTAAACATCTTGGTTTGTACAGTTTCTAGGTAAACTTTTAAAATACAACTTAGAAGGCCGAAACCAGCTATGCTAAAAAGTTTGTAACCAATTTTTGTTGAGTATGGGTCAATATCGATGCATAGGAGTGGCAATTGCCAAAATAGGCCGGGAACACGTTCCAACATGCCTGTCTTTTATATCTGAGGGTCATAGCATCTTTAAAAATAGACCTGTGCAACAAGAACTCTACGCATCCCAGGCTATACAGTTGATCATGTGTGTAGCTCATAGCGGGAACGTTGACATTCAGCAATGCCTTGAGATGGACACAGTTTTTGAATTTCAGGTTGTTTTTCCACGGTTGTCACGTGACCAGGACTTGTTCAGGCATGCCAGGACATGCCTGGGCCAATATGTCTATCAGTATTAAAACCATAAAAACTCCTCTGTACATGATCCTTAAGCAAAATAAAAAAATATAATGCAAATAAAATCTGTGAAGGCGCAAAAATGTGAAAATATGGTGTTCTCAACATGGACCCTATATGCCAGTTCACAATGTGTCTATCATATTAAACATAAAATTGCCTATCTGAGGGGCTTAGCATCGTTAAAAAATAGTCCCAAAAAACGAATCTGTTGTGAGTTTGTTATCAAGTTGCCGTGGTCCCAATGCAAGAGGGCTCTCCCCTACTATGTACTCCCTGTCAGTAAAAATTTTGGGGAACAATTATTTTCCGTATCATCTTTGTACATAAAGTATTACACCAAGTATTGGCCCATCCTCTGCCTGAATTCTCACATTGAAACAGTTAAAAATAGTCACAAAAAACGAATTTTGTTGTGAAATTGTTATCAAGTTGCCGTAATTGTGTTAGTAATCAGTTTAATACACCTTGATTCGCTAAAATTTAAAAACTTTGGAAACATATATTTTCCGTATCACTTTGTACATAAATAGTATACACTAAGTAATGAGCCCATCTTATGTCTGTATTCTCTCATGAACCAGTTAAAAAATAGCCCCAAAATAACAAATTCTAAGTAATGGCCCCATCCTATGCCGGGTAATTCTCACATGGAAACAGTTAAAAAATAGTCCTTGAATTTGTCATCACTAAGTAGTTCCTGTCACTAAACTTTGGAAAAAATATTAGCATCGACCTTCACTCATTCTCCCAATGGTAATAAAATTAGCTATCTGTAGCAAACCAAAACTAGGTTGGAGATTCCTACCCCATGTCATTAATTCTTCCCAGTCCCTGATATAAGTGTAGATACAATGGCAGGCTAAAAAATATATAATAAACACTGAATAAAAACTATAAGATGAGAGTCATAATTCCAAATGTGTTATAAGGTGTTTTATACTGGATGGTACTATAGAATAATCGTTGCTTTTTTAATGTAGCTCCTCATATGGATGTGCTAAATTGACTTCATATGCACGCACATATGTATTGTGAGCTCTGCACTCGCATGCTAACCCTCATTAAAATTAGCAACTGTGATGGAGAAGTTACTTTATTGATATACCTGATTCATTGAGATACTTATAATCCTATATATAGTGCATATATGTCTGCCTATTGGGGGATATTGTTGAGTTACCCTAGAATTTCATATATAGGTACAAATATATGGAGGTTATTATTGTTTAGCCCCGTATTATCTATTATCGCTATAACATATAAGATATGGAGATGTGCACTATTATATATTGATTTGAATGTATTCATACCTGTCTGCATCTGATAAACCGCGTAATGATACAATTGTGAGAAATTTCAATTGCTGAGAAGAAATCAACTTTTAAAAAACCCTCACTACCACGTGTTGGAGCATTCAACAGCGTTGTTCCTGTCTAGAGAGAATCCCATGACCTGTTTTGCCATTTGTATCGACATTTTGGTGTCACAATTATTCAAAAGCTTGAAATGTCTTTGAGATGTATTTATTTATTACAGTAAAATCATGATTAGTTCTGTCAATAAACATTTTTAAGATGAATGATGTCTTATTTCCTATGTATTTCCACACAGCTTCCCACAGAGTGGTAGTGTGGGAAGATCCTTCAGAAACCCATTGTTTTAAAATCAATTAGTGCAGGTTTTTGTTTGCTTTGAAACCCTTTGGTTTTATGGGCAATGCTAGAAGAATACACATAAATGTTTGGTTTTTAATAGATCCCACTGACTATACAAAAATGCAATACTATTTACTGTTTGCCTGAATTACCGTAGCATTGACCTTCACTCATACTGACAATTCATGTCAACACTGTTGTACTACATTTCTATGTGCCAGTAAAGATGTATATCTATGTACCATGTTAGTTAGTAAATAGAAAAATATGCTCCTCTCAACACAACACAGCCTTAGATACACAGCTTGGTAATAGCTTACCGATCTGTAAACAAAAGTCTGTATTTCACTAAAAACTCAGAAACTATCTGAAATTCCTAACTCCATGTCATTACATTCTTCCCAGTACTGATATAAGTGTAGATACACTGCCAAGCTAAAAATATATATACTGAATAAAACTATAAGATGAGCGTCATAATTCCAAATTCCACCACAATAGTGTTTTACATGCATTTACTGGGTCCTTAAAAGTTTCTCTCCACAAAAAAGATCAAGATTCACTCTTTAATTCACTAAAAATCCTTATATACTAGTTATATACAGAAGTCTGCATTTAACTAGAACTCCTTATACATTTACTGGGCCTTAAAAGTTTCTCCCCAACAAAAAAGATCAAGATTCGCTCTTTAATTCACTAATACTCCACAGACTAATCTAATCCAGTGGATAAAATATCAATAGAGACGAATAAATCACTTTGATTGAAATTCACAAATCCAGCAGACCAGATTTCCCACCCACAGCAAAGTTCAGACAGATCAAATCCCAGGGAGACGGATTAAATGATAGGGGGCGTGTCGACCTGTCAGATTTGAGTTTGACGAATACTGGTGCCCCTATACTACTACTGCACACTGGGTTAATGTGGTGGATACAGGGTCCACAGACATCTTGATTACATTTGATAATGTAATGATTTTATAATATGTAAATCATTGTCTTAAAACCTGAAAAATCACTTCAAAGTGTAAGCATAATAATAAAGGAAGGGAAGTTAGATTAGTGACACCATACCAGTGGTAAAATAAAAAAAATCTTGAGTAGTTCTTTAAATAATGCCTAGTTAAGATTTTTCCTCTTTACCAGATATAGGGGAGTATATAATAAATAAAATAAAACACATGAAGTAGGCCTGGACAGAAATGATGTTACTTGTAACTCAATATTTTGTTGCACAATCTTTTGAGGCAATCTCTGCAATCAAACGATTCCTGTAACTGTCAATGAGACTTCTGCACCTCTCGACAGGTATTTTGGCCCACTCTTCAAGAGCAAACTGCTCTATTTGTCTCAGGTTTAAAGGTTGCCTTTTCCAGATGGCATGTTTCGACTTTTTCCAAAGATGCTCAATAGGATTTAGGTTAGGGCTCATAGAAGGCCACTTTAGAATAGTCCAATGTTTTCCTTTTAGCCATTCTTGGGTGTTTTAGCTGTGAGTTTTGGGTCATTATCCTGCTGCAAGACCCATTACCTGTGGACTGAGACAAAGCTTTCTGACACTGGGCAGCACATTTCTCTCTAGAATCCCTTGGTAGTCTTGAAATTTCATTGTACTCTGCACAGATTCTAGACACCCTGTGCTAGATGCAGCAAATGAGCCCTAGAACATAACAGAGCCTCCTCCATGTTTCACAGTAGGGACAGTGTTCTTTTCTTCATATGCTTCATTTCCATCTGTGAACAAAGAGCTTATGTGCCTTGCCAAAAAGTTCCATTCTTGTCTCATCTGTCCATAGGACATTCTCCCAGAAGCTTTGTGGCTTGTCAACATGTAGCTTGGCAAATTCCATTCTGGCTTTTTTTATGATATTTTTTCAACAATGATGTCCTCCTTGGTCGTCTTCCATGAAGTCCACTTTGGCTCATACAACAACGGATGGTGTGATCTGACACTGATGTTCCTTGAGCTTGAAGTTCAACTTTAATCTGTTTAAAAGTTTTTTCTGGGCTCTTTTGTACAATTCGCATTATCCATCTCTTTGATTTGTCATCAATTTTCCTCCTGCTGCCACGTCCAGAGAGCTTGGCTACAATCCCATGGAGCTTAAATTTCTGAATAATATGTGCAACTGTAGTCACAGGAACATCAAGCTGCTTGGACATGGTCCTATAACTTTTACCTTTAACATGTTTGTCTATAATTTTCTTTCTAATCTACTGAGACAAATCTTTCCGTCGCTTCCTCTGGTCCATGTTGAGTGTGATGCACACCATGTAACCTAACAGCACAGTGATCTATAGCCCTCTGTACAGGCCCACTCACTGATTCCAAGATCGTAGACACCTGTGATGCTAATTAGTGGACACACCTTGATTTAACATGTCCCTTTTGTCTCATTATTTTCAGGGGTATCATCATTTCTGTCCAGGCCTATTTCATGAGTTTTATTTATTTTTTTATATTCAGTGGAAGCATGGTTGAAAAGCAGTGTCTGACTTTCATTTGTTCATTTTCATAGATTTTTGATTTATTATTACTTTTGTCAGATTCAAGTTATTTCTGTGACTATTGTGGGTTTTTCTGTCATTAAACGAGGGGTACCAAAAATTTGGACCACGTGTGTATGTGTTAGAGTTCCCAATGCTGCACAGAAGGAATCTCGAGTCATTCCCGCTGCGGTCCCCCTATCCGTCTCCGGCCGCAGTAGAACCTGCTCAGCAGAGACGTCGGTCCCAGCATCTTGCCCTGTCTAATACTGTGCAGAGACTTGCTGCTGCCTCTCCTGGATCTTCAGTTATAACCAGTACTGGAGCAGGCAGATTTGGGACTAAGTCCTCTGTTTCTTCTTCTGAGCATGCCCGGAGCAAGATCTCCTATTGGTCCTCCAGGAAGGTCCTGTAGCTGTTTGTGATCTGAAGCAGCTTTCTATTGGTCCTTTCTGGAAGGTCTTCTACTCGTGGCTGCTATAAAAGGTTGTGCGCTAGTATCAAACCTTTATGTGCTTTGCGCCAGTATGGTCATGCGTGTGTGTGGTTAGGGCGGCTGAAATATGCCATTACAATACCGACCTAATCGGTGAGGAGCTTGGTATGCTAGCTGGTCAGGGTCGGTGTCTTAGATGCCTTTAGAATACCGGCATAACCGGTGAGGAGTTTGGTTGCCATATTCAGGGTTTGGCGTACAGATGCCATAGATAGCGCATGACCACTTCCTATGTTCGCTTAAGCAGTCAACTGTGTACCTGGACACAGTAGGGTTTCTCAGTGGCTCTGTGACGCAACAGGGTTTGCTTTAAAGCGTTAGTCAGCGCGCTAGCGTTTTACTTTGCGGCTCACTGTAGCTAAGTGAGTTCGCATTTATCGCCATATAGCGCAGCGGCATTCTCGCCAGCTGCTCTGTGGATTAACAGAGTTCGCACTAACTGCCACAGTGCGCTACGGCGTTTATTTTAGCGACTCTGCGGGATAACAGAGTTCGCTACTTAAGCCATCTTACTATCAGCGGGCTCTGCCTGCACGGTGGACCCCGGGCTGCGAACGCACCTCTCTACATTATTTATTAGGTGCGTTCCGCAGACCCTAACAGTTTGTCTTTTAGAAATCTTTATCATTTGTTCTTTTTGTACTTTGTGAGCCTTTATGAGTCTTGTATCCCATGGGAAGACACAAGGGTAAGCGTTAAAATTTAGCAGGCCGAAACCTCTCCATTTAAATCAATTCTGAGAGGAGAGTCAGAAACTTCTTGTAAACATTAGATGGTCTGGCAATCAATGTATTTGGTTAATATTTTTCCAATCTGCATGGGTCCTTTATATCAACTGTCCTCAAATGGTGGTTTGGGTAAAGATGCAGTAGGTTATACAGGGTGATTCACTCATTACTTTACCTGGAAAATTTGCTTTACCTTCTAAAAGACATGATCCATCATACTGAAATTTGGACTGTACATATATTTGTTCCTGAGAAACAGATTTCGTAAACCATATATCGAAAATGTCCACCGTTTGCATTCAAGTACAACGGGCCAAATTGATGAATGTATTCCGCAGGATATCTGGGGTCATACGCTATATGTTCTTTTCAAGTGTCTGTAATGTTCATGGCTTGTTAATGGACACCTGACCCTTCAAATGCTCCAAAGAAAAAAAATTGTAAATGAGAAATTATTTTCTCTTGATCAGGCCCATTCAATTCCTGAACGACAGTGACTCTGTACAGGTGAAACGACCTTTCTTGGCCACTCGTGGACATGTGGAATTTGACATGCTTGTTTCCTGGGAAATCAGCTGAGAGAAAAACCTTTGGCACAAAATGCATATCTTGCAGAAATCGTGCGTTTATTAAAATCACTTATAGGAAAATAACAGAACTCAGCATTTCGGCCTATATTGGCCTTTATCAAGGTTATCTAAATAGAACAAAAATATCAAATTATATGTCAAATGGTATACAAAGTCATACATACACATATAACGCAACGGCGCATGCGCGGTGCCGACGGAGCTGGTCATAGGAAGGAATGTAATGAGGTTAAGTGTGCTAGCATAGGTTAATGTGTTGATACTATTAAAGAGATGTGGGTGAAGGTTGAATCTGAATGCTAATGGGTATAAGAAGGATGGAAATAAAGAAAGAAAAAAAAATGGAGAGAGACAGAGAGAACAATGGAAAGGGGAAAATAAGTTGCAAAGGAATAGAAGGCTAATTGAGAAATAAAGAAAATAGGACAAAAAATAAGACAAAATATACAGGGGAAATAGATAAAACCTAGAAAGAAGAGTGTGTGTTAGATACTTGATATTAATAAGGGGACGCTTACCGTTTCTGTGAGGTGCTCAGAAGTAAAATATATATATGTCAGTAAAATGTCAACTTCGGCACTCAAAAATTATATTTATTATGATATACTACAAAGAGTAAATGAGATAAAAAAGAATACAGATATAAATGTTTTCCACATTTTGGCCTATTTATGGCCTTCTTTAGGAGAATATCTGTATGTTGAGAGATCACAGGAGTTCGGCATTTTTTTTATCTTTGAAAATAATTTTTTTTGCGGAAAACAGGGACCGCAATGGGAGTGAATGTCGCGCCTCTATATGCCAATATATTTCTGGCTCAGTTTGAATCAGAATTCATCTACACCCATCTTTTCTTCCAGCGGTATGCTTTATTCTGGAAGAGATATAATGATGACATTTTTCTAATATGGCGGGGAGATATCGCTTCACTTGAAGAATTCCACCTGGACATTAACCAAAAGGTCAACAAACTCCTCTTTATCATACATTACCATTCTACCAAAATGAATTTCCTTGACACCAATGTGATTGTTAATAATGATGGATTTTTATCTATTGACTCACTTGTGAAACTTACCAATAGGAACAGTCTCTTCCACTATACCAGTTATCATCCGTGCCATGTAAAAAAATCCCTTTCTAGAGCCCAAATTTGTAGCATCAACCGTATCGTCTCTGATACTTCCGTCTATAATTTTCATCTTGATGAGATCAAGAAAAAATTTTAAGACTGTGGTTACCCTGATTCCTTTCTATCCCGTCCATCCACTTTTGCACCTACTCTATGCATAGACACTCGAATAGTTGCATTTGATAAAACTTACCATCCTTTTAAACTTTTTATCATCAGATTATTCATACACACTGGCCTTTACTCGGTAATTCATATCTGCTGATTTCAGAATTTCAGGTCTCCCTTTAATATGTCACAAAAACACACAAAATTTGAGGAACCTCTTAGTTAGGTCTGACATAGTCTCCCAACCCTGCAAGCAATTTACAAACTTTCCTAAGGTTACAACACAAATGGACTTTTCCCTGTCTGCATTGCCTCAAATGCTCCAACATCACTAAGGGTGACTCATTCACATATCCTAGATCAGGCAAAAGATTTTGCATCAGAGATTATTATATCTGTTACTCGTGTTAGGTCATCTATTTGATCAAGTGTCCTTGCAGTCCTGGATATGTTGGTGAGACCACTCAGCATATCCAAGACCACGTTTCAGAGCATACGTCTACTATCCGGTGTAAAAGAAGTATGTTGCCCATCTCAGCCCATCTTATTGCCCTGAATCACAATATAGTGCAGTTATCAAAAATAATCCTATGGCCAAGAGGGGAGGGAATAGCATACAGAAACTGAAGGAGAGCGGCTTATTGGATACACACTCCAAACCTTGGAACCTTACAGTTTGAACTGTGAATATGAGGTCCTTTTATTGATCTGTCTTACTTTCCATTTAATGTGTACTGTTGTAATTTTACTGTTACTTATTCTTCATTTTATTTTTATCTATTTGTTTACAGGTCTGATCGCGTCATATCAGGTATCTATCACACACTGTTCTTTCTAGGTTTTATGTATATACCATGTATATTTTTTCTTACTTTTTCGTATTTTCTTTATTTCCACATTTATCTATCTAATCCTTTACAACTTAATTTACCCTTTCCTTTGTTCTCTCTGCCTCTTTTTCTCCCTATTTTTCATTCTTTATTTCCATCCTTCTTATACCCATTAGCATCCGGATTCAACCTTCACCCACATCACTTTAATTGTATCAACACATTTACCTATGATAGCACACTTAACCTCATTACATTTCTTCCTATGACCGGCTCCATCGGCACCGCACATGCTCCGTTCTATGACTCATCACACAGCGTTACTGTTTCAATGGAATCTTCCGTTCGGTGAGCTATACGCATGCGCCATCTATTGTTCCTTGCTCATTTGCCACATTAGACATGTCCTCTCTGCTTACTACACACTTGGCGCAGACATACTGCGCAATCAAATGATTTTATTCTTCCGTCCACAGCTGTTAGCCTTTATTAAAAAGGCACGGTTTGCTTGTTTTTTTCTCTCTCCCGGTTCTCTGTGGTTCAAGTATTCTTTTGGACTTTTAGAGACTTCCCCTTCTTTCATTCCTTATACTACAGTATACACAAGATATCAACTTTATTGATACCTGATACCTGCATGAAATAATATGTTTTCTCTATTTACATTTATTCACTACAAAATGGTTTCAGCTGTTTTTCAAGCAGATATGATATTATGTTGCATTTTGCATGTTTATTAATATATCTTTATATATCCTTTTATTGTCTTCACAGCCTTTGGCATATTTGACAATTTGAAAGCCTTTTTTTTCAACAAACCTTTCTTTTCACGAGATATTGTCTGATATGTGTGTATATATGACTTTGTATAACGTTTGACATATAATTTGATATTTTTGTTCTCTTTAGATAACCGTGATAATGGCCAATATAGGCCGAAATGTTGGGTTCTGTTATTTTCCTATAAGTGATTGCAATAAATGCACGATTATACATTTTGTGCTGAAGGTTTTTCTCTTATCTGATTTGACATTTTTCCTGATGGCACCATGACCTGGGACTGCTACTGCCCTGATCTATATTTAATTGGTGCTTCCTGGGAAAGCTTGTGCAATATTTACATGAAGATGCCAGAAGTCACTGTTTCGCATCTTGAATTGTTTCCTCACACAATTTTGGACGTCCTCCATCAGGTCTATCCAGTAATGTTCCTGTAAGTTCCAGCTAATTCATCAATGACAATACACGGTTGACAGTTGACAGATTTCAAACTCCAAACTTTTTTAGAAACTCACTTTGGCAGCTCTTTAACGCTATGTGCACACGTTGCGGATTGTTAGCGCTTTTGCCACGGCGTTTTCGCCATGAAAACAAGGCAAAAACGCTTACCCAAACGCAACTCATTATATCCTATGGGATTCCTCAATGCTGTACACATGCTGCGTGTTTTTCCGCGGCCAAATCGCATCGTTGAAAAAAATGCAGCATGTTCATTCTTTTTCCAGAATCACGGTGATTCTGCCGCCATAGGAATGCATTGAACCGCTTACTTTCCGCATATGGCTATGCCCACCATGAGCAAAGTGAGCGGTTCATGTGCGGAGGGTACCCAGGGCCTGGAGGAGAGGAGACTCTCCTCCAAGCCCTGGGTACCATATCCCTATAAAAACAATTATTAAAATAAAAAATAATGATATTCTCACTTTCCGGCGGCCCCCGCAGCCTTCCTGGTCCTCAGCGACGCTCCCGGCCAATCCCGTTCCCAGGCGTCCTTTACGACAATGACCCCAGATGACGTAGCGGTCTCGCGTGATGCTACATCATCTGGGGTCATTGTCGCAGAGGATGCCTGGGAACGGGATTGGCCGGGAGCAACGCTGAGGACCAAGAAGGCTGCAGGGGCCACAGGAAGGTGAGAATATTACTTTTTTTTATTTTGGAAAATGCTAGCATTCTGCAAGCTAATTACACTTCCGAAACGCTAGTTTCTGGCGGGAATACGCATACCTATAAAAATGCGTATTTCCGCGTCAATTCCACAACGTGTGCACATAGCCTTAGAACTAAGCTTTCCAGTAAGTTTTCACAGTGAAAGCACGCTCCTCCGAACTGTATCTGAACATCGTTAGCAAATGAAGAAGGATTTTGGCAGAAGTGAAATGCAAGCACCACACATAAACTACCGACGCACAGAAAAGTGTCCTGTAAGTCTTTCTCGTAATGGAAAATGACCATCAGGAAAACAAGTCAGCCACTAGGTGCGAGGATATTTCTCCTCACTGTCGGTGAGATTCATTGCACTCTCACATGCCATGATGCAAGGTCTGCTCAGTGCAAATGTCAGTACGGTCGACAACTCTTACAGGGTACAGCAATTTTTCCGTGTATGGTAGAGAGTGAATCACCCTTTACTTTATTTTAGAGAGTAGTGTTCTGATGTAGAGGTGCATATACTGTAAAGAAACATTATCTATGTGAGAAGACAAGAAGTCTAACACTTGTATGTACAGTACAGACCAAAAGTTTGGACACACCTGATCATTCAAAGATTTTTCTGTATTTTCATGACTATGAAAATTGTAGAGTCACACTGAAGGTATTAAAACTATGAAGTAACACATGTGGAATTATACATTACACTTTACAAAAAAGTGTGAAACAACTGAAAATATGTCTTATATTCTAGGTTCTTCAAAGTAGCCACCTTTTGCTTTGATTACTGCTTTGCGGGCAGAAAAAGTGAACGGATGGACACTACATGCCTGGTTCCCACCGTGAAGCATGGAGGAGGTGGTGTGATGGTGTGGGGGTGCTTTGCTGGTGACACTGTTGGGAATTTATTTAAAATTGAAGGCATACTGAACCAGCATGGCTACCACAGCATCTTGCAGCAGCATGCTATTCCATCCGGTTTGCGTTTAGTTGGACCATCATTTATTTTTCAACAGGACAATGACCCCAAACACACCTCCAGACTGTGTAAGGGCTATTTGACCAAGAAGGAGAGTGATGGGGTGCTACGCCAGATGACCTGGCCTCCACAGTCACCAGACCTGAACCCAATCGAGATGGTTTGAGGTGAGCTGGACCACTCACTGCTTCAATTTTGAATAAATCCCCAACAGTGTCACCAGCAAAGCACCCCCACACCATCACACCCCCTCCTCCATGCTTCACGGTGGGAACCAGGCATGTAGAGTCCATCCATTCACCTTTTCTGCATGCAAAGCAGTAATCAAAGCAAAAGGTGGCTACTTTGAAGAACCTAGAATATAAGACATATTTTCAGTTGTTTCACACTTTTTTGTAAAGTGTAATGTATAATTCCACGTGTGTTAATTCATAGTTTTGATGCCTTCAGTGTGAATTTACAATTTTCATAGTCATGAAAATACAGAAAAATCTTTGAATGAGAAGGTGTGTCGAAACTTTTGGTCTGTACTGTATATCTCAAACTAACATGCGGAAATTGACCGGTACGATCATCTTGTAAACCTCTAGGTATCTCCATGATGGTTACATTTCTTCATTTTGTTTGTTTTTCCATCACCCACATTGAAGAACTATTTCTGTGCGCTACATGTTCCATTAACCGTAAAATGATCCTGCCTTCTTATCTTTCCAAAGATTGCAAGTTCATTTCACTGAAAAAGGAAACTATTTGCTCATAAGCTGAACTAAAAGCAAGAATTAAGCAAACTGACATGGCAGAGAAATAAAGAGAATAACAGTTATAATGCATCTAATTTGCAATTTCCATAAGTTAATGGAGCAATCCATGTCCCTTGTGTCATCTCTCCATCTTTGGCTTTAAATCACCCGAGCAAAAGTATCTCTTACAATTAAATATGCCCAAATACAGTGACTGTCTTGCAACATTGAAGCGACATATTAGCTAATGAAAGGCAACGACTCAGGAAGAAAGAAATCAGGTTGATAATGGTAAGGTATGAATCACAACTGTTGGTGCTGGTCGTCTCGCTGAATGGACCGCTAGGAATTTTACTTCATGTAATAAAAATTGACTTAAGTTGCTCAGATCTAATAGGAAAACATTACAGGAAAGAAAACAGTACAGCACTAATGTTCTGTAAAGCTCCTACAGCCTACAGTGCATTCACTGTCTGAAGATGTCATGTGGAGATATTTTACCGCATAGACGTTTATTAAGGGTAGAAGTTGAGACCCAATTTAATAGAAAAGTTTACTGATTTGCTTTAGTGCATTGACATACTATTCTCAATACAGTGTCTTTTCTTTAAATTGTGGAGGTGTTCCGGTAAAGCCTTGGAGGGCTGTGCAAATTGGATGCCATTATCTCATGTATAAACTAGTTTATGCTGCCATCTCTAGCACATTGAGTATATAGAAGGAGATCAGAGTGAACAATCAAAGCCTCGAGCATTTGTGTCAGATTTTGTTGATTAACAAGGGAATGGATTGCGGCTGCAAAACAATAACTTTTAATGATAAATATGTTGATTCGTTTTGCATTTACGAAGCAAAAGACAATTTTTAAAAAATGCAAGCAGAGCCTATATAAAAGCTGTAGGAAAGGAATGCAGCAGTCAATCAATCTGGATTGTGCGAGAAGATGTCACAACTCACAGCTTATCATAAAATGTATGGAGAGAAAGCCATGAAACAGCACAGAAGTGAAAGTATATATGTTGAAGTTACTTTTTCATTACTAGGGTTCTGTTTGCATTAACGAGCCTAAAAGGGGTCATATACAGGTCTGGGAAACCTTAATGTGTTATATCTATTTTTTTAAGGGTATTTGGCATACTTGCTATTCTCCACAAATCAAATTTTATAGAAAAAGTCAAATTTTATAGAAAAAGTCACCCACATTTGTAAATTTACATACCAAAAGATTAAGTAATCTATAAGATATACACATTGTATGTATAAATATACAGTATATATTTTACAATTCAAAGTCTTTTTGTAACTTTAAAGGGAACCTGTCAGCAGAATTGTGCTCAGTAACCTTCAGACAGTATCAGGTCGGCGCCGTTATATCTGATTACAATGATACCTTGGTTGATGAAATCTGTCTTGTGGTTGTTGTTTAATCTTTGTTTTCAGTTTTCAGTTAATGAGATTTTCATGCTGCGATGTGGGCCTGCCAGTGGTGGTCTTCATGTGGTGCTTTGCTTAGATATTCATACTGATGTGTTATGACAGGTAATTGATCCCTCAGTGACCTGCCCTCTATTTTACATACTGAATATAATATTTTTTAAAAATAAAGAAATCACTTTTAGCTGGCAGGTGCATGCAGGGGCACCAGCGCTGTAGCATGATTGCATCTATAATGTCCATTTAAATATTGTATTTAGTGATATAAATTCATTCAGAAAAAAAAGCTCTATCAAAATGGCGCATGCGCAGTAACGTCTACTGGTGATCCGATAGATGCCACTGTGCAGGTGGCTCCGGCGCAATCTTGGTGGAAACTAATTTGTTTCCTAGTAAAATGGTGCCATCGGCATTTGCGCAGTAGCATGTATTGGATCACTGATAGAGTGATAGATGCTACTGCACATATGCGGCCAACACCATTTTGAGATTTTTTTTATAATTATTATTAGAGATGAGTGACTTTGCCTCCGGGAGGGTCGAGTCGGGTTTCGGACCACCCGACTTTCCCAAAAGTCGAGTCGAACGAAATCGGCCGACTATCGGCAAAAGTCGAAGGTCCAACTGAAACTCGCACCGACCCCAATGCAAGTCAATGGTGAAGAAAAGTCGGCAGGGAGTGGAGGACAGTAAACACACCTACAGTGCCCATTTCAATGCTAACGACATTAATTCTTATTACTTAAGCTTGTCAACCTTAATTTACTTTATAATAATAGTTACGCATTGAAAACTGGGGGTTATTTGGCTAACGTTGTGGGGGGGTAGGGCTGGCCCCCGGTTTTCGTGGGCCCTGGGCCAAAGAGTGTCAGTGGGCCCCTTTAATACATACCACAATTCATGATGCTCCATTACGGCAGAGAAATATAGGTATAGTACAATGCTAAATACTTCACTTCTTACCTTACATGACTGATATCTATTGTAAATTCTACAATAGCTCAAAAACCGGACAGTAAAGTCCTCCATACAGTATTATGGCCACCACATAGTGCGCCATACAGAATGGGCTCCATATAATGCTCCATACAGAATAGGCCTCATATGTGCTCCACATGATGCTCCATATATAATGGGCTCCATGTGATGCCCCATAAATAATGAACCCCATATGATGCTCCAGTATATGATGGGCCCCATGGATGATGCTCCAGTGTATGATGGGCCTATATAATGCTCCATATAAAATGGGCCCCATATGATGCTCCAGTGTATAATGGGCCCGGTATATGATGCTCCAGTGTATGATGGGCCCCATTTATAATACTCCAGTGTATGATGAGCCCCATATATAATGGTTACCATATATAATGCTCCATAAATAATGGGCTCCATGTGATGCTCCATAAATAATGAACCCCATATGATGATCTACAGTCATGGCCAAAAGTTTTGAGAATGACACAAATATTATATTTTCACATGATCTGCTGCCCTCTGGTTTTTATGTGTGTTTGACAGATGTTTTTATCACAGACAGAAATATAATTGCAAACATATGAGTAACAAAAGCTTATATTGACAGTTAGAATGAGTTAATGCAGCAAGTCAATATTTGCAGTGTTGACCTTCTTCTTCAGGACCTCTGCAATTCTCCCTGGCATGCTCTCAATCAACTTCTGGACCAAATCCTGACTGATAGCAGTCCATTCTTGCACAATCAATGCTTTCATTTTGTCCGAATTTTTAGGTTTTTGTTTGTCCACCCGTCTCTTGATGATTGACCACAAGTTCTCAATGGGATTAAGATCTGGGGAGTTTCCAGGCCATGGACCCAAAATCTCTATGTTTTGTTCCCTGAGCCATTTAGTTATCACCTTTGATTTATGGCAAGGTGCTCCATCATGCTGGAAAAGGCATTGTTGATCGCCAAACTGCTCTTGGAGGGTTGGGAGAAGTTGCTCTTGGAGGACATTCTGGTACCATTCTTTATTCATGGCTGTGTTTTTAGGCAAGACTGTGAGAGAGCCGATTCCCTTGGCTGAGAAGCAACCCCACACATGAATGGTTTCAGGATGCTTAACAGTTGGCATGAGACAAGACTGGTGGTAGCGCTCACCTTGTCTTCTCTGAATGAGGCGTTTTCCTGATGTCCCAAACAATCGAAAAGGGGATTCATCAGAGAAAATAACTTTACCCCAGTCCTCAGCAGTCCACTGCCTGTACCTCTTGCAGAATATCAGTCTGTCCATGATGTTTTTTCTGGAGAGAAGTGGCTTCTTTGCTGCCCTCCTTGAGACCAGGCCTTGCTCCAAGAGTCTCCGCCTCACAGTGCGTGCAGATGCACTCACACCTGCCTGCTGCCATTCCTGAGCAAGCTCTGCAATGCTGGTAGCCCGATCCCACAGCTGAAACACTTTTAAGAGACGGTCCTGGCGCTTGCTGGTCTTTCTTGGGCGCCCTGGAGCCTTTTTGACAACAATGGAACCTTTCTCCTTGAAGTTCTTGATGATGCGATAGATTGTTGACTGAGGTGCAATCTTTCTAGCTGCGATACTCTTCCCTGTTAGGCCATTTTTGTGCATTGCAATGATGACTGCATGTGTTTCTTTAGAGATAACCATGGTTAACAGAAGAGAAACAATGATGCCAAGCACCAGCCTCCTTTTAAAGTGTACAGTGGTGTCATTCTTACTTAATCATGACAGATTGATCTCCAGCCATGTCCTCATCAACACCCACACCTGTGTTAATGGAGCAATCACTAAAAAGAGGTTAGCTGGTCCTTTTAAGACAGGGCTGCAATGATGTCGAAATGTGTTTTGGGGGATAAAGTTTATTTTCTAGGCAAATATTGACTTTGCAAGTAATTACTGTTAAGCTGATCACTCTTTATAACATTCTGGAGTATATGCAAATTGCCATTAGAAAAAGTGAAGCAGTAGACTTTGTAAAAATTAATATTTGTGTCATTCTGAAAACTTTTGGCCATGACTGTAGTATATGATGGGCCGCATTTGATGCTCAAGTATATGATGGGCCCCATGGATGATGCTCCAGTGTATGATGGGCCTATATAATGCTCCATATATAATGGGCCCCATATGATGCTCCAGTATATTATGGGCCCCATGGATGATGCTCCAGTGTATGATGGGGCCTATTTAATCCTCTATATATAATGGACTCCATGTGATGCCCCATAAATAATGAACCCCATATGATGCTCTAGTGTATGATGGCCCCATATGATGCTTCAGTATATGATGGGCCCCATGGATGAAGCTTCAGTGTATGATGGGCCTATATAATGCTCCATATAAAATGGGCCCATATGATGCTCCAGTGTATAATGGGCCCCATATATGTTGCTCCAGTGTATTATGAGCCCCATTTATAATGCTCCAGTGTATTAAGGGCCTCATGGATGATGTTCCAGTGTATGATGGGCCTATATAATGCTCCATATATAATGTGCCCCATATGATGCTCCAGTGTATAATGGGCCCTGTATATGATGCTCCAGTGTATGATGGGTCCCATTTATAATGCTCCAGTGTATGATTGGCCCCATGGATGATTCTCCAGTGTATGATGGGCCTATATAATACTCCATATATCATGTGCCCCATATGATGCGACATATATAATGGGCCCTATCTATGATGCTCCAGTATATGATTGGCCCCATATATAATTCTCCAGTGTATAATGCTCCCCATATATTGCTCCAAACATTTAAAAAAATGAAATACCTCTCCTCGCTGGGCGCTGCTCTACTCTGGACTCCTCAGCGTCGCCATCTTCCAGCTCTCTGCACTGTGACTGTTCAGGCAGAGGGCGCACAGACATGCTAGGAAACGCAGAAGACGTCACAGTGGTGGAGCAGGGAGAGGTAAGTATTGCAAGTGCTGGGGCACTGAGCAAGCAGGGGGGCACACTCGTGGATGCTGGCACTGGCACAGGGCCCCTCAAAGTACGGCGGTGTCTCTAACGGAGAGTGGGCCCACCCACCTGCTCAGGGCCCTGGCACTTGCCGGGTGCGCCAAGTGCTGACGCCGTCCCAGGAGGGCTACAGCCCAGTTAGGAAGGTGGAAAAACTGGCATATGTTGATTTGTAGGCTGGACGTTCAGCAGCTGCAAATGAAGGAATTGGAGTAGTCGGAGGAAGAGGAGGACAAAGAGAGCCATTTCTCTGGCAACCTATGTGTCATCAGGAGAAGGAGGTACAAAATGTTTTGAAACCCAGGCATTGTTCATTTTAATGAAGGTGAGATCACCTACATTTTGGGTCGACAGCCGGGTCCTTCTTTCTTTCAGGATTGATCCAGCAGCACTGAAGACTCTTTCTGATAGCACACTACCAGCAGGGCAAGCGAGCTCCTGTAAGGCATTTTGTGTCAATTCAGGCCAGGTGTCAGGTTTACAGGCCCAGTAGTCAAAGGGTAATGAACTGTGAGGAGAACATCGATAGGGGAGGAGAGGTAATTTTGAACCATAGTTGACAATGCTGTCTCTATCTGTTGCAATCGATTCAGTATTACCAGTCGTTTAAGCGGTACTCGAGAAATCAGTCCACAACATGGTCATGAAACCCTGCCTCCAATGCCACTTCGGCTGTTGCACCATGAACACCTCTTCCATTTGGCCTAGTAAGGCTTGGTAGAACCTGCACCACTGCTGTGTGCAGGGAATGCCTCTAACAAACGGATTACCAGAGTTGCTTGTTGGTCGCCAATTAAAGCTCTAAGTTCTCCTGTGGCATGATGTTCTGTAATTTGCCTTTATAGCGTGGATCGAGGATGCTGGCCAACCAGTAGTTGTCATCCTTCATCATTTTGGCAATGCGGGGGTCCCTGTTTAGGATACACAAGACATAATCACACATGTGGCCAATGTTCGAGGTGTCAATGATGCACTGCCAGTGGTGGGTGGAGGAGCATTTTCTGCCAAATCCACATACTCCACTCACGCACAAACCCTGTACCTGACCTTGGCAAGCCAACATTTTCTCTTGCCCCTGAGAATCATCCTCCTCCTCAAAATAATCATACCCCTCATCCTCCATTTGTTCCTCCACCTCATCCACGACAGTTCCCTGAGCAAACAATGGCTGACTGTCATCAAGGCTTCCCTCCTCCTCCTCCTCTTCCTCCTCCGCTGTAGATGCCTGATCCTTAATGTGCGTCAAAGTTTGCATGAGCAGACGCATAAGTGGGATGCTCATGCTTATGATGGCGTCATCTGCGCTTACCAACCGTGTGCATTCCTCAAAACACTGAAGGACTTTACAGAGGTCTTTCAGCTTTGACCACTGCACACCCGACATCTCCATGTCTGCCCTCAAACTGCCTGCCCGTGTATCCTCCAACAAATGCATTACAGCCTGCGATCCAGGCAAGCTATGTGTCTGAGTTTTGCCAGGGCTATGGCTGCTACAAAATTACAGGCCATTATCACTAACTACTTTGCCTGGCTCAAGATGTAGACTGCCCAGCCATGATTCAGTTTCTCGCTGCAAGTAGTCGGCCAGTAACTCCGCGAGTGTCTGTTGTCGCCGAAAGACATAATCTTTAAAACAGCCTGCTGACACTTACCACTAGCTGTTCAATAGTGGGACACCTCATGTGCTACACTGGCAGCTGTGGAAGGAGTGCTCGTGCGACTGCGCTCTGTCAACAAGCTTTCGCTGCTGGAGGAGGAGGAGGGTCGTAAGCCTACAGCCAACTGTTGCCTATACCGTGGGCTAGGCAGCACTGTCCCACAGCCACTGTCGCCTGTGGACCCTGCATCCACCACATTAACCCAGTGTGCAGTGATGGACACGTAATGGCCCTGGCCATGCCTACTGGCCCATGCATCTGTTGTGAAGTGCACCTTTCCACTCACTGATTTTTTGAGCGCATGGACAATGTGGTCTTTAACATGCAGGTGGAGGGCAGGGCTGGCTTTTCTAGAAAAGAAGTGCCAACTGGGTAGGTCATAGCGTGGGACAGCATAGGCCATGATCTCTCGGAACGCTGCGCTTTCAACCAAACAGAAGGGCATCATCTCTAATGAGATCAGTTTGGCAATGTAGGCGTTCAAAGCCAGTGTACGCGGATGAGAGGATGAGTACTTTCTTGTCCTACTCAGAGTGTCTGCTAGGGTGAGTTGGACTTGAGAGCTGCAAATGGGGGAACTAGCGGTGGACATGGCGGACTGAGAAAGGGTTGGTAATGGTGATGGTGGTGGTGGTGGTGAAGGCCTAGATTCAGTCTTTCGTTGGAAAAACATTGTGATTCCCTGACTGCTTTGGCCTTGCGACGACACCTCAACATTTCTTGCTGGTGGTGTGCTAACTGGCGGGCTTGCAGTGGGGAAGCGATGTTGCGTTGCTGGCTACCTTCAGTCGGAGTAGGTGCACGTGTGCTACCTGAGGTTTTGTAGTCCGTCCATGCTTCCAAGTGCATGGTGTTTAAATGTCTAAACATGCAACTGGTATTCAAATTTCTGAGATTTTTCCCTCGGCTAAAGGTCCTTCCACACTTCTTACAGATAACCTTTGCCTCATCAATAGGATTTTGGTCAAAAAAGTGCCACATGGACTCTTCCTACTATGGGATAAATTTTCAGGGCTTGCACGCTGTGCTAATTTGACCGTCCGGCTAAGCTGTCCTGCAACTCACATTTTGTTTTTTTAACACGTCTTTGGACTGCTACTGGCCTGCCAGATAACCGCAGCTGCGATGTCGATGCCTGCTGCGGATCCTCCTCCTGTTCTGAGCTATTGCCAGCGGCACCCTCTTCCCCCAATGGATGCCAATCCAGGTCAACAACTGGGTCATTCATCACCTCCTCTTTAATTTCATCTATACCTTCCTCTGTGTCACCGTGTAAGGTGGTATAGTTTGCGGGAAGGGGCACCTGAGTTTTATCAGGGTCAGAATCTGGCTCAGTAGACTACGAGGGCAATGCAGTGCTCTGGGTGAATGTACCAGCATAATCATATAGCAGTGGCTGTGCATCAGTGCACTCCATGTCATATTCATCTTGGATTGGGGAATTCAGGATATCACTTGATAACCCAGGCATGGTATGTGAATAGAGCTCCAGGGAGTAATCTGAAGTGTGGCCTGCGGCATCCTTCACTTTGGTGGGGGTGAAGGACACAAGGAAAGGTGTTGTTTCTGACCAGGAGCCTGCACTGACGACTCAGTGCTTGCATTTTTTTGAAACTTCAGAAGAGGAGGCGATAGAGCTGGAGGCTGTTTCGGCAATGTAATCCAAAACCTGTTCCTGATGCTCCGACTTTATAAGCGGTTACCTACTTCCACAAAAGGGAGCCTTCCAGGCCTTCTGAAGCCAGACGATGACGCAGGCTCAACACGTCCTGCCTTAACTGATCCCACACTTGGATACTCGGAAGAGCTGTTTACTTTTACATTTATAGATTCGGGCCTCTCACCCGGTCCACTTGAAGCGGGGCAAAATTAGATTGCATGTAGCGATGAACAAATATTTCAGAAGCCACGTTCACATGAAGGCGATAGTGGGAATGTGTCACAACAGGTGGATGAAGATGAGACACAATTGCCAGAAAGTCAGGAGGGGGACCAGGGTGCAGAAGTGGAAGAGGTCGTGGATGATGTAGTAACTGACTCAACGTGGCAGGAGGACATGCAGAGTGAGGACAGCAGCACAGAGGGTGAAGGAGGCGTAGCTCCACAACAGGCAGGAAGAAGCATTGTGGTGGCCGCAGACAGAAGGTGAGCAACCATTCCTCGTAGCACCAACATGATGGAAGTTGGCAGTACAACTGTTAGATCTTCCCGAGTCTGGTTGTTTTTTAAAGACTATGCTGATAACCCAAAAAGGTCATTTCCACCACCTGCCATGCCCGCATCAGCAGGGGGCGCAAAACTCCCTGCCTGACCACCACCATCATGATCAAGCAAATTGCAACAAAGCACCCGTGTTCAGGAACAATGTCAGTGGGTGATACCACAGCTTCTTCCGCTGTTGTGCGTGGAAGCCAATCTCCTGTCCATGGTGCCTTTGAAGATGCCTCCTGCCCTGCACCTGTCATTGCACACACTCAACTACGACCATCATCAAGCACGTCCACGTCCTTGTCCCAGTGCAGCCTTCAGTTGTTCATACCCCAGTCATTGGAATACAAGCGGAAATACCCAGCCAACGCCCCACAGGCCACAGTACTAAATTCACACATTTCTCATCTGCTAGCGCTCAAAATGTTGCCTATTAGGCTCATGCAGACGGAAGCTTACCGCAACCTTAAGGCGGCGGCCGTCCCAAGGTACTCTGTCCACAGCTGCCACTATTTCTCCCGTTATGCCATCCCGGCATTACATAAGCACGTGTCCCACAATATTACCCGTGCCCTCAACAATGCAGTTACTTGGAAAATACACCTAACCACGGACACATGGACAAGTGCTTCTGGGCAGGGACATTACATCTCGCTGACGGCACACTGGGTTAACATAGTGAAAGCCAGGATCCAGTCTGACCTTGGGATGGAATACATCCTCCCGACGCTGAGGATTGCGGGCCCTAGGTCAATCAGGGTTGCCCCCATGGACTACTGTACAGCTCCTGCATTTCATCTTCCTCCTCCTCCTCTTCAGCCTGCATCTCCGAAATGACCACATCAGTCACAAGTTGGAAGCAATGCAGCACTGCCTCAGCCAAGCGGCAACAGGCTGTGCTGAAGCTAATATGCTTAGGTTACAAACCGTACAATGCTGAAGAGTTGTGGACAGGTCTGAAAGAGCAGGTAGATCTGTGGCTGACACCGCTGAACCTACAGCCAGGCATGGTTGAGTGTGACAATGGCCGGAACCTGGTGGTGGCTCTGAAGCGAGGCGAGCTCACACATGTACCATGCCTGGCCCATGTGCTTAACCTCATGGTTCAGCGGTTTCTCAAAACATACCCAGAGCTGCTGGATCTGCTTATCAAAGTACGCTGCCTGTATGTCCATTTTAGAAAGTAAGCTACAGCTTCAGCCGCCCTTTCCATGCTTCAGCATCATTTGCAGCTTCCCGCTCATTGACTGGTGTGTGATGTCCCCACATGTTGGAACTCTACACTGCATATGTTGGAAAGGATTTGTGAGCAGAAGAGCGCAGTTGTTGACTACCAGCATCAACAAGGCTGTCGGTATTCAGTTCAAACTCCACATATAAGACCCCAGGAGTTGACATGGATGTCAGACATTAGTACCATTCTACAAAACTTTGAGGAGTCCATCAAGATGGTGATCAGTGATGATGCTATAATTAGCGTCACCATCCCATTTCTCTGTATCCTGAAAAGCTCTCTGCTCACAGTGAAAGGGGATGTATTGCAGGTGGAGCACAATGAGATGGAGCAAGGAACCATACAGGGTGGTTACACACAGCCCAGCCTCATGTCATCCCAACATGGATTGTTGACAATGAGGAAGAGGAGTAGGAAGAACACGAGCTACTTTCATGAGCTATAGACGGTACTACAAGCACAACTATCATATCTTCTGTTCAGTATGGATGGCCTGAGGACAGTGAGGAGGAGGAGGAGGACAGCATGGTCATTCGTCCTGTTGGTGAGGACATGGAAGTCTTGCCTGCTAGCAGTCTGGCATGCATGGCAGACTTTATGTTGCGCTGCCTTTCCAGTGACCCTCGCATTATCAAAATTAGTGCTGACACTCATTACTGGTTGGTGACACTTCTAGACCCACGCTACAAGGAGACCTTTCAATCTATTCTTCCAGAGGCAGATAGGTGTACTAAAATGTTGCAATACCAGAGGGCCATTGTTGCTAAAAATATTACTATCTGAAAACGCTGGTGACAGAGGTTCATTGGACAACCAAGGAGTAGAGGCGATAGAGACACAACTCCAATCCAGCAGTATTACCCTGCAGGTGCACAGTAACACTGGCAAAGTTCTGGGACAGTTTTCTCAGACCCTCCCATCGCCCTGACCCAGAGTCGCAGGGTACTGTCACAAGGAGTGGAAAGTTTGGGAAGATGCTGAGGGAGTACCTTGCTGATCTTACCAATGTCCTCCATGATTCCTGTGTGCCTTTTAATTATTGGGTATCCAAGCTGGTCACGTGACATGAAGTGGGTCTCTACGTCTTGAAGGTCCTGGCCTGCCCTGCCGCTATTCTTTTGTCAGAGCGGGTTTTTAGTGCCGTTGGTTGAATTATAACTGATAAGCACATCCGCCTGTCAATTGAAAATGCTGACAGGATGACTCTTATAAAAATGAACAAAGGCTGGATTATGGCAGACTTCTCTACACCACCGAATGATAACAGCGAAAGGTAACCTCCAATACAGTGTCTTTTTTGGGAGGTGTATTACCATGCACCTCTTCACACCCACACATGGGTATACGCTTCCTGACTTTGGATATTTGGTGTGCTATCCTCCTCCTTCTCCTCATCCTCATCATACACCACCAATAGATCAACAAGGTGACCGTGGTCTGTGATGCAACAGTCAACTTATTGTGTAAAAGGGTGTTTTTGATGCCCTTTTAATAAAATTTTTTTACCCAGTATGTTGATGTGTACCCACCAGGGGAAAATGTTTGTCAGCCCATACACTTAGTGTATGGGCATTCCAAGTATAGGAGACCCTCTCCTTTAAACTGGAAAGACTTTTTCCGGAGGACATTCTACATGTCTCTTCAGAAACTACCACTAGAACACGAGGGTGAATGTGCTCCTTGATGCAACAGCCACTATATTGTTTTGCAAGGGTGTTTTAGGATGTCCGTAACAAAAAATATTTACACAGTAGGTTGATGTGTAGCCAACCAGGGGAAAATGTTTGTCAGCCCATAACCTTAGTGCATGGGGATTACAAGTATAGGAGACCCGCTCCTTTAAACTGGGAAGATCTTGTTCTGAGGCCATCCTACATGCCTCTTCCTACACGACCACTAGATCACCAGGGTTACTGCATTCCATGCTTCAACAGCCATGTTAGTGTTTTCAAGGGTGTTTATGATGCCCATAACATAAATGTTGACACAGTGTGTTGATGTGTACCCCACAGGGGGAAATGTTTGTCAGCCCATACACTTAGTGTATGGGGATTACAAGTACAGGAGACCCGCTCATTTAAAACTGGGAAGACCTTTTTCTGAGGCCATCCTCCACGTCTCTTCCTACATCATCACTAGATCACCAGGGTGACCGTGTTCCGTGATGCAACAGCCATGTTAGTGTTTTCAAAGGTGTTTATGATGCCCGTAACCAAAATGTTGATACAGTATATTGATGTGTATCCCACAGGGGGAAATGTTTGTCAGACCATACACCTAGTGTATTGGGAATACAAGTATAGGAAACCTATTCCTTTAAACTGGGAAGGCCTTTTGAGGTCATCCTCCACGTCTCTTCCTACGCCACCACTAGATCACCAGGGTGAATATGGTTCCTGATGCAACAGCCACATTAATGTTTTCAAAGGTGTTATGATGCCCGTAACCAAAACATTGACACAGTATGTTGATGTGTACCCCACAGAGGGAAATTTTTGTCAGCCAATACACCTAGTATATGGTGATTATAAGTACAGCAGACCAGCTCATTTAAACTGGGAAGACCTTTTTCTGAGGCCATCCTACACGTCTCTTCCTACACCACCACTAGATCACTGGGGTGAATGTGTTCCATCATGCAACAGCCACATTAGTGATTTCAAGAGTGTTTATGATGCCCGTAACCAAAATGTTCGCACAGTATGTTGATGTGTACCCCACAGGGGAAAATGGTTGTCAGCCCATACACCAAGGGTATGGGGATTATAAGTATAGGAGACCTGCTCCTTTAACCCCTCTCTGACATTAGATGTACTCTCCCGTCCATGAAACCCGTGCCAATCTGACCATGGACGGGATAGTACGTCATAGGCGATCAGCTGCGCTCCCGGACCACTCCCGGCACATTAACCCCTGGCACACCGCGATCAAACATTATCGCGGTGTACTGGGGGCACAGGGGAGCATCGCGCAGGGAGGGGGCTCCCTGCGCGCGCCCCGAGACCCTCAGACCAGCGCAATGTGATCGCGCTGTTCTGAGGGCTTCCTCCCTACCAGGACCCGGATCCAAGATGGCGCCGGGGTCCTGGAGGGAGGCGGCTTCCTCAGTGCCTGCTGAGAGCAGGCGATGAGGAAGCGTCCTGCACTGCCTGAGAGATCGCTGGTGTGACAGAGTGCTGTGCACACTGTCACACCAGCGATCTGCTAAAATACAGTGATGTCCCACCCTGGGACAAAGTAAAAAAGTTTAAAAAAAATAAAAATAAACATGTTTTAAAAAAAAATCCAAAATAAATAAAAAAAAAAAATATTCCCCAATAAATTCATTTCTTCCTGTAAATAAAAAAAACAAAACAATAAATGTACACATATTTGGTATCGCCGCGTCCGTAACGACCCCCCCTATAAAACTGTCCCACTAGTTAACCCCTTTAGCGAACCCCTTAAAAAAAAAAAGCAAAGCAAAAAATCAATGCTTTATCATCATACCGCCAAACAAAAAGTGGAATAACACGCGATCAAAAAGACCGATATAAATAAACATGGTACCACTGAAAACGTCATCTTGTCCCGCAAAAAACGAGCTGCCATACAGCATCATCAGCAAAAAAAAAAAAGTTATGGCTCGCAGAATAAAGCGATGCAAAAACAATTATTTTTTATATAAAATTGTTTTTATTCTATAAAAGCGCCAAAGCCTGAAAAAATTATATAAATAGGTATCGCCGTAATCGTACTGACCCGAAGAATAAAAATGCTTTATCAATTTTACCACACGCAGAACGGTTATATCGCCTCCCCCAAAAGAAATTCATGAATTGCTGATTTTTGTTCATCCTAACCTCCCAAAAATCGAAATAAAAAGCGATCAAAAAATGTCACGTGCTCAAAAATGGTACCAATAAAAACGTCAACTCGTCCCGCAAAAAATAAGACCCCACATGACTCTGTGTGCCAAAATATGCAAAAATTATAGCTCTCAAAATGTGGCGATGCAAAAAACTATTTTTTGCAATAAAAAGCGTCTTTTAGCGTGACAGCTGCCAATCATAAAAACCCGCCATAAATAGTAAATCAGACCCCCTTTTATCACCCCCTTAGTTAGGGAAAAATAATAAAATTAAAAAAATGTATTTATTTCCATTTTCCCATTAGGGTTAGGGTTAGGGTTGCGGCTAAAGTTAGGGTTAGGGTTGGCGCTAAAGTTAGGATTAGGGTTAGGGTTGGGATTAGGGGTGTGTTAGGGTTAGGTTTGTGGTTAAGGTTGGGACTAGGGTTAGGGGTGTGTTGGGGTTAGGGTTGGAGTTAGTATTGGGGGGTTTCCACTGTTTAGGCACATCAGGGGCTCTCCATATGTGACATGGCGTCTGATCTCAATTCCAGCCAATTCTGCGTTGAAAAAGTCAAACGGAGCTCCTTCACTTCTGAGCTCTGCCATGCGTCCAAACAGTAGTTTATCCCCACATATGGGGTATTAGCGTACTCTGGACCTCAAGAGTTATTGTGCAATTTGTCCTATTTCTTCTGTTACCCTTGGGAAAACAAATAACTGGGGGCGAAAATATCATTTTTGTAAAAAAAAAATGATTTTTTTTTGTTTTGACGGCTGTACATTATAAACTTCTGTGAAGCACTTGGGGCTTCATAGCGCTCACCACACATCTAGATAAGTTCCTTGTGGGGTCTATTTTCCAAAATGGGGTCACTTGTTGGGGATTTCCACTGTTTAGGCGCATCAGGGGCTCTCCAAATGCGACATGACGCCCCCAGACCATTCCATCAAAGTCTGCAATCCAAAACGTCACTACTTCCCTTCCGAGCCCCAACGTGTACCCATACAGTAGTTTTCTCCCACATATTGGGTATCAGCGTACTCAGGACAAATTGAACAACAACTTTTGGGGTCCAGTTTCTCCTGTTACCCTTGTGAAAAAATAATTGGGGCGAAAAAATCATTTTTGCAATAAAAAAAATGATTTTTTATTTTTACGGCTGTGCGTTATAAACTTCTGTGAAGCACTTCGGGGTTCAAAGTGCTCACCACACATCTAGATAAGTTCCTTGTGGGGTCTATTTGCCAAAATGGGGTCACTTGTGGGGGGTTTCCACTGTTTAGGTGCATCAGGGGCTCTCCAAATGCGACATGACGCCCCCAGACCATTCCATCAAAGTCTGCAATCCAAAACGTCACTACTTCCCTTCCAAGCCCCGACGTGTGCCCATACACTAGTTTTCTCCCACATATTGGGTATCAGCGTACTCAGGACAAATTGGACAACAACTTTTGGGTTCCAATTTCTTCTGTTACCCTTGTGAAAATAAAATATTGGGGGCGAAAAAATCATTTTTGTAAAAAAAAAAAAAAAAAAAAGGATTTTTTATTTTACGGCTGTACGTTATAAACTTTAGTGAAACACCTGGGGGTTCAAAGTTCTCACCACACATCTAGATATGTTCCTTGAGCGGTCTAGTTTCCAAAATGGTGTCATTTATGGGGGTTTCCACTGTTTAGGCAGATCAGGAGCTCTCCAAACACGACATGGCGTCCAGCCAATTCTGCGTTGAAAAAGTCAGACGGCGCTCCTTCCCTTCCAAACTCTGCCATGCACCCAAACAGTGGTTTACTCCCACATATGGGGTATCAGCGCACTCAGGACAAATTGCACAATAACTTTTGGAGTCTTGTTACCCTTGGAAAAATAAAAATTGGGGTGAAAAGATCATTTTTGTGGAAAAAAATATGATTTTTAAATTTTACGGCTCTACGTTATAAACTTGTGTGAAGCACTTTGGGGTTCAAATTGCTCACCAAAGATCTAGATAAGTTCCTTAGGGGGTCTAGTTTCCCAAATGGGGTCATTTGTGGAGGGTTTCCACTGTTTAGGCACATCAGGGGCTCTCCAAATGCAACATGGCATCCAATCTCAATTCCAGCCAATTTTGGTTGGAAAAAGTCAAATGGTGCTCCTTCCCTTCCCTCCTTCCCACATATGGGGTATCAGCGTACTCAGGACAAATTGGACAACAACTTATGTGGTCCAATTTCTCCTGTTACCCTTGGGAAAATAAAAAATTAGTGACTAAAAGATAATTTTTGTGGGAAAAAATAGGATTTTTTATTTTCATGCCCGGGCATTATAAACTTGTGTGAAGCACTTGGGGGTTCAAAGTGCTCACCAAAGATCTAGATAAGTTCCTTAGGGGGTCTAGTTTCCAAAATGGGGTCACTTGTGGGGGTTTCCACTGTTTAGGCTCATCTGGGGCACTGCAAACGGAACATGACCCCATCAACGTCTGCATTCCAAAACGTTACTACTTCCTTTCCAAGCCCTGCCGTGCGCCCAAACAGTTCCACCCCCCCACATATGGGGTATCAGTGTACTCAGGACAAATGGACAACAACTTTTGGGGTCAAATTTCCTTGGGAAAATTCAAAAATTTGGGACTAAAAAATCATTTTTGTGGAAAATTGTTTTTTTTTTTTTTCACACCCAGGCATTATAAACTTGGGGGTTCAAAGTGCTCACAACAGATCTAGATAAGTACCTTAGGGGATCTAGTTTCCAAAATGGTGTCACTTGTGGGGGGTTTCAACTGTTTAGGCGCATCAGAGGTACTCCAAACGCGACATGGCGTCCAATCTCAAGTCCAGCCAATTTTAGTTTGAAAAAGTCAAACGGCGCTCCTTCCCTTACGAGCTCTGCCGTGTGCCCAAACAGTGGTTTTCCCCCACATATGGGGCATTGGCGTACTCAGGAGAAATTGTACAACAACCTTATCTGTCCATTTTCTCCTTTTACCCTTGTGAAAATAAAAAAAAGTTTGTAAAAGATAATTTTTGTGGCTAAAAAGTTAAATATTCATTTTTTCCTTCCACGTTGCTTTAGTTCCTGTGAAGCACCTGAAGGGTTTGAGCACCTTGAGGGGTGCAGTTTTTAGAATGGTGTCACTTTTGGGTATTTTCTGCCATATAGACCCCTCAAAGTGACTTCAAATGTGAGGTGGTCCCTAAAAAAATGGCTTTGTAAATTTTGTTGTAAAAATGAGAAATCGCTGGTCAACTTTTAACCCTTATAACTTCCTAACAAAAAAAAATGTGGGTTCCAAAATTGTGCTGATGTAAAGTAGACATGTGGAAAATGTTATTTCTTAACTATTTTGTGTGACATATTTCTCTGTTTTAAGAGAATAAAAATTCAAAGTTTGAAAATTGCAAAATTTTCAAAATTTTCGCCATATTTGCGTTTTTTTTTCAAAAATAAACGCAAGTTATATGGAAGAAAATTTTACCACTAACGTGAAGTACAATATGTCACGAGGAAACATTCTCAGAATCGTGAAGATCCGTTGAAGCGTTCCAGAGTTATAACCTCATAAAGAGACAGTGGTCAGAATTGTAAAAATTGGCCCGGTCATTAATGTGCAAACCACCCTTGGGGGTGAAGGGGTTAAAGTGGGAAGACCTTTTACTGAGGCCATCCTCCACGTCTCTTCCTACACCTCCACTAGATAACCAGGGTATTCCGTGATGCAACAACCACGTTAGTGTTTTCAAGGGTGTTTATGATGCCCGTAACCAAAATGTTGGCACAGTATGTTGATGTGTGCCCACAGTGGAAATTCATCCAAATTTTGGGCAGGCCTTGCATTCACTGCATAGGCAAACAGTATGCGAGATCCACTTCCTAATAATGTGAACTTTCTTGGTTGTTCATTTTTAACACTGCAATGCTACAATGCAGGGTCTTCAGCCTAACCACTGCAGTTCACCAATGCAGGTTCTTCAGCCTCAACATTGCAATTCTCCACTGCTGATTCTTAAGGCTCAACACTGAAAAGCTACACTGCTGGGTGTTCTTCCTCAAAACTGCAATGATACAATATAGGTTCTTCAGCCTCATCACTGCAATGCTCCACTGCTGGGTTTTTAGCCTCAACGCTGCAATCGTCCACTGCAGGTTCTTCAGGCTGACATTCTCCAATATAGGTTCTTTAGGCTCCACAATTCACTGTGTAGCCAAACAATATTGGAGTACCAAATTAATAGGAACAATGATTTCAGGTGGCCATCCAGTACGTTGGTTCAAAGGGTTATTGGTGTGCGTGTAACTTTGGGGCAGGACAGGGCTTGCATTCAATGCCTAGCAAACATTATGGCAGTACCAAATAAAGCTTAATGGGAAGTTTTGTTTAATGTGGCCATCCAGTACGTGAGCTGAAAGGGTTATTGAGGTGCGTGTAACGTTGGGGCAGGGCAGGCCTTGCATTCAATGCCTAGGCAAACAGTATGGCAGTGTTAAATAAAGCTTAATGGGAAATTTGGTTTAATGTGGCCATACAGTATGTGACTTCAAAGGGTTATTGGGGTGCATGTAAAGTTGGGGCAGGCAGGCCTTGCATTCAATGCATAAGCAAACAGTAGGGGAGTACCAAATGAATAATGTGAACTTGGTATTCATGTGGCCATCCAGTACGTGGGTTCAAAGGCTTATTGGAGTGCGTGTTACTTTTGTGCAGGGCAGGCTTTGCATTCAATGCATAGGCTAACAGTATGAGAGACACACTTTCTTCTTATGGGAACATTTTTTTTATGAGGCCCTCAAGTACATCTGTTGAAAGGGTTATTTGGGGAGCGTGTTCCTTTGGTGCTGGGCAGGTCTTGCATTCAATGCATAAGCAAACAGTATGGGAGTACCAAATCAATAATGTGAACTTGGTTTTCATGTGGCCATCCAGTACATGGGTTCAAAGGCTTAATAGGGTGTGTGTTACTTTGGTGCAGGGCAGGCCTTGCATTCATTCGATAGGCTAATGGTATGCCAGCACCAAATGAAAAAAATGGGAACATTAGTTTTATGTGGCCATCCAGGATGTCTGTTCAAAGTGTTATTGGGGTGCGTGTAACTTTATGGCATGGCAGGCCTTGCATTCAATTAATAATGGCCCTTTAAGAACTGTAAGGTTTCCAACTCACTCATCTGCGACAGAGGTAATCAGGACGCACTTTTATATCAAAAGTTCATGGTTTATTGCTTCATAAACCTCAAAGCACATATAGTACAAGTCTTCAGTACTTCAGCTCCTGCCTGGAGCCTCACTCCTCATAGACACAGAGTCCTCTCTGTAATGTCCCGCCAAGACACATACATGGAAGTCTGTCCACATTGGCAGACTCCCACAACACTCTCCACAGGTGCCAAGCACACTTGTTACATAGGTGTAACCCCGCCCACATGTGAGGTCAGGATCACATGGCCAGGTCACCTGATCATGACCTCATCACAGGTCCTTCAGATACACACTATTACATACAGGTTTAATCTTGGGTATTCAGACACATACCCCTTGGGTGGGTTTGTAGGTGACTGGACCCGCCCAGCTCTCCTAGTCACCTGGAAGCCTCCCAACACATAGCAAAACTCCCAGCAGTACATCTGCTGAACAAAACATGCTCAGGCTTCCATCACAGGGCCACCCCACCTCTGTTATACATAACGTCCATCCATCACATGCCTCCATGCATATCCCGAGGAGCCTACACAGTGCCCCCTAGCTGCATCAGGGGTCACTACACCACATACCTCCCCCCTCTGTTCAAACTTGTGGGTTAAACACTTGTTACCCGACCAGAGATCCTTCTCGGTCGTCTCTGCCAGTCAAACCGTCTGGCTAAGTCGGGCCCTCTGTCAGACCACCCGCCTCCCAGCGGTCAGTACGGCGTCGCAATTCCCTTGCACCCATACGTCCTGACTGGTCTAAGTCCTTTTCATTTCTTCCACTACAGGTTCTCCTGCTTAGGTCACTCATCACTGAGCTAACTGAGGCATCACTATTTCCTGTATTATCTCCAGCTTGAGGACTTCTCGTCTTAAGCGAACCTCTTCGCCTCTCAATACCACGGGTTGAAGGTGGAGACCATCTTCTTTCCATTTCCCGTATGTTTCTGTTGACCTGCTCCCTCTCAAGTCGTAGCTGCTCTACTTCTCTCAGGTACGACACACGATACTCCAGGAGCATCCGGATATTCCCAAGGCTCTCTCTGGATCCGACAACGAGGAACGGAACCATCCCGTCTTCACCCCTGACCTGGACTTCGTCATCAGCCGGAATCCTGACTCTCGTCACACCGGACTTATTTACCATCTCCTGCATCACTTTCCCGAGTCTTCCGATGACCTTCTTCACCAGACCTCTGGGCACTTGAACGATGTCTTCCATCAAGCCAAGCTGATTTTGAGTCTTTCTGGCTTGCTCCAAACGTCGAGTAGCTTCGTGATTTCTCAACAGGACCAGTTGCTTTGTGAGGAGACAATGTAGGTGCATGTCCCTCAGGATAGCCACTCGCTTCATTGTGACTTCCCTAGTCGACAGTATGACTAACTGTTTCATCTCTGGCACCCAGTTCACACTAGATGCTTCTACCGCTTTTCTAAAGGCCTCATGCACCTCCTCACTGGCACACACTTCTCGCAGGTCTTCTGGTATCTCTATTACACATTTGAAAAGCGATGTCTCCTTTTCCTGAACATTAGTACAGTTCTCCAAGACCTCAGCATTTCTTATGTGGCCATCTGCGTGGCACTTCGCTTGCTGTACTTCATCTCCCGTGGATTTCTGGAGCTGGGCACCAGTCTCCTCCTCCATCTTGAGCTCTCGGAGAACTTCATCTCGCTCTTCTGCCAAGCAGCGACACTCCTGCTGATGTTTCTCTTGGGCCTCTCTGAGCAAGTCCGTCTCTTTCCATAGAGCCTTGTTCATACTCTTACACGCTGACAGATTATCTCTGAGCTTAGAGACTTCCTTCTCCAGCTCCTCCACTTTGTGCTCAATCATTCGTCTCAGGACCCTTTCCTGCTCGACTGCCTCTTTCACTGTTTCTTTACACAGCTCTATCTCCCGGTCCTGCTCTCTTTTAGCCAGCACATGTCGCACCATTACTTCTTTAATCACACTTTCAGATGGGCACTCTTGTCCACTCACACTCTGCTTCTTCAGAGTTTCGCCTGTTCCGGCATCCGCAGCTTCAACTGTCTCACGACTCTTAGTAACTTCAGAGAGCTCCAGCTCTGCCTCCGGTACCCTGGAGCCTTCATCATACTGAGCCATTTCACCCTTTCCGGGCATTGCAGATGTGGATCTACTACAGGTCTGTTCTACCTCCAGCCCTACCTCTGTGCTGGGATTTGTCAGAGATAACATGGCCTCTTTATCAAGGACAGTAACCTGACCAGTACCTGACCCTGACTCTTCCTCATCATTTCTCTTCTTAGAGGATGTAGCCTGTCCCGCCTTTCCGCGGCCCCTGCGGCGAGAGGAAGATCGGCCACTTTTACTCGGCTCCACCTTACTGTACTCGCTTTCCCTTGCGGTCGAGTCACAGTCTGGACAGGAGTCACTCTCGGGGCCCCTCCCGTTACCCTCTAACTGGGTGTCCGTTCTAGAGGTCTTATCTACCAGATCGTCATTGGTTCTACTGTCATACATTTCAGATGACATCATGTCAGTAAGTCGGGCAGACGCATCCTTTCCTCCTGTGTCACCGTCTGACTCGTCAGTTTTGGGAGGTGTCACTGTCCCAATGTCTGCCACCCCAACAGTAGAGAGGCCTCCCTCCTGCTGTAGAGGAACTCCCCTGTACCACAAGCCAGAGAACAGTTAAGAGTCTCGCCCTATGACCAGTGGACACGACAAATTAGGTACTATAGCGACATCCTGTCCTGCAATGTCCCAGCCTGTCTCAAAGACTACCCTGGCCACTGGATAATCCCTAGTATCCCCATGGATACAGGTGACGCCGACCTTTCTTCCAGGTATTTGAAACCCGTCAGGTGCAACCCTCACTAGAGTCACCGGACTCCCCGAGTCGACCAGACCCACCACGTCTTCATGGTTTATCTGCAGGGCACACCCCCGTAGTAGTGTGCCAGTTGGATAGTTCCTAAGGCAGACTGGACACATATAACATATTTGTCTCGGGCAACAGTTTGTCTGAACCTCCCCTTTAACGTTGGGATCCTCCACCCCCTTTTTGCCAACCGCCCCCTTTTGGGTTGCCACCCCCTTTTGGGACTCCGCCCCCTTTTGGGCCATCACCCCTCCTTGGGTTATACACCGTGGACTCCCCCCACGGCTCTACCAGACCCCAGTTCGTACAGACCCTTATGTCTCTCGGGGCTGGTACCGTCACTTTAAGAGGTCACCCACTCTGGACCTGAAGTCCTTATGGTACCTCACCAGCTCCTGCTGGTACTGCCACCACCCGCCAGCACCTCCGACTACCGCGCACAAGCCGCTGCTGCCACTGCAGCTCTTGCTGCTGCAGAACCTCTTGCTGCAAGTCACTGTAGCTCTTGCTACCATAAGTCTCTGCACGCTGCGCTGTCTTGCCGCTTGTCACCTTCGTGACCCCACAAGTCACAGCCAGCCGCTTGTCACCTTCATGACTCCATGAGCCACAGCACACACCTCACACGTGTTCCAGAAGGAAAAAAAAACACCAAAAAGAAAAAAAAATCGTTTCTCACCAACTCTTCTCACTGATCCCGATCAGCCCAACACGGTTGTCAAAACCGTCCCTGTTGGCTTCAGCCACACAGGTTCCTGGAGACCTCAGCCTCAGAGGTACCCAGCAAACACAAAAAATACAGTCTTTCTCACTGACCCGTCAGCACACCACAGACTCCTGTCTGTCACTCTTGGCCACAGAGATTTTCCGGACACCTCCTTTCTCATAGAGGCATCCCACAAAGGAAAAACAGTCTCACTGACCCGTCAGTACAACACAGACTCCTGTCTGCTACCTGCTGGCCATGCAGGTTTCCTGACACCTCGTCTGAGGTATCATCTCAGCATGCTTTTTTCCTTACTTCACTTTTCAATGACCCCGGTCAACATAACACAGACTCCTGTCTGTCACCACTGCTTAACAGCGTCTTCAGATACCTCATATCTTCAGAGGCACCACATCAACATAAATGCACAGTTTATTCGTGACCACTGGTCACACTCACGGTTTTCACAGACCGTCCGTTCCTGCATCCGATTCCTCATTCCCAGTCCTGGAACATGTGCTCCTTGGGCCACTGCCAGCATTCCATCCACCAATTGTAAGGTTTCCAACTCACTCAGCTGCAACAGAGGTAATCAGGACGCACTTTTATATCAAAAGTTCATGGTTTATTGCTTCATAAACCTCAAAGCACATATAGTACAAGTCTTCAGTACTTCAGCTCCTGCCTGGAGCCTCACTCCTCATAGACACAGAGTCCTCTCTGTAATGTCCCGCCAAGACACATACATGGAAGTCTGTCCACATTGGCAGACTCCCACAACACTCTCCACAGGTGCCAAGCACACTTGTTACATAGGTGTAACCCGCCCACATGTGAGGTCAGGATCACATGGCCAGGTCACCTGATCATGACCTCATCACAGGTCCTTCAGATACACACTATTACATACAGGTTTTATCTTGGGTATTCAGACACATACCCCTTGGGTGGGTTTGTAGGTGACTGGACCCGCCCAGCTCTCCTAGTCACCTGGAAGCCTCCCAACACATAGCAAAACTCCCAGCAGTACATCTGCTGAACAAAACATGCTCAGGCTTCCATCACAGGGCCACCCCACCTCTGTTATACATAACGTCCATCCATCACATGCCTCCATGCATATCCCGAGGAGCCTACACAGTGCCCCCTAGCTGCATCAGGGGTCACTACACCACAGAACATTAATGCTGCCTGATGGCCCTATAAAAATTGGCTTGTGACTTTCAGAGGCCCTCCTTCTTAAATGAAACAGCATGAGTCTGATGCTGTGTCACACACCCCATGGCCAGCTGAGGTTGTTAAATGTTAAAATGACATTTCACAGTGAATGCATTGGTATTGGTTGAAAGCAAAGCTAAATTTGAAAAACACATCAAAATTGCTACGTGTGAACAAGTGGTTCCAATTTGCTTAACCTGAGCAACGAGCACCTGAGCATTTTAGTGCTCGCTCATCACTATTAGCCAGACATGATAGGATTTCAAACATTCTTCTGCACATGTTGGGGACTGTCCATAAGCATCTCTTTAAGCACAGACACAAATGTAAGCAGTATGGCGCTCACTACTGAGCAAGTATACTGCATTGCCCTCCTGTTTCAGCGCTTTACTAACTCACCGGGTTGATTCACTAATGTTCTGCACTATACCGTTTCCACAATTTGTCTGAAGAAGGTCAGAGTATTTGACCGAAACATTATGTTGTGGATGGTACTACAAATAAATCACCCATATTCTTCATCTATTTTGAGTGCTGGATTTATTACCTTTGTTTTATGAAAATGAGCCTGTCAGCATTCAATGTTAACAGGTGAAAGCACCTGTTTGTTATGACCCTCTCGCCAACAGCACTAAAAACATTCTCAGACAAGACTCTAGTAGCAGGGCAGCACAGCACCTTCAAGGCACAGAGGGACAGCTTATATAAGGGGTCCAGATTTGAGACCCAATACATGAAAGTCATAGTGGAATTAGGGAGTACGCTGGTTTGGTCAGCCAGATGTTGCTTGACCATCTTTAAAAACTTTTCCCTCCTTTTAAAAAATACCCAGCCATCAATCCCTAGGAGCTGGGATGGTGTCATGAAATTAGACCATGCCTTTGACAGTATACCACTTCCTCTGCTTTGTGTCTACTTGGCTTCTCCTCCTTGGTTGGGCATGGAAGCTTGCCCTGCATTGTCTGATGGGAATTTTTTCAACATATTTTCCACAATGGCCTTTTGGTATAGCACCATTTTAGAAGACCTCTCCACGTGAGGAAGAAGAGATGCAAAGCTCTCCTTGTAGCATGGGTCTAGCAGGATGAACAATCGTTACTCTTTTTTGACCAAGAAGATGAATGTTACACGAGGGTCACAGGAAAGGCAGCCACACATAAAGTTGGCCATATGTGCCAAGCTCCATACAGCCAACACTTCCCTATCTCCACCATGATAACGACTTTCAATCTTATCCTCTTCCTCCCTCTCTTCCTCGTCATTCCCATTCTCAGCCAATCCACTTAGGAGAGACGAGAGTTGTGTGGCTACTAGCCTCTGCTGTGCTTGCCACTAGCTCCTGCTCCATCTTTTCCCCCTCAGCGTCCACCTCCTCACTGTTACCCAATCTGCACTGAGCAGATGAGATAAGGCTGGGCTTGCTACAATTTCTCTGTGTTATGTCATCCTCCATCCCCAACTGGACTGCATTCAAAGCTTCATGTTTAATTGTGAGCAGCAACTGTTTAAGCAAACAGACAAGTTGGATAGTTGCATTGATTATGGCTTCATAGCCACTCACTATGTTTGTGGAGTCTTCAAAGTCATGGAAAACTAAATAAGTATCAGACATCCATGCCCACTCTTCAGTAGTTATGTGGGAAGGCTGACCAGAATACCGATGGACATTTTGGAGCAGGTACTCAACCATTGGACTCTTGTGCTGAAAAAGCCATGCTAGCATGAGCAGCGTGGTGTACCAGTGCATGGTGAAGTCGCACAGCAGTCGGTGAGCTGGTACTTGCATGCACATTTGCAGTAGTGTCAGAGTGGTGGCAGCTGTAGCCAACTTCCGGAAATGGCCGCTGACATGGCGTATATTGACCAGAAGCTCTGGCAAATCTGAGTGTTTTCAGAAGCTGTTGCACTATCAAGTTGAGCACATTTGCTAATCATGAAATGTGTGTGAGCTTGCCAAGCTTCACAGCCACCACCAGGTTGCACCCATTATCACACATGAACATTCCTGTTTGGAGGCTCAGTAGTAAATGTGACAGCTCTGACTGGTCTGTTAATCCTTTATGACTTCCCTGTTGTGCTGTTTGTCTCCTAATCTAATAAGCATTAGCAGAGCTTGTTGCCGCTTCGCTGAGGCAGTGTTTGCAAAGACTCCAGCTTCCCGATTATGTGGACAACATGCTCTGCGATACTACATTGGAAATGAAGGAGCAGGAAGGGGTACATGAACTGCGGTTGTAGATGGAGGAAACCCTGATAGAAGTAGGGCCAGCAATCCACATGTGCCGTGCCAAGGTGTGACTCGACCTCAGCCTCCACAATGTTCACCCATTGTGCCGTCAGTGATATGTAGTGTCCCTGCCAACAAGTGCTTGTCCACGTGTCAGTTGTTAAGTGGACAATGCAAGTAAGTGCATTGGTATGGGCACTGATGACGTTTTTGAACTTATCCTGGTACAATGCTTTGGACCAAGAACTGAGGGATGCCGCCACCATGAATTGGCAAAAATCCTTCATTTCTACCAGCCTAAATGGCAGCATTTCCAAGCCAAGCAACCTGGAAATGTTGGAAACTTGGCTGGGAACTTGCTTTTTCATTTCAAGGCCTGGAGTAGGAACAGCTGAATGCTGGGCTGTGACAAGGATTTGGAAGTGTCTGATGATGGTAAGCCTAAATGTGCAAGGATAAGGGCAGGGCAGGAGACATCTGCGCCAGTGTTTTGGACAGGAGATTGGGAAGCACTTAGCACAGGGGAAGAGGCAGATGTGTCACCAGATGGAACCAATCATGGACTCAGCCATTCGGCCCTCTGAGTCACTTGATTAGATGACATGTGCATGTGGTGGTTAGGTTCTTAGTGATGAGGCTCCTGCTGATCTTTGCATGGCACATGTTGCAAATGGCAATTTTGTTTGTCTCAAAACTCTCTTTAAAAAAGTCTCTGATTGCGGAACACCTAACTCTTTGACGGAGTAATTTAGGAGTGTCGGTGCTCTGCGGAACAGTTGCCTGCCTTCTCACTCTAGACACCACATTGCCTCTTCCTGTCTGTTTCAGTGCTGATCACTCCCCCTCAGCCTTCTAGCCTCACTATGCATGCCTGATTCTCAGGTTGGGTTGGTGACTTTGTCATCCATAACCTCATCTTACACCACTCCAAGCTGGTCCTCCTGACTTCGTGACTTAACAACAATAGCGGCGACTGTGTCTCATCATCATCTTCCTCCTTATACCATATTTGACGTTCCCCACCTTCATATTCTTCTTGCTTAGGCTGCTGTACGGTTTGTAAATCACTAAACAGCATGTTCTCCTGTTCCTCTTGTAGCATGCAGGTTGAGAGGTTGAGAGGCCACAATCAAGAAATTATGTTTCTTGACTAGAGCTCATTGGAGTGGCATAGCTAGGGATACCTAGTCTACTGGGAATTAACATGGTGGGGGAAGGAGAAAAAGAGTGAGGATTAAGTATTCCAGACTTTATGCTGGTGAGACTGGACCGTGTGGAAAACTGTGTGGTGCTGCCATGCCTGCTGAAAGCACTATTTGATTTACAATTGACCACCTGTTCGCTGTGCTCTGGCTTCAGAAATGGTGTACAGTGCCTCCTTGCAAAGTTGGACAGGAACCTATGAGTCATGGATGAGCTCGTTTATTGTACTCAAGCAACAGGTGTAGTCACACCTGCGGCACATCCTCGGCATCTGCATGCACCATCATCAGCACTTCCACTTCCCCGTCCCTTACCGCACACCTTAAGCATTTTGTAATTGTTAGGTCTCTTGAAATCAAGTTTATTTTTAATAAAAGAAAAAAAAATTTTTTTGAATGACCTGTTACTAATTTTGAACCAGACAAGCTACTATGCAAGGCAGATTTTTACACAGATGTCTGCATCTTGTTATGTAAGCATCTGGATACACAAAAATGTTTGTAAAAAAAAATATATATACATATATACGTATATTATTATTATTATTATTAATATTTATTTCTATAGCACCATTGATTCCATGGTGCTGTACATGAGAAGGGTTACATACAAATTACAGGTATCACTTACAGTAAACAAACTAACAATGACAGACTGATACAGAGGGGAGAGGACCCTGCCCTTTCTGGCTTACATTCTACAGGATTGTGAGGCAGGAGACAGTAGGTCGGGGGGTTGCAGCAGTTCCGGTGTTGGTTGAGGCAATAACTCCGGTAGTGGTGAGGAGGCAGCAGGGTCATTGCAGGCTGTAGCTTTCTGAAGAGATGGGTTTTCAGGTTCCGTCTGAAGGATCTGAATGAGTTTGATAGTCGGATGTGTTGGGGCAAAGAATTCCAGAGGATGGGGGATATTCGGGAGAAGTCTTGGAGGCGGTTGGGTGAGGAGCGAATAAGTGTGGAGGAGAGAAGGATGTCTTGGGAGGATCGGAGATTACGTGAGGGAAGATATCGGGAGATTAGTTCAGAGATATATGGAGGAGACAGATATAGATGGCCTTGTAGGTCAGTTTTAGTAATTTGAACTGGATACGCTGAGGGAATGGGAGCCAGTGAAGAGATTTGCAGAGGGGAGAAGCGGAGAGTAGCGAGGAGAGAGGTGAATTAGTCGTGCAGCAGAGTTAAGGATGGACTGGAGAGGTGCGAGGGTGTTAGCAGGGAGGCCAGAGAAAAGGGTGTTGCAGTAGTCGAGGCGGGAGATGATGAGGGCGTGCACAATCATTTTAGTAGATTGAGGGTTGAGGAAAGGACGGATTCTTGAAATATTTTTGAGCTGAAGGCGACAGGAGGTAGAAAGAGCTTGGATGTGCGGTTTGAAGGACAGGGCAGAGTCAAGGGTTACTCCGAGGCAGCGGACTTCTGGTACGGGGGAAAGCGTGATGTCGTTAATTGTGGTAGATAGGTCAGGTAAGGAAGATCTGTGGGATGGGGGAAAGATTATGAGTTCAGATTTGTCCACATTGAGTTTGAGGAAGCGGGAGGAGAAGAAGGAGGATATGGCTGATAGACACTCCAGGATTCTGGATAGCAGAGAAGTGATGTCTGGGCCAGAGAGGTAGATCTGAGTGTCATCAGCGTAAAGGTGGTACTGGAATCCGTGGGACTTTATGAGTTGCCCCAGGCCAAGTGTATAGATTGAGAAGAGTAGGGGTCCTAGAACAGAGCCTTGGGGAACTCCAACAGAGAGAGGGTGGGACGAGGAGGTAGTGTGGGAGTGGGAGACGCTGAATGTGCGGTTGGAAAGGTATGAGGAGATCCAAGATAGAGCGAGGTCTTTGACGCCAAAGGAGGAAAGAATCTGTAGTAGAAGGCAGTGGTCAACTGTGTCAAAAGCAGAGGACAGGTCAAGAAGCAGGAGTATAGAGTATTGTCCGTTTGCTTTGGCTGTAAGTAGGTCATTAGTAATTTTGGTCAGGGCTGTCTCAGTGGAGTGATGGGGCGGAAACCAGATTGTAGAGTGTCAAAGAGCAAGTTAGAGAGAAGTGGTAGGAAAGCTCAGCGTGGACATGCAGCTCCAGGAGTATATATATATATATATATATATATATATATATATATTTATATATATATACTATTTTAATGCTATTTTATGCCATACATACAGTACAGACCAAAGTTTGGACACACCTTCTCATTCAAAGAAATTTTTTGTATTTTCATGACTATGAAAATTGTAGAATCACACTGAAGGCATCAAAACTATGAATTACCACATGTGGAATTATACATTACACTTTACAAAAAAGTGTGAAACAACTGAAAATATGTCTTATATTCTAGGTTCTTCAAAGTAGCCACCTTTTGCATTGATTACTGAGAAAAGAAAAGGTGAACGGATGGACTCTACATGCCTGGTTCCCATCGTGAATCATGGAGGAGGTGGTGTGATGGTGTGGGGGTGCTTTGCTGGTGACACTGTTGGGGATTTATTCAAAATTGAAGGCATAGTGAACCAGCATGGCTACCACAGCATCTTGCAGCAGCATGCTATTCCTTCCGGTTTGCGTTTAGTTGGACCATCATTTATTTTTCAACAGGACAATGACCCCAAACACATCTCCAGGCTGTGTAAGGGCTATTTGACCAAGAAGGAGAGTGCTGGGGTGCTACGGCAGATGACCAGGCCTCCACACTCACCAGACCTGAACCCAATCGAGATGGTTTGGGGTGAGCTGGACCGCTCACCGCTTCAATTTTGAATAAATCCATAACAGTGTCACCAGCAAAGCACAACTGTGAAAAATGCAGTTGTGACAATCTCATCTGTTAAAGAACCGTGCTAAAAAACTGCTGTGTGTACTCTGCACCACTGATTGTGGGAGTATTATGCCTTTAAGCTGCAGTATTTACTCTCACCCATATCTGTGGGAGTACTGTGCCAAAAAACACTGTCCATACTCTGCCACCTTACGTGTGGGAGTACTGTGCTAAAAAGCTACTGTGTGTACTCTGCAGCTGTGTCTATTCAAGCAGTGTATATAAAAAATAATTCTACTCTGCAGCTATCTCTTTGCCATTTGTAGGCCAACAAATAATTTTACTTAACCGTTGTATCTATACTAGTAATGTGGCAAATAAATAAAGCTCAGTAGCAGTCTCTTTGCCATTTGTAGGGCAAGCAAATAACTTTACTGTATCACTGTGTTCACATGAGTAGTGTGACAAATACATATTAACAGCTGTCTCTTTGCCATGTGTAGGCCAAACACATAATTTTACTTTACCACTGTGTCTATATCAGTAGTGTGGCAAATATATCATTGTACTCTGCAGTCTTGACTTTGCCATTTTTGATCCAAAAATTTGTTATACTCTTCAGCCATTCTTTGCCATTTGTAGGCCAAACAAATAATTTTACTGTACCGCTGTAAAAGTATGGAAAAAAATAAATCTACTCTTCGCCATATCTGTGTGAATAGTGTGCAGAAAAATCACTTCCAAAAATGAGGAGAGTAGCAAATAGAGGACTTGGATGAGGCAGTGGAGGTACTGGTATAGCTTCTAATGGTGATGATGCTGCTGTAGCTGATGCAGGGAAAGGATATGGTCATTTTGTACCTGCTATGTGCCCAAATACAACACCTTCCTCCTTCCTGATACATAAAGATGACAGGACATTAAACAACCTTTAGTAGGGCAGAGTACCACTGCACGAATGATGACGCCACAAGACGTTAAATAGGTGTTAGACTGGATGGCAGACAGTGGCTTCAGTTCCTTTGCATTATCTTCCACCCAGTCCAGTGTAGGAAGTTTGTCTGACTTCCATCTCACCCCCATGCAAATCAACCAGGCAATGAGTCCCAAGTCATGCAGCAGTTTCTTCTGCTTTTTGATGACCATGGTGGTGGTGGTTCCATGGCCCATCCATCTGGCCCTATCCCAGGAGTGGAAGAAAATAATTGCACTGATGCCCAACCACTTGATATGTTTGAGGATGAGTATGTGGAGGGCTAGTGCGCACGTCATAGCATGACAAAACACAGTTGCCAATTGCTGCATCTTTCTGCAGTGTGAAGACTGTAAAGGAGTGCAGGGGTGAGCAGTAGGTGAAAGATGATGCAGGGGATAATGAGGATCTTGACCCCACATGGAGTGGAGACCATCCTAGTGACATGCAAAGCTCATTGGAAGAGGAGGTGGCCACGATGCCACAGCAGCACAGCAAAGAAGGAAGCTGCATGCAAAGGCACAGTGGGTGGCTCCTAGCCAGTATATTGACTGCTACTACCCACCTTGCCGCTGAAATCAGCACACCAAAGCAAGCTCGAAAGAGCTTCCTGGCACAGAATTTCTTCAGAGAATGTGCTGAAGACAAGCGATGGGTGGTTTGCACGCTTTGCTATCAGAGCCTCTAGATAGCCATAAATCTTCTGAACCTGAGCTCCACCTGCATGAAGAGACATCTGAATTCCAAACACGAGGTGCAGTGGAGTGCACACCTTAAAAAGCATGACAGATCTGAGCCTCCTCCTACTCCTTTTCCGCTAGCGTCTCATCCTTTTCCTCCCGCTCACAATCAACAGGGCCATCTGCCTCCCAGCAAAGATAGGATGCAACAGCATCCCCACAACCAGTGGCACAGAGCATCTTCACACAGTCACATGGAAGTGTTCAGCTTTCCATCCTCCAAACCAACGAGAGAAAAAGGATATACCCCACTAGCCTTTCTGACTGGTGGAGATGGACAGTTTAAAAAAAAAGATGGTGGTGGCTGTCCTGCAGTACGTTCTTCCCATCTGCCACTAATTTTCCAAGCATGCCATCTCTGCCCTGCATGCACGTTTCGACAAAAAAAAATGTGTTCACTGTGCTATGTCATCAGTGGCAAGGTCCAAATAATCACCAATAAGTGGACCAGTAAGCATGACCAGGGACATTACATCTCTCTAACTGAAAACTTGGTAAATGTAGTGGTGACTGGGACAGTGGTGGAAGGTGTTGTAGCCCATGTCCTATTAGCAATGAGGATTACTGGATGTTTGTCTGTTCAGGTTGCCTTCTATTCATACTCTGCTTCCTCCACCATCTCCTCATGCGTTTACTGTAAGACTTGCACAACCAACTCCAGCACAGCCAGGGGGAAACAACAGCAGGCTGTTTTTAAAATCGTCAGTTTGGTGGACAAATCTCACACTGTGTGCAGGAGCTGTGGACAGGGATCAAACAGTAAACAGATGAGTGCTTGGTACCTGAGCATCTCAATTCCGGCTTTGCAGTGTGTAATAACAGGTGAAATTTCGTAGCAGCTCTCTGGACTGATGCACATAATTTGCTTGGTGCATGTGCTGAGCTTGGTGGTACAGAACTTCCTGAAAAAAATTATCCTCATATATCAGAGCTGCTGCTGAAAGTTTTGCCTGTCTGCACTGCAGCGTCATTGCTACCTTCCCGCTCACTGGCTGACATGCAATGTACCAACAAGGTGGAACTCCACCTTGCATATACGCGGGAGACTATATGAGCCACAGCTTCCAATAGTGGAGTTTCAGATGCAGCTCTGTAGAACAATACCACTTCACCACCAATGAGTGGGACTTCGTTAGGGACGTGTGTGCCTTGTTGCGCTGCTTTGAATATTCCATCAATATGGCCAGCGTTGATGACACCATCATCAGCATTACTAAATCACTTATATGTCTGCTGGAAAAAACAGTTCAGGTCATGATGGATGAAGTGGTGATACACCGTTATCAGGCCTATCATCTAGGGTGCATTACTATCCCAACAGTGGTCAAGTTCTCAGCTGTACAGCCAAGACACAGTTTGGAAGGCTGCTGAGGAGGAGAAACAACCATGTTCTCAGCAGGTTGGCATTCAGAGCAGCTCTCAGGCATCACTGGAGCAAGACTGGAGGGACACAGAGTACCCAGATGATGCATCTCCCACCGAGGACAGCTTGCCGTAGCCTCTGGGCAGTCTGGCACACATGAGCCAATACATGCTGCAGAGTCTGCTCAGCGACCACCAAGTTTCCTGTATTGTTAACAAGGCAGATTATTAGGTGCTCCCCCTGGCTGGATCTACGCTATGGGGACATTGTACCAACATTACTTCTATCATTGGTGCGAGAGTGCCAAATGCTTGAATACAATCAGACGCTGCTAGAGAAACTATTGATGGCTTTCCTGCCTGACAACAGTAATTCAGTGGAAGAACAAGGCAGAGTCGGAAGAGTAAGTTGCTACCGCAGCTGAGGTTCCACCAGTACCTCAAAAGTCAGTGTTAGCATGGCTAAAATGTGGCAAAACTTTATAAGCACACCACAACATACAGCATCTTCATGTAATAGGTAGAGTTGAGCGAAACAGGTCGGTCAAATTCATAAGTCGCCAACTTTCGCCAAAGACGGGTTTCGCCGATCGAAACCCGACCATAGCATGAAGTCGGCCATGCGTTTGGAAAAACGAGCGCCAAAGTTGGTTTTCCCATAATGTTTGCAGGCACCTTTTTTCAGCCAATGAGCAAGGAGGTACACTGTGGGCAACGAGATGACATGGGCAGCGGCCACCATCATCTTATAGAAGGGCATTGCAGTGATTGGCTTGCTTTAGGGGGCGTCATAGTGTCTATAAAAGCCCTGACCGCCGACCGCCATTTTACTTCTGCCAATCTTAATAGTAGGGAGAGATTGCTGATGCTGTTTATCAGTAGGGAGAGAGTTAGGGCTGGAAAGAGATCTTCTTATGTACTTGTGTTGATAGCATTTGTGCTGTACAGTTAGTGTGCAGTGACAGGGGAGGATTTTTTTGTGTGCAACAGCGCTGGTTATTAGGCTGCCTGATAGCTGTATTGCTGTGTGTACACTGCTGTGCAGACTGCTTTTTACACAGCACTGATACTTTTATTCTATTTTTCTGCAAAGTTACCGAGCATTCATTTTTTCCCATACCGTATATAGCAGTACGCACATGACACACTACCGTGTACCAGCTGGTATCACAGACAAATACATGCTGTGTGTGACTCCGGAAATAAATACGGAGATTTAAATTTTCCACTACACTATACAGTAAAGACTTATATCTTAGTACCGTGTTAGCCAGTAGATAGAAAAAAATTTAGAATTGAGAGTCCTCAGTGGTTGATACCTTTTAATGGCTAACTGAAAAGATGGTAACAAACTGCAAGCTTTCGAGACTACTCAGGTCTCTTCATCAGGCTAAACTAATACAGAATCTGAAGAATCACATATTTGTACACAACACAGCACAGAAAAAAAAATGCAATAGAAGAGACAAGTGATGTGAAGCAGAACTGTCATTATGGGAGAGGGATGAACAGTTGTGGCAATAGATATTGGACTAGTTCATAGATAAGGAGTGTGAAAGTTTTATTGCCCTCTGATTGGGGTCTGGTAATGTTTTGTGATGTTCTCACAGGGTCTTTGAAGCAAATTCCTTAATTGGTGAAATAGGCCATAAAACCATGTGATAGGTTCATTCCAGCATTGAGAGTGTCAAAGGTCACTACACTATGTACACCTGGTATCTTCTGATACAGTACCTTTTTTCTGCCTTTTGTATTATGGTCAAATCCATACTGAGTGAAGATCTGTGTGTGACTCGGAAATATATACGGAGATTTAAATTTTCCCCTACACTATATACACCTGGCATCTTCTGATACAGCATCGCTTTTCTGCCTTTTGTAATACGGTCAAATCCATACTGAGTGAGGGTCTGTGTGTGACTCCGGAAATATAAGCGGAGATTTAAATTTTTCCCTACACTATATACAACTGGTATCTTCTGATACAGTACCTTTTTTCTGCCTTTTGTATTACGGTCAAATCCATACTGAGTGAGCGTCTGTGTGTGACTACGGAAATATATACGGAGATTTAAATTTTCCCCTACACTGTATACAACTGTATGCTTCTGATACAGTACCGTTTTTCTGCTTTTTGTATTCTGGTCTAATCCATACTGAGTGAGTGTCTGTGTGTGACTCCGGAAATATATACGGAAAATTTAACTTTTCCCCTACACCGTATACAGCTGTACGCTTCTGATACAGTACTATATATCTGCTGGTAGTGGTGGTGGTGCATCTGCTGGTAGTGCCAAAAGCATAATAGCACCTAAGGCAGGAGGTGTTGAGCCTGGGCCATCGTCTGGCTCCAGAAGGCCTGGAAGGCTCCCTTTTCTGGGAGTAGGTAAACTGCTTTTAAAGCCGGAGCATCAGGAATAGGTTTTGGCTTACATTGCCGAAACAGCCTCCAGCTCTATCACCTTCTCTTCTGAAGTTTCAAAAACTGCAAGCATTGAGTCGTCAGTGCAGGCTCCTGGTCAGGAAAAACACCTTTCCTTGTATCCTTCACCCCCACAAAAGTGAAGGATGTGGCAGGCCACACTTCAGATTACTCCCTGGAGCTCTTTTCACAAACCATGCCTGGGTTATCAAGTGAAATCCTGAATTCCCCAGTCCAAGATGAATATGACATGGAGTGCACTGATGCACAGCCACTGCTATATGATTCTGCTGCTACATTCACCCAGAGCACTGCATTGCCCTCACAGTCTACTGAGCCAGATTCTGACCCTGATGAAACTCAGGTGCCCCTTCCCGCAAACTATACCACTTTACACGGTGACACAGAGGAAGGTGCAGATGAAATTGGAGAGGAGGTGATGAATGACCCAGTTGTTGACCTGGATTGGCATCTATTGGGGGAAGAGGGTGCCGCTGGCAATAGCTCAGAAGAGAAGGAGGATCCGCAGCAGGCATCGACATCGCAGCTGCGGTTATCTGGCAGGCCAGTAGCAGTCCAAAAACATGTTAAAAAAAAACAAAAAGAGTTGTGGGACTGCTTGGCCAGACGGTCAAATTAGCACAGCGTGCAAGCCCTGAAAATTTATCCCATAGTAGGAAGAGTGCAGTGTGGAACTTTTTTGACCAAAATCCTATTGCTGAGGCAAAGGTTATCTGTAAGAAGTGGGGAAGGGCCTTTAGCCGAGGATAAAATCTCCATAATTTGAATATTAGTTGCATGCTTAGACATTTAAACACCATGCACTTGCAAGCGTGGACGGACTAAAAAACCTCAGTTAGCACACGTGCACCTGCTCCGACTGAAGGTGGCCAGTAACGTAACATCGCTTCCCCCACTGTAAGCCCACCGGTTAGCACACCACCAGAAAGAAATGTTGACGTGTCGTCACAAGGCCAAAGCAGTCAGGAAATCACAATGTTTTTCCAACGAAAGACTGAATCTAGGCCATCACCACCACCACCACCATCACCAACCCCCTCTCAGTCAGCCATGTCCACCGCTAGTTCCTCCATATGCAGCTCTCAAGTCCAGCTCACCATACCAGACACTCTGAGTAGAACAAGAAAGTACTCATCCTCTCATCCGCGTACACTGGCATTGAATGCCTACATTGCCAAACTGATCTCATTAGGGATGATGCCCTTCTGTTTGGTTGAAAGCGCAGCACTCCAAGAGCTCATGGCCTACGCTGTCCCACGCTATGACCTACCCAGTCTGCACTTCTTTTCTAGAAAAGCCATCCCTGCCCTCCACCTGCATGTGAAAGACCGCATTGTCCATGCACTCAAACAATCAGTGAGTGGAAAGGTGCACCTCACAACAGATGTATGGGCCAGTAGGCATGGCCAGGGCCATTACGTGTCCATCACTGCGCACTGGATTAATGTGGTGGAAGCAGGATCCACAGGGGACAGTGGCGGTAGGACAATGCTGCCTAGCCCACTGTATAGGCAACAGTAGGCTGTAGGCATTCGACCCTCCTCTTCCTCATCTTCCTCCAGAAGCGAAAGCTCGTTGACAGAGCGCAGTCGCACGAGCACTTCATCCGCAGCTGCCAGTGTTGCACACGAGGTGTCCCACTATCGAACAGCTGGTGGTAAGCATCAGCAGGCTGTTTTAAAGATGATGTCTTTGGGCGACAACATACACACCGCTGAGGTACTGGCCGACTACCTGCAGCAAGAAACTGAGTCATGGCTGGGCTGTCTACATTTTGAGACAGGCAAGGTAGTCAGTGATAATGGCCGTAATTTTGTGGCGGACATAGCCCTAGCAAAGCTCAGACCCATACCTTGCCTGACTCACACCTTGAAACTGGTGGTGCAGTGCTTCATAAACAATTATCCGGAGTTACCAGCCCTGCTCCATAAGGTGCGAAGACTGTACTCGCACATCGGTCGCTCGCCCGTAGACTACAGTTGTATCCAGAGGCTGCAGCGATCACTCCACCTCCTCAAGCACCGCCTAATCATAGACGTTGCAACAAGGTGGAACTCCACCATGCACATGGTTGAGAGGCTGTGCGAATAGAGGCAGGCTGTAATGCATTTGTGGGAGGATACACGGGCAGGCAGTTTGAGGGTAGACATGGAGTTGTCGGGTGTGCAGTGGTCAAAGCTGAAAGACCTCTGTAAAGTCCTTCAGTGTTTTGAGGAATGCACACGGCTGGTAAGCGCAGACGACGCCATCATAAGCATGAGCATCTCATTTATGCATCTGCTCATGCAAACTTTGACGCACATTAAGGATCAGGCGTCTGCAGCGGAGGAGGAAGAGGAGGAGGAGGAGGGAAGCCTTGATGACAGTCAGCCTTTGTCTGCTCATGGAACTGTCCTGGACGAGATGGAGGAAGAAGAGGAAGAGGAGGAGGATGAGGGGGATTATTATTTTGGGGAGAAGCATGCTTCTCAGGGGCAAGAGAAAATGTTGGCTTGCCAAGGTCAGGTACAGGGTTTGTGCGTGACTTGAGGGATGTGGATTTGGCAGAAAGTGATCCTCCACCCACCACTGGCAGTGCATCATTGACACCTGGATCACTGGCCCACATGTGTGATTATGTATTGCGGATCCTAAAAAGGGACCCCCACTTTGCCAAAATTATGAAGGATGATGACTACAGGTTGGCCAGCATCCTCGATCCACGCTATAAAGGCAAATTACAGAACATCATGCCACAGGAGAACCTAAAGCTAATATTGGCGACCAAACAAGCAACTCTGGTAAACGTTTGTTAGAGGCATTCCCTGCACATAGCAGCGGTGCAGTTTCTTCCACGAGCCGTACTGGGCCAAATGGAAGAGGTATTCGTGGTGCACACAGCCGAAGTGGCGTTGGAGACAGGGGTTTCATGACCATGTTGTGGACTGATTTACCGAGATACCGCTCACACGACTGGTAACACTGAATCGATTGCAACAGACAGGAGACAGCAGTTGTCAACTATGGTTCAAAATTACCTCTCCTCCCATATCGATGTTCTCCCTTACAGTTCATTCTCCTTTGACTACTTGACCTGTAAACTGGACATCTGACCTGAATTGGCACAATATGCCTTACAGGAGCTCATTTGCCCTGCTGGTAGTGTGCTATCAGAAAGAGTCTTCAGTGCTGCTGGATCAATCCTGACAGAAAGAATGACCCGGCTGTATACCCAAAATGTAGGTGATCTCACCTTCATTCAAATGAACCATGCCTGGGTTTCAAAGGATTTTGTACCACCTTCCCCTGATGACACATAGGTTGCCAACAAAATGGCTCGCTTTATCCTCCTTTTCCTCCGACTTCTCCAATTCCTCCATTTGCAGCTACTGAACGTCCAGCCTACACCTCAACATATGCCAGTTTTTCCACCTCCCTATCTGCGCTGTACCCCCCCCTTGCCCAGGCACTGAGCAGGTGGGGGGCCCACTCGCCGTCAGAGACACTGGCGTACCATGAGGGGCCTTGTGCCTGTTCCGGCACCAACGAGTGTGCCCTCCCTGCTTGCTCAGGGCCCTAGCACTTGCAATGCTTACCTCTCCCTGCTCCACCGCTGTGATGTCTTCCACGTTTCCTGACAGTGACATTCAGGTCAAAGAGCGCCATGAAGTCACGTCTGTGCGCCCACTGCCTGAACAGTCACAGTGCAGAGAGCTGGAAGATGGCGACGCTGAGGAGTCCAGAGTAGAGCAGTGCCCAGCGAGGAGAGGTATTTAATTTTTTAAATGTTTGGAACAATATATGGGGAGCATTATATACTGGAGAATTTTATATGGGGCCCATCATACACTTGAGCATCATATATAGGGCCCATTATACACTGGAGCATTATATATGGGGTGCATCATACACTGAAGCATTATAAATGAGGCCCATCATACACTGGATCATCATATATGGGGCCCATTATACACTGGAGCATCATATGGGGTCCATTATATATGGAGCATTATATAGGCCCATCAAACACTGGAGCATCATCCATGGGGCCCATCATATACTGGAGCATCATATGGGGCCCATTATATATGGAGCATTATATAGGCCCATCATACACTGGAGCATCATCTATGGGACCCATGATATACTGGAGCATCATATGGGGCCCATTATATATGGAGCATCATATAGACCCATCATACACTGGAGCGTCATCCATGGGGCCCATCATATACTGGAGCATTATATATGGGGACCATTGTATTTGGAGCATTATATGGGGCTCATGATACACTGGAGCATCATATATGGGGACCATCATATACTAGAGCATCATATGGGGTTCATTATTTATGGGGCATCATATAGGGCCCTTTATATATGGAGCATCATATGGAGCACATATGGGGCCTATTCTGTATGGAGCATTATATGGAGCCCATTCTGTATGGAGCAATATATTGTTATATAACAGCAAACACTGCAGGATAGATTTATCCTAATTAAATTTCCATAACAATATGGGGCCCATCATATACTGTATGGAGCAATATATGGGGTTCATTATTCTATATAGAGCAATATATGGGGCTCATTATTCTGTATGGCGCACTATGTGGTGCCCATAATACTGTCTGGAGGACTATACTGTCTGGTTTTTGAGCTATTGTAGAATTTACAATATATATCAGTCATATAATGTAAGTAATGAAGTATTTGTCATTGGACTATACCTATATTTCTCTGTCGTATCGGAGCATCATGAATTGTGGTATGTGTTAAAGGGGCCCATTGAGACTCTGTCGCCCGGGGCCCACGAAAACCTGGAGCCAGCCCTGCCCCCCCATAACTTTACCCAAATAACCCCCAGTTTTCAATGCGTTACTATTATTATAAAGTAAATTAAGGTTGACAAGCTTAAGTAATAAGAATTCATGTCGTTGGCATTGAAATGGGCACTTTAGGTGTGTTTACTGTCCTCCACTCCCTGCCGACTTTTCGTCCCCATTGACTTACATTGGGGTCGGTTCGAGTTTCAGTCAGATCTTCGACTTTTTCCGATAGTCGGCCGATTCGACTTTTGGGAAAGTCGGGTGGTCCGAAACCCGACTCGACCCTCCCGGTGACAAAGTCACTCATCTCTTGTAATAGGTTCTGTGTTAATGTAGGTGGGAGAAGAGGCAGTGGGTACCTGTGTGCCGGGTCTGGAACTTGAGAGGCTGCTTCCACTGTTCCTGGGGGTAAGCTTGAGTGAGGTGGACCTTCACCTGTTGCCTGGGGAATCCCTAGCAAGGCAGAGCTTCCTGCTGTCAGAGGGGGTCAGAGAAAGAGAAGGAAAAAGCGCGGCGGGCAGAGCAGTTTGGTGCTAACGGAGGACAGTGCGCAGGCACCCCACTCCCTCTCCCACACAGAGTACCAGCAATGTGACAGGCCGTGCTGCAGCAGACCAGAAGGACAGGGACTGCTGCGCTGAGAGAAGCAGTGTGCTTGCAAGCCAGCAAGAAAGGGGGACCACTGCAGAGCCCTGTAGAGCAGAGCCGTGCAGAGCAGAGCCTTGCCGAGCCATATACAATGATCAGAGCCGTGCACACCGAACAGAGCCAAGCCAGCCATGCAGCAGCCAGAGAGAGGAGGGCTCCATCCTGGGAGCATCAGCATTGTGTAGGCAAGAGTCCGCCATCTACCTCTGCTAACAGCAGGGAAGAGAGAGAGAGACGTGCAGTGTGTGCCTGGTGACCACTATAAAGCAAGGTGCCAGACACTTAGGGACCTTGAGTACTGCTCGTGTGCCGCCTGAAAGAGACTGGGTGTGTGACCGTTATTTAAACATTGACTTTGGCTAGTGAATATTTGCCCTGACACTTGTGACCTTACTTTACCAGCGTTATTTGCAGAGCCACATTGGGCTCGTTCAGGACTGTGGCCCATACCCCTTTTCAGCCACTATAATATATGGACTAGGCTCAGCAGAAGGTATCGGAGACCGACCGCTGCCACCAGAAGACAGACCATCGTTATCACAGTACACTCCAGGAAAAGAAACCAGGCCAGCCATTGCCAACGCTATTGACTGCTCAGCAGGAGCTACAGTTTGAGGGGCTTCTGTATTAAGTGCTTAACAAGAACTACCATTTTCTGATCCGTTATCTTTTACCTCAGAATATCCCTCCCTAATTATAATGTCTATTCTCCTGTTTAAATCTTCATCTCCCTGTGTGGAGTATTCCCCTGTAACTAAACCTGTTAATCCTTGCTCTGCCTCCTGCCCATCACTGCATCCCACATTCCTCCTAGAACCTTACACTAGCAGGAGCCAGGGTAACAATAACATGGTGGAAGACAATGTGTCCACATGTCTCCATGTACTAACAGATTAGTCTGCCCCTTTTAACTTCTGGGTCTCCAAATTAGACACATGACCTGAACTTGCCCTTTATGCCTTGAGGTGCTGACATGCCTTGTGGTAACTGTCATGTTGGAATGTGTGTTTAACATGGCATGGGGTGTGATCACAGACAAATGCATCTGTCTGTCCACATCCAATGTGGGGAATTTAACATTCCTTAAAATAAACCTGGCGTGGATCCCACAGGTCTTGTTAATAACTTTGGATGATTAGACAACTATACCAGCTGCACCCAGCCAGTATTCAACTCTATTTGCCATTCGTTTCATTTGGTTGCCTCCTCTCAAAGGTAAAAACTCCAAAAAACTGTATTGGATACCTCCTCCTCCATATCTGCCACCTATATCGCCACTTCTACCTCTTCTTCCACTAGAACCTATGGCTTGTAATTCTAGATAGCTAGTTTTAGTTTTGTTAAATCTAGGTTGTTTTCAGTCTGTTCCATTAAAAAACACAAAAAACACCAAAAAAACATAAAAAACAAAAAATATACAAAAATAATGAAAAAAGTTGGATTACTCCACTTTTGCCTCTTCCACCCATACCTTGACATCCACCTCTTCCTCCACTTTGTTGTGGTTCTAAATATCCAGCTTTGGTTTTGTTTTCAGCCAGTTCCATTAAAAGAATACAAAAAAAAAGAAAAGAAGAAAAAGCAAATATAATACTACCCCAAAAAAATTAAGAAAAGTTGGATTACTTCTCGTTTGCCTCTTCCACCCATACAGCCATGTACACCTCTTCCTTCACTTGTAACTATGCCTGGGGTTCTAAATATCTAGCTTTAGTTTTGTTAAATATAGGCTGTTTTCAGTCAGTTCCATAAAAAAGCACAAAAAAAAAATATTTTTTTTTTGGGATAATTCCTTCCTTGCCTCTACCACCCATACTGCCACATCCACCTCTTCTTCCACTTGGACCTACGCCTCCTAGTTATGGATTGTTAGTTTTAGTTTAGAAAATTCTAGGTTGTTTTAAGTCAGTTCCATAAAAAATAAGTGTTGATTTACTCCTCTCTCGACTTTTATTTATTTTACTCAGTTATATAGCGCCATTCCACATAACTTTACAGACATTATCAGCACTGTCCCCATTGGGCTCCCAATCTTATTTCCCGCAAACACAGAGAGAAGATACAAACTACTTCCAGATGATGTTCTTGGTTGGATTTAAACCCAGGACTGCAAAGCTGCAGTGCTAACCACTGAGCCACCACACTGGCCTGCCTATTCCACCTATGCCGCCATGTCCATGTTACAAGGGTATCACATCCCCCTGGAAATCTGAAGTTAGACAGTCATTTCTGGTACTGAATCGCACTATTCTGTAGAGATAGTGTGATTTGATTCATGTCCTATTTTAAATTGATTGCCTTTCTTTAGGAGCTGAAAAGCTTACACACTCTTTCCATGCTGGCTGAGACCATACAGTCATGGCCAAAAGTTTTGAGAATGACACAAATATTATATTTTCACATGATCTGCTGACCTCTGGTTTTTATGTGTGTTTGACAGATGTTTTTATCACAGACAGAAATATAATTGCAAACATATGAGTAACAAAAGCTTATATTGACAGTTAGAATGAGTTAATGCAGCAAGTCAATATTTGCAGTGTTGACCTTCTTCTTCAGGACCTCTGCAATTCTCCCTGGCATGCTCTCAATCAACTTCTGGACCAAATCCTGACTGATAGCAGTCCATTCTTGCACAATCAATGCTTTCATTTTGTCCGAATTTTTAGATTTTTGTTTGTCCACCCGTCTCTGATGATTGACCACAAGTTCTCAATGGGATTAAGATCTGGGGAGTTTCCAGGCCATGGACCCAAAAATCTATGTTTTGTTCCCTGAGCCATTTAGTTATCACCTTTGCTTTATGGCAAGGTGCTCCATCATGCTGTAAAAGGCATTGTTGATCGCCAAACTGCTCTTGGAGGGTGGGGAGAAGTTGCTCTTGGAGGGCATTCTGGTACCATTCTTTATTCATGGCTGTGTTTTTAGGCAAGACTATGAGAGAGCCGATTCCCTTGGCTGAGAAGCAACCCCACACATGAATGGTTTCAGGATGCTTAACAGTTGGCATGAGACAAGACTGGTGGTAGCGCTCACCTTGTCTTCTCCGAATGAGGCGTTTTCCTGATGTCCCAAACAATCGAAAAGGGGATTCATCAGAGAAAATAACTTTACCCCAGTCCTCAGCAGTCCACTGCCTGTACCTTTTGCAGAACATCAGTCTGTCCATGATGTTTTTTCTGGAGAGAAGTGGCTTTTTTGCTGCCCTCCTTGAGACCAGGCCTTGCTCCAAGAGTCTCCGCCTCACAGTGCGTGCAGATGCACTCACACCTGCCTGCTGCCATTCTTGAGCAAGCTCTGCACTGCTTGTAGCCCGATCCCACAGCTGAAACACTTGTATGAGACGGTCCTGGCGCTTGCTGGTCTTTCTTGGGCGCCCTGGAGGCTTTTTGGCAACAATGGAACCTCTCTCCTTGAAGTTCTTGATGATGCGATAGATTGTTGACTGAGGTGCAATCTTTCTAGCTGCGATACTCTTCCCTGTTAGGCCATTTTTGTGCATTGCAATGATGACTGCACGTGTTTCTTTAGAGATAACCATGGTTAACAGAAGAGAAACAATGATGCCAAGCACCAGCCTCCTTTTAAAGTGTCCAGAGGAGTCATTCTTACTTAATCATGACAGATTGATCTCCAGCCATGTCCTCATCAACACCGACACCTGTGTTAATGGAGCAATCACTGAAAAGAGGTTAGCTGGTCCTTTAAGGCAGGGCTGCAATGATGTTGAAATGTGTTTTGGGGGATAAAGTTCATTTTCTAGCCAAATATTGACTTTGCAAGTAATTGCTGTTAAGCTGATCACTCTTTATAACATTCTGGAGTATATGCAAATTGCCATTAGAAAAAGTGAAGCAGTAGACTTTGTAAAAAAATAATATTTGTGTCATTCTCAAAACTTTTGTCTATGATTGTACAGCCTGGATGTTCTCAGCTGCAAATGCTTATCATCTACACCCTCTACATATATTGGCTCTGGGCATTTAGTCCCTGCTGGTGAAAGACTAATCTTCCTGGGCTAAAGTTAAGTGATTGAAGTGAAAAATATTTAGAATTGAGAGTCTTCAGTGGTTGATACCTTTTAATGGCTAACTGAAAAGATGGTAACAAATTGCAAGCTTTCGAGACTACTCATTTCTCTTCAGCAGGCTAAACTAAAACAAAATCTAAAATCTGAGGCTAACATGGTAAAAAGATATACATCTTTCCTGTATCAAAGTGACTGGAGTGAGTTATTGTAGTAGTTAGCTATACTTTGCTGTAGTATGTGTGTGTGTTAATCCCCTGGCCCCTATTCCCACTAAGGGCCCCGTCTCACATAGCGACGCACCAGTGATCGCGACAACGATATGAACTTGTCAGGATCGCTGGTGTGTCGCTACATGATCGCTGCTGAGCTGCCAAACAGGCAGCTCAGGCAGCGATCAGGACAGCGACACTGCGGGTAACGTCGCTTAGTTACCCGCAGTGTACTTTGGATAACAGCCCGCTGATGCAGGAAGCTGGTAACCAAGGTACACATCGTGTTTTCAGGCGCTGCGCGGTGCCTGGAAACCCGATGTGTACCTTGGTTACCAGCTCCCCTGCAGCAGCGCACTGGTATCCAATGTACACATCGGGTTTCCAGGCACAGCCCCGCGCCTGGAAACACGATGTGCACCTTGGTTACCAGCTGATCGCTGGTCTCCTGCCTGTCACACGCAGCGATGCGTGCTGGCCAGCGGGAGACCAGCGATCAAAAAAAAGTCCAGGCATTTCTGACACGACCAGCGATTCACAGCAGGGGCCTGATCGCTGGTACGTGTCAGACACAGCGAGATCGTGGGAGTGATGTGCATCTAAACATATTCTTCAATTCTTATATCTGTTATAATACTGTTCCAAAAGCCGTTGTGTATATTCTTTAACCCATATTTGTCAGGTATTGTGCCTTTAAACCTCTGTGGGTACTCTGCAACACTGCCTGAGGGGGTACTGTGCCCTATTGTCTGGGTGTTTTAATCAGCTTCTCTGGGGAACATGTGAAAACATCTGATGTGTTAGGGTCTGCGGAACGCACCAAATATAAGATGTGGAGAGGTGCGTTTGCAGCCCGGGGTCCACCGTGCAGGCAGAGCCTGCTGCTAGTAAAATGGCACAAGAAGCGAACTCTGTTATCCCGCAGAGTCACCAAAATAAACGCCGTAATGCGCTGTGGCAATATGTGCGAACTCTGTTAATCCACAGAGCCGCTAGAAGGAGTGCCACAGCGCTATATGGCGATGTGTGCGAACTCACTTAACACAACTGAGTCGCAAAATAAACACGCTAGGGCGCTGTCTAGCGTTGAAAGCAAACCCTGTTACGTCACAGAGCCGCTGAGACAAACTTCTGTGTCCTGTCAGGCACCCAGGTACACAGTGAACAGCTAAGCGAACATAGAACGTGATCATGCGCTAATGCCCTCGCGGGAGTCACCCGCTATCTATGGCGTCTGAACGCCAGGCCCTGAATACGGCAATCAAACTCCTCACCGGTTATGCCGGTAATCTAGGGCATCTAGGACACCGACCCTGACCAGCTAGCATACCAAAATCCTCACTGATTAAGTCGGTATTCTAGGGGCTTATTTCAGCCAGGCCCTAACCACACACACGCATGACCACACTGGCGCTAAGCATATAATGATTGATATTAGCGCATGACGGCCCAGCCATGCCACCCTTTTATAGCAACAGCTACAGGACCTGCCAGAAACAAGGACCAATGAGAAACTGTTCCAAACACATGTAGTTTCATGACCTTCCTGGCGGACCAATAGGAGCTGCTGCAGTACCTGAACATGTGACCCCTGATCTCCAATGAGAGATCTTACCCTGGGCATGCTCAGCAGGGGAAATGCAGGACTTCGTCCCAAAGACGTCTGCTCCAGTACTGGCTATAATAGCAGATCCAGGAGAGGCAGCAGCAAGTCTAAGGAACAGTACTGGAATGGGCAAGACGCTGGGACCAACGTCTCTGCAGCGCAGGCTCCACTGCGGCCGGAGATGAATGGGGGACCGCAGCAGGACTGGTTCGAGACTCCTCTTGTGCAGCAGCGGGAACTCGAACCCTAACATGATGTGCATGAAATTTGTTATCTGCTTCTGTGGGGGAAATGTGAAAACATGCTCTGTGGGTGAAATTCTCATAGCAAACCTAAGGTGGACTGCCTGCTCGATCCCAAGATCATAGAACCAGCTTTTCGTCAGTGGGGCTTGTATCATAAGCTACTGGAGCTGTCATTTTAGAGCTGTGGGGGTACTGTGCCCCATGCTCTGTGGGTGAAATTTGTAACCTGCTTTTATATACATATTGTGTTCCATGCTATATGGGTGAAATTTTTAACTGGACTGGTGGTAGCAAACCTCAGTCTCTGTGAGGGAACTGTTAAAATTGTAATTTTATTCATTCACTACCTATTTTACCATGATTGCTCTGACAGAATGGTCACCAAGTTTGATGTGGGTTCGTAAGCCAAGCCTGCATGTTTCACAACAAATGAAGGACAGAGGTTTAGCGTTGACAGAGATTGATCTCTGACAGTGGCATTTTATGCGCACAAGCAGGTTGGGGCACATCAATTCATACACCCATCAATAATGTGATCGTGGGGTGCTGATGAGTTGCCATGGCAGACGGTGGTCTGCTGAAAACCTCCATACTAGTCTTGATGGTTCTCCTGTGGAAGCCAGCATATAGCTGACGTTCGTTGGAGACCGTGATATTTCCTACAGTGGGGGAAATAAGTATTTGATCCCTTGCTGATTTTGTAAGTTTGCCCACTGACAAAGACATGAGCAGTCTATAATTTTAAGGGTAGGTTAATATTACTGGAGAAGAAGAAAAAATTCCTCCTCCAAGATGGTGCCACTAGTGCCTGCGTAGTAGCAGCTCCAGTGAGATGGCACCACAGGCGCATGCGCAGTAGCAGCTATCGGATCACAGCAGCAGACAACGATAGCGGGCACCATTTTAAAATTTATTTTTTTTCCTCACAAAGGTAGTGTCTAAAAAAATTCCAGTGGCCTTTGTGAAAATTGCAAGATTGCAATTTTTTCATAAAGATGATGATGTGGAAACAAAAAAGCATAGCTAAGATGTCTTAAAAATATATATATTTAAAACAAAAACCTAATTTAAACAACCGATGCCATGATGTTCCGAGGACACAAGTTCAACAACTATACCTGACAGAAGCCACTCCATTTGACTGATTCCAGAGGAACCCTGGCCTTCTCTCCTTAACCCTTACTCAGGGATATAGTCTTACAACTGGTTCCCCTGGATTTCTTCCAGGAGAAGGCGGTGTCCGGAGGAGTGAACCAAAGGCAGGAAGGTTCGCCAAGCAGGGTCATAGCCAAGAGGTCATGTCAGGAACAGAATCGTTAAACAATGCCATGGTCAAAATACAAACCAAGGTCAAAGACCAGGTATTCAGAACAAACAAACAGGAGCACAGCAGTATTCACCAGGATAGCAAAGCTAGTGACTGGCAATGGCAGTCACAGCTTCAGGGGTTTAAATAGCTGACTCCCCCACCCCGGGCTGTCAGGAAGAAGTGATAACACCTAGACAAAATTTAACCTTAAAGCTTTTTAAAAACTGCACCAAAAGTCCCAGGGAAAAAATAAGACTGATTTTGTCACACGTCACAAGCAATAAAGGTGCGCGGCTGGCCAGTGGTCAAAGCAGAAACTGAGGAGGCACAAATTAGAATAGATGTTGCAATAGGTCATTTTCTGATGATACATTACCTTCAACTTAGTTTGGTTCTTCTGTTTTCTTAATTATCCTATTGATAGACCAGTAAAACTTTTAAAGGAAACTTTATTTCGCGACTTGAAGATTTCAAGGTTATAAAAAAAAAATATAAAAGCTAATACGGACGTCAAATATTCATCTCATTTACACAGAGAGCGAGTCAGGACACCGATAACATCCAATTTTTGCTTCTAGATAATAATTAAGAATTCAATTTATAACGATGATGATAAAATGCAAATATATTTTTATGTTGCTGTTTATAGCCGTAATGAGGAAAATTATTTATTCTAATGGCTCCATGAATGAAAGATTTTATTTATATGTGATAAATTCCAATCGAGTTGAGATGTTACACATCCCGACAACTGCAAAATGAAACAAATTTGCCTATTGCATTTGCATTAGCCAGGCTAAATCTGAATCAATAGCTTTGACACAAAAGCTCTTCATGGGACAGAGAGATCTGATCTAAATGAATGCGCCATCATGAAGGCACTCAATGAATGTGCTTCATTTTAAAATGCTTAATGACAAGTTAACAATAGTTGAAAAACATTTTGATTTGATGAAACAGAAAATCAAAGCTATTTAGCATGCATCGAACCACTTTAGTAAACAAGGTATGATTTCCAACAATGAAGAAGGGATAATCATAAATCTGAGGGATTTAAAGCGGACAGAGATTAATTAAAGAGAGTTAAAGCTCAAGGACATGTTTACGCAAATAACATTTGAAATTATAGACTGTAACAACATGCAATTTTATATTCATAATGTAAATTGATTTGTTCAACTGAAGATGGAAAAAGGAAAAAATACTTCTTGAAGACACAAATTCAGCTGTGTGGAGGTATTCTAATAAAAGTTGACACAACAGGAAAGTTGGCGGGGCAAGTATCTCAGATGCCAAGTGAATGGAAGAGCACCCATGTCAATCTAATGTGTCTAGGTTTTTTAGGATTCTAAGGGAGGGGACTGAAAACTGAATATTTGCTGCCATGAAGAAAAGCCTGTCTGAAACTCTGGTTGAATCCAGTTGACTTTCTATAACTTTAGCTTCCTAGAATATCATCACCATATCTACAGAGCTAGAATATAGAGAGGGCAAAAGGAGCAATTGCTCATAAACCTCCACCATTTAGGGGTTTAGTTCCTTCCAGTTCCTCTCTATCCCATCCCAGAATTTAGGTATAGTACGTTCACAAAAGTTATATTGATTCTCATCCAAGAAAAAGGATATCGTATAGACAAAATTTTCCCAAATGGACCACAATGGATTATCAGGAACACAGGCTGATGAACAATATCATTCCCCTGTACAACACTAGGTTTTAGAGATGGTTAAAGAAGCAATGGTCCAAGGGCCTTCACAAACTGTGAGTGTCTGTCATTCCTTTCCTCACCAGTCTTTCCATCCCCTTTCGAAAGCAATGTAGAGAAAACTGATGAACATTAGATATATGGACTACCATAGAGCAGCAAAAAATCAAACCTATGATGAAAATATCATTCTTCTTTAAAGGGCTTGATTATAAAGAGGGAACAATTGTCCAAGTGCTGTCATCGCCTAGGTATTATGCATCTACCATCCAATTTCTTCCATGGCATACGAAGGTGATTAACTTTAGAATATAAAAATCCTGAGTCAAAAACACATAGAGATCATACAGTTGTATGTTTCGCAAATGGACCATAATAGATCATCAACAAGGCAAAAGTCACTGTATGCACTGTGTTTCTAGGACCTTTTATCTCAAGTAGAAAAGACTTTTTGGATGTAGATTGCATTTTTCAACATTAATAATCTTTATTTTTATATAGCGCTAACATATTCCCCAGCGCTTCACAGCTTTTGCACACATTATGGTCACTGTCCCCAATGGGGCTCACAATCTAGATTCCCTATCAGTATGCTTTTTTGAAGTGTGGGAGGAAACCGGAGTACCCGGAGGAAACCCACGCAAACACAGGGAGAACATACAAACTCCTTGCAGATGTTGTCCTTGGTGGGATTCAAACCCAGGACTCCAGTGTTGCAAGGCTGCAGTGCTATCCACTGAGCCACCGTGTTAGGTCTCATGCAGACATTTGTTCCTCTCTCTGTTTATCTCCATTATAGTCTGTTAGTACGTCTGCAGGTCCATTCTTTTTTAGAACTTTTGTCATCTGTAGATAGGATTTTAGAATCAAAATCATTAATATAAATGATACAAATTGGTCCATAATAAAAGTATCACACTCTGATGCATCATCCAAGTGCTATCCATTATATATTGCCTAATGGGTGGAAGAGCTTGAAGCTTTTTTATTTTTGCATAGCAGAATAAAGGCAGTCACACTGATGGTAAAAACTGTCAATTGGATAAAAATACGATCTAGCACACTTGAAAAATGGTCCAATTTTTCTTCTACTTAAAAAAATTACCACAACTTTCTCCCCCTGATATCTGAATGAGGCCTTATGGCTTTCCATAGTATCAAATCTTAAATTTAGATCATAGAATAGGCGCCTCCAATTGTCAAGACAATTACACATTTGGCTGCCTGATTGATGGACGAGGCCGTGGCTGCCTTCACTACTAGGCCGGATATTAGGGAGATTACCGTGAACGTATAATATATAAACATTCCATTCCAATGTATGGAATTTATATATGTATTCTGCTAAGATCACCACCAAGCTTCCAAATAACAAACGGAAAACTAGCTGCCACCACCAATCATTTATGCAGGCCTATTGTACACCAGACCGGTAGTGTATTGCTTCAGGGACGCGGTTTAAAGAGCAAGAGGACCAAAGCTATTACATTTTATATATTTAAACCAAAAAAAGTAAGCAGAGTTTATAAAATATACAAAAACTGTTACAAAATGGACAAAACAATACAGTATAAACAATTGCATAAACAAAAAGAACAAACAGAAGAAATGTGCTAAACCTGATGTCGCTAAGTTGGCTCTGGCTTTTATGAAGGGTAGCTCTTTGTTTTTTGGTGGGACAATGGATAGAACTAAAGTAAATTCAATTTCTCAGGACTGACATAGATTATAATTGGGCATTTGCTTTTATTGACACAAGGTGTGCCCACATACCTCCTCTCCGGAGAGGTATTTGGACAAGTCATCAAAAAAACATATGATGCTACTCAGTTTTAAAAAATGATTAGATTCCCAAATTCTATGTTATCTTTGCCCCTGGAGATCCCAAGCGGGAGATATAACTGTCATGCTTACTCTCATGATTTTACTTTCATATAGATGGGAAACATGGCCTGGATAGCATCATCTATCTGCCGATATTAAAATTGAAGGTGCTATGGTTACCGCCCAGTGATGTAACACAATGCGTTATGTTTGCCGCTTTGTAACGATTTTGAAAATATGACTTTCAAATCTATTATATCTATGTTGTTCATAAAAGCCACCGATTGTTCTCCCACTTAAAAAGATGAAAATTTTTTTTGAATTACAATCTAAAAATTCATCAAGCTCTAACTTTTTTCAACACTCTGACATCACTATTTAGTGCTGAAATCTTTATTTATAACCTGCCAGGCAAAACTCATAGCTGGTAGCAACAACCCTCAGCTGTCATCTACAGCAAGGTGGTTTATCAAGAATAAAGGGGTCCTCACACTGTATTTTTTTTAAATTATTTAAATAAATAACCTTTTCTGACAATCAGTCTTGCTAAAGCTCACAGCTTGGAACTGGCATTCTGAGGCTTGTAAGGGACCATGTATATTGACTCCCCCTGCCTAAAAATAGCAGAACACAACTGCCCAGAATAAGAAAATCTATTAGATGCGTCAATTCTGGCGCGTTGCCCGGCTCTTCCCATTTGCCCTGTAGCGGTGGCAAGTGGGGTCCATATTTGTGGGGTTGATGTCACCTTTGTATTGTCAGGTGACATTAAGCCCATGGTTTAGAAAAGGAGAAGCGTCTATAAGACACCTATTCATTACTAATCCTATAGTTACATGGTAAATAAAGACACAGCCAGAATAAAGTGTTTTATTAGAAGTAAAACAAAACACAGTTTTACTTTTTTATTTAAAAATAACAAACACAGTTGTACTCACCAAACGCCTATTCCATCAAAGCCCTCATTCTTCTGTAATAAAGCTAAAATAAAAAATCAACAATATTCCATACCTGTCTGTTGTTCTGTCCCACGCAGTAATCCATGTCTGGGGGATAATTAGTTTTCAACCTGGATGGTGCCAAGATGTGACTGTCCAGGCTGAGAACCACTGGTGAATGAGCTTCTGAGAGCATGGCATCAGTGACTGGGGGCGACGTCATAGATTTCCTTCCACCACTATGGAACAATCATTGTTTGCAGGCTGATCGCTTCTATAGCATGCAGATGAAGCACCATCTGTGTGCTATTGTAACTGTCAGCGCTGCAATGACAGAGAGACTTGCTGATCATGCACTGCGCATGATCAGCAAGTTTGCTAGGTCTGGTTACTTGGATGTTGTCATGATGACATCGGATCACTATGGTAACGATCGGGACTTTGCGTTACGCCTCTGTGTCTCCAATCCAAAGGCAGAGGGACTGTCAGCCCTCTGCTTGCTTCCAGAATGATGCAATCGTGTTCAATCTCAGCATTTCGGGGATTAAAATTCTGTCAGAATCTGCGGACACCCAGTGGTGATCGCCCGCGTACCCCCATGTGTGCGGCCAATCACAATGACGTAATATTCCGCACCTGGGCAGATAGGTCCAGGTCACATGAACGGAATAATACGTCAGATGTCAGAAAGGAGTTAAAGGAGTTGTCCAAGTTTGTTATGAGTCTGCAGTTATTCTATGTGACTGCAGACTTCTGAATTCTCAGAGCGTGCACTGACTACACATGCATGACCTCACTCAATGAAAATGAATTGAGCAAGGCTGAGCAGATCTAGTCAGAATGTGGCCAGAAGTATATAAATTGTATACTTGTGCTCACATGACCATCCACTCTTGCCACCGGCAGGGGAGAATCCTTAAAGTGTGCAGTGCATGTGCTGTAAGAATTCATAAGACTGTAGTCACATAGAGTGCCTGCAGACTTTCATCTCAAGCCTGGACAAGCCCTTTAATTATAAAATGAATCCCTGTAGCATGCCAATTCTAACAGTGTGTAAAATACTCACTAACAGGATTCAGCTCTGCTTGCTGGTCCCAGCAGTAATTGCATGGCCACTTCACTAATATGCAATTTTCATACTTAGGGTAATGTAACAACAAGCTTTTCTGCCTGCTTCTCTCAGTTCTTCACTGAACATTTAGAGAATTAGATAGAGCAGCTCGTCGTCACTTGACTGTAAGTAAGAAAATCGCATATGTACTTGGAGGATGTGCAGGGGTGCACCAAACTGAATTCTTGTCCTGGGAGCCAAGAAACCTAGATACACCTCTGTGTTTGAGTGTGTGGGTTTAAATGTATAAATGTGTCTAGAATTGTAAAATGTAGTAGAATCAACCTGACCCATACTTAAAATTGGCCCAACACAACAACAAATTCCAGATATGACTGGCTAAGTGTGCTTATCTGCATGGTGACATGCACAATTCTGGTCACTTACTCAGACTAGACTAGTGCCTGCTGCTATCTGAACAATAGTGCACAGAACACTGGTTATTACTGGATGTGTGTGCTGTCTGCTGAGCACACTGACACTACACTAACCGAAAATACATCTGTTTGAATAATCCCTTTGGCTCAGTGGCCTCTGTTTAGCCCTTACACCAGGATGCAGACATACATTAGTCAGGTCTCTCTTTCGATTGCCGTACAATGGCTTCCATCACTCATTGTAAAAAAAGACCGTAATTGTTTAATACCCAACTTTTACAGGATACCTGTCATGACTCTGTTGTTGGGTGTACCATGAATCAGGGGTTCCTTCCCTGTTCATAATGCTAAGGGCACCGTAGCTTGCCCTGTTTCCCGGATTACTTCTGATGGTGAAGAAAACCAGGACCACGTAAGTTACCTTATCTCCTTAATCCGCTCTAAGTCAGTACCCTTCCTCCACCCAGGAAAGAGGGAGGAAAGAGGGAAGTGTAGGGTACCGTAATACACCAGCCATACTAACAAGGTAATATGAATAGGGTAGCGAAAAAATACAATACAAAATATATACACACATAAACAACAGAGGTATAAACAGGGAGTGAAGGATTGCGTTAATCCAAAGTAGGGAAAATTATCATGCATTCAAAATCAAGCAATAGTCAGTGATAAATCCACCATCCACTTTTCTCCAATAGCCACCAGCATTCGGTGGCGAATGGGTTAATAAGGGGTTAAATCCATCTTGCTTTTGAAAGGTGAGTTTAAGCAGGTTAATAATTGAGAGCTGTCAATTAGACAACTATCAATTATTAATCCTATGTATGAAATAAAATAAAACGCACACACTTTAATAAAAAATCATTTTAATAAATAACCACACAGTTTTGACAAGAATTTATTTTAACTGCCATTCCTTGCGAAGCC